>OZ008369.1:293493036-294037241 GCA_963931995.1 Phaonia tiefii
ATTACAAAGCGTAACCAATGATGATCTTTATATAAGATATTGAATGTTAACACATTTTAAAACCGTATTTCACCAATAATTCACACTCAATTGAGATTTAAAAAGGACAATCGCATTGTTAACAGTTGTAATTCAGATATTGCGGAAATAATTCAGGTGTTAATGAGGTGTCGATTTAAAATGGTATAGAACAATTTTGTAAAGTAAGATCAACATGATTCAAATCTGGTATAGGCACCGGTCTTGCAAACGCTAGTCTTATTGAAGTTGAAACACTGACACCAGGTGTTTTTTAAATATTTGTTCCTTCAAAGTAACTTTGGACACTGTGTCCAAAGCTCTTTGCATCAATCCCTTTGAGATTATGGATTTTTCTTTAACACACAACACATCACAGTTGGCTCTGTAACACATGGAAGTTCGAAAACGGTCAGAAGATATTAGCTTCCTTAAACACTTTTACCCCATCTCAAATGCATTGACTCTTGGTGTTTTAATTACATTGTCAATAAAACATTCAAAAATAATGCACAACAGATGTGTTTTTATTGTTTTTATTAGCTGTCGATAAATTCGGTTATTTCAGTTGTGACATCTTCAAACTTCGGTTGTGACAAAGTCTGATACGGTTGTGGCAACCTCTAATGGGATTGTGACTGTCAGGCGTAACCTTTGTCTTACATGTGACAACCTCCAACTCGGTTCTGACAACCTCCAACTTGGTTGTGACAACCTCCAACTGGGTTGTGACAAGCTCCAACTTGGTAGTGACAACCTCCAACTCGGTCGGGACAATCACCAACTCGGTTGGGACAACCTCTATCTCGATTGTGACAACCTCAATCTCGGTTGTGACAACCTCCAACACAGTTGTGGCAACCTCGAACTCAGTTGTGACAACCTCCAACACTGTTGCGGCAATATCTATCTCATTTGTCACAACCTTTATTTCGGTTAAGATGATATTTCGGCTGTGAGAACTTCTAAATTCTGTTGTCTCTTATGAAACTAAATTAAATCATTTCTCATAGACGGAAATCGATGGCGAGAATTCATTGATGCCTTTTGTCCGTTGTGAACTTTTTATTGGGACTTAATACACTCAAAAAAAAATTCAGTTGATACAGCCGTAGTAGTCGTAACCGAATTTAGACGTTGTTAGAACCACACTACAGGTCATAAGAGACGAATCAGAAGTTGTCTCAACCGAATGAGACGTTGCCAATGCCGAATTAGAGATTATGATAGCCGACGTAAAGGTTGCCACAACCGAATTTATAAAGTGTCACAAATAAATTATTAAAAAAATTTTTTTATTATTAAGTGCTGATTTATTTTCCTGTATTCTTATAAAAAAAAATACAAAGCGAGAAAATAAACACATTTATTCAGATTAATCTTTAGGCTAACAAATTAGTTTTACATGCCAATTCCGACCTTTTTCCCGGCCATCATGGTTCACAGCACCAATTGTGACGTGTTGTCTCTGTTGGTCGAGGTCCTAAACCATTTTATATACAAACGACGGCGACAGATCTCAAACCATCGACCTAGAACAACTTCAAATCTGTTGCTTGGATATTTTCAGCAAAGTAAAACGTTTTAATACAAAAACTATCATTACAATATTGTTTCTTACCTTTCTTAATAACCACCAAAAAATTTTGATATCGCGGCGAAAGCACAGATATACATTATTTAACACTTTGTTTTAAAATATTCGACGTCAGGTTTGAAGCACATAGAATTATGTTGTGGTAACCGAATTGAAAATGAAGTCGGCTGCAACTACGTAATTCATGAGAAATTCGGTTACAGCAACCGAATTGACGCTAAATACGGTCGTTGCAACCGACTTAAGACTAACTTCGGTTAATGCAACCGAATTGATAAGAAATTCGATAGTTACCACCAACCTGATACCAATTCCGTTTATTCCAACCGAATGGATGCCACAAAAGGTTACTCCAACTGTTGTTGCATCCGACTTCATTCCTAATTCGTTTGTTCCAACCGAAGTTTTAGAAAATTTAGTAGACAGGACGAATATACTTGAAGCTTCAGTTTTCACAACGAATCCGTTATGAACGACATTTCTTCAACCACATTTCAGTTGTGGGGACTGAGTTCGGTCGTGACAACCACAATTCGGTTGTGGCAATCAAAATTCGGTGGTAACAGCCGTTTGCTACAACCTCGTGTCAAACAATTATTTGTCATGTATATTTTGTTATATATTTTTTAAATAAATGAGATATATATGTATATATTAAAGTAACTGACAAATTTGGGTTGAGAGGGTATTGTTACGCCGTGCCAGACTATTTAGCCCCGTATTCTACGGAATTCGATTACTAATTGAAAGTATAGCTCTTGCAAATTAGCAAAACGATTGTTCTGTTATATATTTACAATACAATTAACTAGATATGAGCCACCCTTTCTATAGGAAAACACGGTTCTTCTCATGTTAATAAAATGAATGACTCAACGACATTAAATGATTGAATAATTATCACCGTTTCACTGATTAAACTCTTGAATAAATCCAAAAATTCCTTCGTTCGCTGCAAAGCATTAACTACATTTATTTGATATATTGATGTATTTATTCCGTTCTCTAAAATTTTTTAGAAATTTGGAGAAATTTTGAATCACACTGTTAGCTTTGAACGGAATAAAATAGCATGGTTTTCAAAATTTCTGTTTTGTAGCTTCTCAAAATATTTGACTTTCCGACATAGTGTGATAATGCAAACAACCGCAGCATTATGCAAATATTTAACTTCATATAGCTTTTTGTGGTTAGACAACATCCCACAAATCTCCACAAATTACCAACATTTTTGGCTCATAATCGCCGTAACACGTGCAAAACTGAAGAAAATTGCATTAAATTATCACCTGAAGTTATGCAGATAATGTGTGAAATACGCAAAATAAAGAAGAAGATTTGGTTTTTGGCAAAATAATAAGGTGTGATAACTTAAGCGAATAATCAACCAAAAAAGCAGAAGCCACATTTTGCGGTTTAACAAAAAATCATCACTCAACTCATGATAAATGGGTGCTCAGTTCGGCGAAAGACAGACGGAATTTGTGAAATCGTGATATTATCCTTTCACACTGGCCGACATAAATGAAGCTGGCTGGTGAGAAGAACTCGACAAAAAAAAACAGAAGCTAATCTTTTATTTTGGGAAAAAGGTTAAGTTCACATGCATTAAATCATATAGAGATAACAAACAAAGAGAAGGGCATGCAGACAGACAGACAAACAATTATACTGACGAAAGGATGATCATCAGTAGGAAAGTAGGTATGAAGACTGTTATATAAACGGACATCAAGACCAGTGTGGATTCGAAATCAAACTGACATGTAACCGTTATAACCACAAAATAAATTACATCAAACCGAAACCAAAAATTCATCAAATTCTGTTGAAACAACAAAACAAAACATATGGATTTCATAGTTAATCAAACCATAAAATGATATGATGCTCATTCAAGATGATTGACTGAGTCACGGGAATAACTGGTTTTCGTTCTCAATATATTTTCTTTTTTGAAGAGGAATTTATTCCTTTATAGCAAATGAGGAGTCCTTAAGGGATTTATGCTGGACCATCCCTTTGTTTCAAGTTGGTGTTGGTATTAGCACAGCTTACATCATTTGTAACAATATAACCAGTGGTCAAATTCATTCATTCGCTCCTTCATTCCCAGCACAAAACGCAAAAGGACACGGAGAAGGGTTATCTTTGGAGTTACTTGAGTATGCATGAAATTTCCTTTTGTTATTCAAGTATAACCCCGAAGTCGTTTTTCATTTTTTAAAGACATTTTTATAACTGAATTTTACAGCATTAACATTTTTATGGCATAAATTTCCCAACAAATTTGTTGCGGTTATATTGCCAACGCAAAACAAACTTCAGCGGCGGGACAAGTCCTGCCACTCCATCCACAACAATTCACATCCGCATTCATTACAACGATGACCACTTGTCAAGTAAAACAAATTGTTTAGTTTTCGTTGCGCTACTGTTTCTATCTGTGCGTTCCTTTAGGGTTTCTGGTTTTATCATTTCTTTTTTTTTCACAAATTTTATGATAAAATTTCCAATCCTTTTCATGTCCTTTTTTTGGTAGTGGTTTTTAATAAGATTTTATTGAGTTGGTGTCTGCGTTTGAGTTGGTATCTTCTCTTCTGGCTTTTACAAATTACTTACGGCTAATAAATCATTTCGCTTGTCAAAATGAAATGCATAAATTTCGAAAGGACTTTTAGGATATTCGGACTTTTAGGTATTCTGACGCTCAAAGGATAGAATAATAATAGAGTTTGATTAGAAATTATTAAATAGACGCGGCTGTGGCGGATTTGATCTTAGCTGAATTATTTGAGATTTTTATGTTAATGACTTCGGAAAAGGATTTTTTATGACGAGAATGATGAATACTGACAGTTAAAAGTCCTTTATCGGTTTAGCTAACAATGCTCGAGATTGTGAAAGGGGGCCACAAGTGCGGTACAATTCTATACCAACAGCAAAATGCCGTTCAGGCAACCCAATTAACCGCAGCCGAATTTGACAGGTGTCAAAGCCGAGATAGAGTTTGTCACCACCGAATTTATAGGTCATCGCAATCAAAGTTTGAGGTTATCACAACCGAATTTAGAGGTTGTTACAACCAAATTGAGCGTTTATTAGAAACAAATGTAGAGGTTATCACAACCGAATTTAGATGTTGTAAAACCCGGTTTAGACATTGTAAACACCGAGTTAGAGGTTGTAACAACCGAGTTAAAGGTTGTCACAATCGAGTGAGAGGTCGCACACAACCAAATTTAGTGATTATTTGAAACAAATTTAGAGGTTATCAGAACCGAATTTAGAGGTTGTCACAACCAAATTTAGAGGTTGTAAAAAACGAGTTAGAGGTTGTCACAACCGAGTTATATGTTGCCACAACCAAACTTAGAGAACTACAGAACTAGTACTATTAGTGCTACAGAACTACTACCAAATTAAATTGTTGCAACTGAATTGGTACCAAACTCAGTTACTGCAACTGAATTTATACAAAGGTTTGTTATTGAAACTTTATTGGTACCAGATTCGGTTGCTGCAACTGAATGGGAACCATATTTGATTGCTGCGACAGCAGTGGTGCCAAATTTGGTTGTTGCCACTGTGATGGTACCAAATTCGGCTGGTGTAACAGAATTGGTAGTGCCAAATTAAGTTGTTGCAACTGAAATACTGGTAAGAAATACTGTTGTTGGAACTGAAATGGTACCATATTTGGTAGCTGCAACAGCATTTATACAAAATTCGATTGTTACAACAGGATTGGTACCAAATTCGGCTGTTGCAACAGACCAAATTAAGTTTTTAAAATGGAATTGGTGCTAAAATCAGTAACTACAACTGAATCGGTACCAAATTCGGTAGTTGCAACTGTATTGGTACCAGACTCGATTGTTGCAATAGAATGGGAACCGTATTTTGTTGCTGCTATAGAACTGATACCATCTTCGGTTGTTGCTACATAATTGGTACCAAATTCGGCTGTGGCAACAGAATCGGTACCAAATTCGGTTGATGCGACTGTATTGGTACCAAATTTGCTTCCTCAATAGAATGGAGATTTTGTTGCTGCAACAGAATTGACACCAAATTCTTTTGCTGCAACAAAATTTATACCATATTCAATTGCTGCAACTGAATTGGTACCAAATTCGAAAATCAAATTGATACCAAACTTGTTTGTCGTAACCGGCTCGATTCCAAATTCGGTTTCATCAACCGAAAGAAATCAAAATTCGGTGGTTGCAACAGAAATTATTGGAAATTTACTAGATAGGACGAATATTATGACAAATGTTTATGTGACAACCGAATACATTATGCAACGGCGTTGCCTCAACCCATAGAATAATACATACATATTTAAACTTATTCTCTCATCTGACGTTTCATTTCACGCTCTCATCGTAGGTTTGTGGACATGAGAGCAATTAATTTAAAATTACCTTACACCAGGTGGAGTTATAAAATATGTTCACTTAACTTTTTCCTGTCGTTTTGGTGTAGAACTGAAAAATTTAAATATATTTTGCACTTTTTTTGTTGACTTACATATATTGTTGGTATACATTTGTATTGTATTTAACAGAACTAGTTTGCCACAAAAACATGAAATTCAGTTGTTGTTCCTTTGTTGATCGCTGTATACTATTGCCACTATCTGGTATTATTGAACCCATATTTTCCACCATGCAATGTTTACTTTCCATCGTACCTATGACGTTTAATTTATTGAGCGAATTAAAGCTTCTATGGTATGTACTATTCTATGCTTCAACCTAATATCAGTTGGACTGCCAAAATTGAGACGTGACAACCTGAATTCAGTTGTGGTAACCGCAATTAGGTGGCAACAGCCGAATTTACTGTACTGTTCCTACAACTAATCCTGTGAATGTAAGGCTAGAAGATAAGTAAATAAATTGATTTCCTTTTTCAGACCCATAATCAGATTGTCACTGATTCGCAATCTTTTATTTACTATTTCTGCGCTTTCTATAAGCAGATTCCCTGACCGGGGCCTGAAGTCTTTTCAGGATTCCAGTGAGTCACATTTAATACATCTTAAATATTTAAGATCGGCTAGCCCCGGACCAAAAAAAGTAGCACACTAACGAAAATATGAATAGTTGTGTTCTATAAATTGATTACTATCAAAAATTTCAACACCAGTGTGTGTTAGTAAGAAAGACATAACACCGTTCACACGAGCGATAAAAAGAGGAGAGATACCCCGACGATCACAATGTGAACAAGATGGTAACTGGCCTAGAACGCTGAGGCGCTGATGTGAAGAGTCACAAACTTCGAGATGTTCGTGAGTTCAAATCCTGGATCCGACTATTTACGTTTGTTCTAATTGCAGAACTTGTATTTAAATCTTAAATTACTTTCTCCATATATCCTTTATTATCCTTAGAGACATCAACAGTCAAATTTGCCTTGAACATCATGAAAGTGAAAAGTTTCTATAGTTCCCGCATGATTTTTCCTATTGTTGTTGGAATATTCCCTATCCACATTTCCCTTCTACCCCTTTGCCATCTACAAATTTTCTTGTTTATCAATAATACAATATCTTATTACACAAAAAAAGCATAAATAATTTTTCGATTTGTTAGCAAACGAATAAACAAAAATGAAACACAAATTCGAATCCTTTAACAAACCATTTAGATGACCAACCGTGTCAATAGAAATTCCTTTGAGACTCCGCCCCACCACCACAACAAAAATCCACACTGGCTGACCGGTAAACGAATTTAACCCTTTCAATGATTAAGGATATCAAAAGGACATGTTTGAATACACACAAACCAACAATGGCAAAGATAAACAAAAAACTGAGTGATTGATTATGTTTTGGACACATATGAAATTTATCGGTTTAAGCTTCTGAAACCCCCAGAGAATCGATTCTCATACACATATGGACAAGGCGGTCCAGAAAGCGGTTGGGTTGGTTTGGATTGTTTAGTATTGTATAAGTATAAACAATTTGTTATCCTTGAGAAAAGCGTAAAGAATCGAGACAAGAAAAGAAATTTGCAATGCCTGTAAGGAACAGGACATTTCAAACAATAGATCTCCCCAAAGATCTAAGAGTTAAGGATAATTTGCTTGGTTAATTGCTTAAATAAAATCAACCAATAAATGACTTAACAATTCTTGTATTTTCCAAAGTTTCATCGAACACAGCAAAGGGTTTTGTGATTAGGGAAACAAGCCCGATCGGATGATTAGACAGAAATCTCTCAACTCCAGTAGCTGTGGAAAACAATTATCAAAACCCCTGGTAATGCTGTGTGTCTAGAAGGTAAATTATTTATAATTAAGGTCTTATTTTGAGAAATGGCCAAATGGAAATGGAACCGAATGGGAGCGACACTGATGTCTAAATGCACTTTTGGAACGTTAATGCATTTGTAATGTTATCATGGCACAAGAAGTCTTAAGTTCAGGTCTAGAAAATGGAACTCCACAATAGTGACAGACAGACGGACAGTCATTCTCAAATTAGATGCATCATTAGAACCTTTCTACACACTTGAGTAAATTACTAAAAATCACGTAGAAAAAAGGAACACAACAAATGGTTTATAAAACAAATTATATCAAATTAACCGAGGAAAACCAACAGCAACAGACACAGAAACAGAAACATAAGACAAGTAAACATTAACATACAACAACAGCAACGGCAACAAGAATGACGACAGCGAATCTTAATAATATAACTGCAACCGACCACAGATATATTTATATTCTTGAGATCCCTCCGCGAAAGCGAGAAACAGGTGGACCTCTGCGGAAGCGGTTGAGGGAATGGATGGAGAGAAATTAAAGTCAAAACTATTTAATTTCTATAGATATATATGAATATAATTGGGCAGTGACTGACGGGTGGATCAGTCCTACTTCTTTTCATACTTTTTGTTATTTTGTGTCCTTTTTATAGTCCTTTGAAACTGGAAGTACATATTTCTAGTTATATTAGAAACCTTTTTGTTATTTATTCATTAACTTTTGTAATTTTGTTTGTACATTTTATTATATTATCAGTAAATCAGTATATTTTTGTTTTTCCTTTCAGTACAATTTTTGGTACAGCTTGGTGCAGCGTTTGTGAAATTTGATGAATTTATGTATTTTGCCATGTAAGTCTAAAAAACCCACAATATTTATAACATTGAAAATATAACTCCAAGGTATGGTCCTCTTTATTTAGATATATAAATACTACTCTTGTATGTACGCTGTAGTACTTATATGTACACTTTTGCGTACTATTTTGAACTATTTGTTTTAACTATTGTGTACTCTTTACAACACATTTCGTACTGCTTAGTGAACGAACTAGTTCATTCTTTTGAGCTGAACTAAAAAGAGCGCTCACTTGAATGCACTAAAATGTCCAATTCCAATCATGCACAATGCATTCAGTTGAACTAATCAGTAATCAGAAATTTAGGGTGGATGTTCCACACATGGAGTAGACAGTAGCAGATTAAAGATTTTTAAATTTCAAATACACGGATTATGTATAAGCGTCTGATACCAGAATCATGAAATTTTGTGTCGCTGTTCCCATACAGATCACACATTTGCCACAAAGGCATTACGACCTTCGAATTGGGAGCGGTAGAGACGGATCCCAGAATCATGAAATTTGATGTGGCTGTTCCCATTAGAGATTAGACTTTAGCGATAAAGGGGTTTTCGACATTCGAATTGGGAGCGGTAGAATAAATAAATTTAGTCGCCGTTCTGCACCGGTTTACTGTAACACTAAATCAGATGAATTAGCATGCTTACCAAGCCACAGATCCCAAAGATCTTTCGTCTGATTAGACTAGTGAGTCAAGGTAACATTTCTTCAGATTTAGTTCAATTTTCTCATTGTTAAGCAAGTTTTTTGAACTAAATGTAAGAATGTTTTGAACTAAAATATAGGCGATACTTTTTATTGACTGTAGCTCACGCCACTGTCCATTATCACAAAGCTCGCTATTGCTAACAGATGACCTAATCAGCTTTCAAAATACGACCACTGGCAGTAGAAAATGGGTGCTCTCCGTGTACACACAAGTGTTACGCACATGAAGTGACCTGCCTGTCGTTTTTTTTTTTAGTTGTAATCTAAGAGGTTGCCAACTCATGACGCCGTTTCAACTAACTTTACGTTCTGTGGTCGTCGTCTTTGTTAAATGTAACACATCTTTGGTAAAATAAAACCCAACTTCTTTCTCCACACACAGCGCAATATCAGCCTCACGGACGGACAGGACTGTTAGCCTCAGTGCTAATACAACCACACTGATTTACAACTACGCCAACTTTCTTGTCACAGTTGTTGCAACTTCCACTGCAACGGCGACGACGATTGTGTTCTGGCTGATATGGCGCGACGTTGGAGTGTGTCTGTGTCGTCTGGTCGGAGGGGAACCTCCTCGAGACAACAAAATTAAGGAAACTCTGGCAATTACACCAGTGAGATAGATAGATAGATGTAGATGTAAGACAAATAAAACTACTACTGCTGATTCTTTTTCAGCCTCAACTCGGGCTTAGGGTCTGTGCAGCTGCTGGTCCCTTCGTGTGTGTCTGTCCAACTTTAAGACACCCTGCCTGTCCGTCTGTAGACAATTGTAATACAATGCAATGATAAAATAATATAAAAAGTGAACAGAGGAAAAAAGCAGGGAAAACCACATTAAAACAAATAAAGGGTCACTTTTTCTGTCTTTTGGTTTTGTTGCCGTTGTCTTCATTTCAGGTGATTTGTTGTTGCTGCTTTTGCTTTATAGACCCAACTTTTTGACGTTACTGATATCGTAGTGTGAGGTTACTGTGGAAATTTGTTTAATTTAACTATGAAGTTCGGGTGTCTTCCTCATTTTTATTGTTTTACTACTTAGAGTCCACTAAGTGGTGAAGTTGATTATATTGGGATTTGTCTTAATACAATTATATCTAATACACACTTAAGATTATTACAGTAGAGGCGGTTTATGCCATAAAAAGACGGCCATTTGCCGCTTCATTTTGCCGGCTCACATCAAAAGATAGATCATAAATATAGTAACATGACAAGTAGCTCAATCACTATCGTCTAAATTATATGGCATTATCATAACATAAAAATTCATAAAAATTCTTCAACAGTACAGAAGGTGTAAGCAGAAACCCGCAGTACATTAGTTCAAATTTACATCTTCATAATAATAACTACACGTTGCAAAATAATGGCCCCAGCAACATATCGAAGGAACCATGTACATGTTTGCAAGCATTGTTTTTGTGAATTGAAGATCTACTGCGTTTTGTTTCTTTAATTCTATCACGTTATTGTTTTCAGCAGTTTTCAATAAACAAAGCCACATTTGGGGCACAGATGCATATATTATAACCAATTAATCATTGTGTCCCAAACATGTTATATTGAATAGCAAATTTGCGATAAACTGTATAATAATCCAAAATTACAGTCATAAACTTGCAACAACGTTAACTTAGGCCAAGAACAATCTCACTTTGCACCTCTTTTATTATTTCGCTGTCGACAGAGCATAGCGGCAAAACGAAAATTACGTGCACAGTACAACAAACACAGCTGTATTCGTATCACAAACAAAGCTGTATTTGGATCACAAACACATATATTATAACATATTACGCCTTGTGTGTTACACACATAACATTGAATAGCAAAGACAATGTCTTTGGGCACAAGTATAACATATTTGCGACAAGCTCGAAACACATGTTATACTTGCATCCAAAAAAGAAACAAGTACAGATTTTTGAGCAAGTAACATAGATTATATAGCGAACAGGGTCATGGAAACACTCAACACATCACTATGAATCGATTGTCTAGTAATAGAGCCAACGGTAAAGATGAAGAAGAGAAAGGTAAAAATTGAGAATTTGCTGGCATAAGGAAGTTAGTAAACCCAAGCCTTCGGGATACCAAAAGGACCACCATAGGCACAAAGTTGAGCTAATGTAGTTCAACACTGAGTTCAAGCGGCCGAAACGAAAGCGGCCGAAATTACTACTCCTAACGTTAGACGAGAGGCACAGATTGTGTACTCACATATTTGTCTTGCGTCGATATTGTATATGAGGCGAGCTATGCACATTTTCCTTCTGTCTATGCCCAAGATCTCATTACTTGCTGTCAGCTTTGAGCGGACAGTGTCTGATGGGTTGACATGCCGTGAGACTGAAGGGCAGAACAAATCGTTTTTGAATAACCCGCAACGATGAGAAAATAGATGAATCTACTGAACAACCTGTCAGCACATGCCCAGTTATATTAAGAAAGAGAATGTCTTCTTTTGTATTCTACTTATACTTGGGACCTAGGATTGTCTTCTTTAGGCGTTGACAGGATTTCGAGCACTTTGGCGCAAACTAAATGGTTCTTAGGTGGGTTATGGTTCATTTCATTAGGCCTTATATATGGTGATTATAATTGATTATAATGTCTAAGGGAGTTGTTCATCGATTGTCACCATCATACAATCTAAGAAGCCAAGAATACGAAAATATACTTTTGTTTTTAAAAATTTTATTATTCAAACATTTCAATTCAAACATTTCAAATGATTCAATTTTTATTAATTTTTGAAGAAGTTTCACATAAGTAAAATCCCATTTATACCTTTTAACAATAAATTAACATTAATTCATTTGCTAGAGCGTTGACACTCCCAGGTAATTATTTTCCACTAATGCTGAGGCAGCCAATGAAAATCCACTTAAAATAATAAATTGCTTCCACCTTAACCTAAAAACTCGAACTCGACACATAAATACTTTGTTTGTACTCGGGGAAGTGGGAAACAAAAATCGACTTAATAAACAAATTTTCACATAAAATTACAATTTTCCACACCCAAAAAAAAAATCTATGAAAACAACCGAAAAAGGACATTAAACTACCAAAAAGTGGAAAATTCAAATAAAAATACACTTAAGAAAATTTATGGGTTTTTGTTTGGGTTACCCATTTCCATTTCCTCACCTTCTTACAATGGGAATAATGAAGCAACATATGAGGTTGCGTTAGATTAATGAGCGATAAGGATAACGAGCTCAACACAGATAACAGGAACAAAATATATATCTTCCGCTTACTTACTTAGCAAAGTGTATCCCTCCTCCAACTGCCTGTCTGTGTGTGTCGGTATGTGTGATTAAGGATGTTGAAATGGTGAAGGTGGAAGAGTTCATAGGGTGAATGCAATAATTATATTTTTTATTAGACATTTATTGCCTGGAAATGCCCAAACATCTACTCGAACTACAATACATTTTAATCAAGGAACTGCCTACTCGGTCATTCCTAGTGATAGAACACAACGGGACACTTATGCATGTAGGGATCGCTGGTGGATGGGAACTCATGTGGAGGATAGCGTCGAACAATGTGTGGACATTTGTGGTTGTTTTTTTTCTGTTTCTTCTCGTAGATTTGTTTTTTAATTTATTATTTTAAACAAAACATTAAGGTCAATTTTTATTACCTTCGAATGTGGAAGTACTGTTTCAAACACCTGGCAAGCATAGGGGTAATATTTCACAGGATTTGAAGAGATGTTGGAAGGTTGGATTTTCTGGAGGCTACGTTATTTATAGTACTGTGTCAGAAGTTGATTATGATTGTCACAGGGTAGTTTTGATAACAGTTTAGGTATTGGTGGCAATCGGTGGTTCCAAAAAATACAAGAAATTAACATCCCTTTAGTTTATTGTCGTGATTTTAAAGAAACTTCACCAATAATCCATTTAGTTCTTCCCAAGGGCATCTGAACACCTTAGACATAAATTGGGTTTAATTTTCATTTCACTTCTTTCTAATAGTTAATTAATTTCAATAGTTGAAATAGTTGAAATCACACCGCCGAAATGGCTGGCGCGTTTGTTCACAGAAAATAAACACATAATATTGTTGACCGCCCCCAGATTGAAATTGGGTTTATCATTTCAATCCCAAGCTGATGCCCACCTGTAAAGATTTCCCCTATAAGACGGTATGGAATGGCTGCCGCGTTTGCTCGTTGTGGTGAAAAATCAATCTTGTTGTCGGTTTAAAGGCTTGTATAGTTCTTTTCATTTCAATCCCGCCCGATGTTGCCGCACTCGAACTTTTCAGTTATCAAACAATCCTATCCACGTAACAGTTTTTTCCTCTTATAAACATGAAAGTAATACGGTATTCAAAAAGAGTGCCGTGTTTACTCACATGGGGAAAACGCAATATTTTTGTCAATTCAGGTGCTGAGATGGTGGCTTTTTGATCTCAATTCCAACAAATTGGGTAGCATGTTATATAAAGTACCGAAAATTTTATCTTACTAGGTATGATCATTATATGTACTACATAGCTGACGCATTTCTCTATAGTAGAGACAAGCTTAATCTTGTTGGTTATTCACGTACTCTTATCGCTATCACCCTGAGAAAAAGGCCTGTGTAACATATCCTCTCAAAGACATTCTGCAGGAACCATGTATTTTATATGTTTGGAACACACTCCAAATATTCATATATTAGCAATCCCTAAACTCTGTTAAACTTAAATGCAAACATTGACATGTTTACTAGCAAAGATGTATACTTTTACGTTGGGCGATATGCGTGTTTCATCCCAAACAACCATATACTTACATCGAAGCATTCATGTGTTTCCTTCCAAAACGAACTATTGACGACTCAATGCATGAATCTAAATCGCAAAAGTTCAGTCAACACAAGAAGCACTCAATTCATTTACACACGCATTCAGGGAGATTTTAGTATCACTGACTGAAAGAATAATTCCCAAATTCAGTTTGACACTTGCAATAACCTGAACTTAGGCAAAGAACAATATCTGTTTATCCCTCTTTTATTATTTTGCTCGCGATAGAGCATATCGACATAAAAAACAGTCAGTGCACCAAACACAGCTGTAGTTGTATCATAAATAAAGCTATATTTGGACCATAAAGACATATATTATATCATATTGGTAATTATGCCTCAAACATTGAATATTGAATAGCAAACACAATGTGTTCGGTCACAAATATACAATATTTGCAGCAAGATGCAAACACATGTTATATTTCCATCCAAATAAGCAAAAACACAGATTTTTTTTAACGTCATTTCAAGGCCTTTTCAGCCATCTTAAGAAGACCTCACTTGTTTTGAGACAGCCCCTGGTTTAAGTTAGTTTGGGTAGAAGTTTCTCTCACTTTTGACAACACTTCGTTAAATAAGGACCCTTGGGACGTAGTAAATTTAGTTGGTCTGTTCAAGAGGCGTTTAAGCCATTTGGTAACCCATCCCGACATTCTAGGAAGTGGTTGAAGAAGAGAGATAGATACTGGTCCCTAGCGAATCAATTAGTACTCCGCAAAAGGTCTTAAGATCATTCAGCTTAACTCCCTGAAAGTCTGTTAGATCCATTATGATGTTAGATCCTAGATATTATTTCCTACTATCATAGATATATTTTCCGAAGCATAGAAAATTTTGTACGCAGTCGTCTTCCCCAATATACCCACAGCTTGTACAGAAATTATGAGCTGATTTAATACTACATGTTACAGACGCAACGATTAATAGGTTATAATGATAAATACGTTTTTGTAACCCAAACGTTACAGGCAACCAAAGAACAAAAAAGCATCAGATCTTCAATTCATGAAAAAAAATACTCGCAAACATATACATGGTTCCTGCGATATGTTACTGAGGATGTTTTTGAATGTGTACACGCTGAAAAATCTGTTTTTTTTGTTGTTTGGATGCAAATATAACGTGTTTGTAGTTTGTCGCAAATAGAGTATATTTGTGTACAAACACACTGTGTTTGCTATTCAATATAACATGTTTGAGACACAATGATTAATAGGCTATAATATATGTTTCTGAGACCCAAATGTGGCTTTGTTTGTTGAAAACCGCCAAAAGCAAAACCGAGATAGATGATGAAGAAACAAACCGGCAGTAGATGTTCAATTCATGAAAGCAGTGCTTGCAAACATGTACATGTTTTCTGCAATATATTGATGGAGCCGATATTTTTCGGTTGCAGGCTAGTGCTGGACACATGCAAAGAAGATGATCAGTGGATTTTTCTTCTTCCTCACAGCTTCTACAAAAGTCAATTACCCGTCAAATTATATAGGCTTGGGCCTGGCTACATGCTGAAAAATCTGTAATTTTTGCTGTTTGGATGCAAGTATAACGTTTTTGAGCTTGTCGCCAATATAGTATACTTGTGTCCAAGCACATGGTGTTTGCTGTTCAATATTACATATTTGAGACACAATGATTAAAAATTTATAAAATATGTTTTTCTAAATACCGGTTTTCGTAAACTAAAATAAACTCTTGTGCCATTTTCAGGAAATTAAACTCTTTTTTGGCGTAGAATTTTATATTTTTCATGAGAATTTTCCAAAAAAATTCCTGCTTCTACCTCGATTGTTCATCATAAGCACATGAGTGACAAAGGTCCACAATGAATAATTTGGTGATTAATCAACTAAATGAAAAGCATCTCATAAAGAAAGTCTTGACCATTATTCTTCTTTTTACCTAAAAAAAATTATGGAAAACTTTAACTTAAACAAAATCATGTTGAAATAGTGGACAAAGATTAATGATTTCTAATAAATCTTTAACTCTTCCACTACGTCACACGTAAAATGGACACAACCTCTGAGGCATCACACACAGCATCATCAACATCATCATCACCATCTTCAAGTTGGTGATGAGAAAGAAAGGACTGCACAGACATTGTGTTATTTGTGATGATGACCACTATGAGTCCTTTGGATTTTTTTTTGTAAGGACATTGTGTTTCCTTTTGATGGTTTATTATTGTTTTTCAGCGATGCGGAAGTTTAGGATTTCTGGTTTTCCTGGTCAAGGTGTTAAATAATCATAAATTTTGAAAACAAATGACTGTCATGTGATAATAACTCATGTTTCAATTACTAAACATTTTGTTAACATTTTATTTGTTGGGGGGGGGGGTAATAACATGGAGAAGGAAAATTAACGTGAAATTTTTATAGACATTTAACACAAATTCATCACGTTTTGTTTGGTTGTGTGTCTGAAAATAACCAGTTGTTATTGAGGTTTTGAATGTAATTTTTTCTAAAAAACTAATGCGTGATGGTTCCTAATCCTTTGTACATTTCAAGTAGCCTTGCTGTCTAACATGATTTACTAGTTTTTGGCATTTTTATCCAAAAACTTTACTCTGTCAAATATTTTGTCATCAATTCTCTATGAGACATTCGAAAGCCTTTTACGCCTGATGGCAAAAATAAGATTCTCTCATTAATAATTTGCGTGTGAATTATTTCCTGAAATAAATATTCATGACTTTTAAGTGTTGGCAGAGATTTAGAAGACTTTATCATGGCAAATTTATGATTTCCTTCCACAAACCCCAAACACAAAAGTCGTTGACATTTCTTTAACATTTCAAATCAAAGTTCAATGACAAAAACTCATATGGTTGAAATAGATTCGACTCGTTTGTTCTGACGACAACACAACATTTGAAACTGAAAATTCTGAATTCGTTAAAGAATTTTGTTTTTTTAAATTCTCTGACCTTAAACTTTAGGCGACTTAATGGATTTTGCTACTTACGGGGTCTGTGACAGTTCTCAACTTATTAATTTACACATGTTAACACTTGTCATAATTCAGTTTCAAAAAAATCTATATATGATTGAAATTTTAACATTCTTAAAAGCTTTTGTAAGTGATTTCCATGCTCATGTACGGCAAAAAATTTATCTATATTCACTTGTAGATACTTTTGTGACATATGTCAAGTTTGTTTTACTTTATGACTACAGCTTTTGCGACATTTCCGTTGCTACCGTGATCTGCGTTCGTGCAACTGACGAATTCGTAATTTGTCTGTTTGAAATGGTATGACAATTCCACGTTTCTTTTGTTTCAAAGAGAAAAATACAGAATATATTTAGGAATATTGTAAATCATGTGTAAAGACAATCAATATTTACACTCGAAGAAAATCATAAATAAAAAAAATATTTTCAAATCACATGCTATAGGAATAGGGAAGATCGTCCCACAATCAGTGGGATGTGGACTTTCTAGTTTCACACTCACTGATTGGGACAAACAGTTGTTTTCCTATTTCATATGGTTATTAGAACATTTTTTTCCATTCATATTTTCTCGATTGTGTCACCGTCACTAAGCGAGGTGACCGCCATCGAAAGAAATTTAAGGTGTCAGAGCAGGGATCGAACCCACGATCACATGTACAAGCGCCTAATATTTTTAAAATCCACTTTAAACTTAAGGTCATATTAGACTCTTACTGCAAATAGAACGATTCATGCAGAGAGTAATGAAATGAAACCGTCTTCCATTTGAAAGATATCGTACAACCATTCTGCTTTTGATTTACACTATCAGTTGTGGAGACTGCAAAAAAATCTCTCTGTAAAGTGGCAAACGAAATACAACAGTCATCAAATAAAAATGTAATAGAGAAAAAGAAAATTGCGAAAGTGATATTACACTTTTCTTTCCTTTTGTTCGATTCGTTCCAAATGCAACTCTGATTGGATATTTTGTGAGGAAAATCGAAAAATGTGAAATGCGGAAATTTAGAGAAATCTGTTGCCAAAAAATTTTCT
Source organism: Phaonia tiefii (assembly GCA_963931995.1). Classification (NCBI taxonomy): domain Eukaryota; kingdom Metazoa; phylum Arthropoda; class Insecta; order Diptera; family Muscidae; genus Phaonia; species Phaonia tiefii. The sequence continues at coordinate 293,511,340 of OZ008369.1, forward strand.
CCTCAAGTTCACGCTCTTCTATTCGTTCTCATCAAATTAAAATTTTGGCATATCTAACGACTTCTCGTATAGTCTAACATGACCTTTAGCCATTGCTGAATCATTTGAAGACAACATAAAGTTCTACTCTTTACTCTAATATCCAGTTGTTTTATGACATCGTTGTCAGATTTTGAAAGATTCAAATTTCTTAATTTCGTTTTGATTTCTGTCAGGGATCATGACGAAAATTATGGTCGAATTCCACAAACAATTTCTTATCACTTTTTATAAAGAATTCCCAAACAAATCAATTTCGCTATCTTACAAGTTAAACATAGAATTCGAAGAAAAATTGAACAAATGGGACAAATGGAAATACTCGAAATGTTTTCCACAATGCAACCGACGAACAACAATATTTATTAACAAAATGATAACATTAAAGCTAATTAAAACAGCACTCGACATTTCCCCCTAATTTAACTAGACAGTCCATAATTAGAATATCTATTCCTCCCGTTTAGATGACACCATATGACTTTTGATCGCTTGATAAACGCTCCAGGGGGGAAGCGGCAACCCACCACATAAGACACTTTCAAATTTCCCAATAATTCTCAAACACAATATTTACTTTCAACTCAATGTTTGAATATCTCAGCGTCTTTGTTTATGGAGCAAGTGCTCCATTTGTGTTGGTTGCCCTGTTCTGAGTTTCCCCATCAAAATTCCATAGAAAAGTATTAAAACTTACGTGTCTCTCAATTGTTGTCCAAGATGGGAGGGATTGTGTAAAGGGCCAGTTAAATGCCTAAATAAATATGTATGTATATTCCCAAAATCAGGTGAAGGAAGACACTGAGAATTGTGTCGGATCGGGAAATAAGCAAAACATTGATATGTGTTGTTTTCCTTCTTTGTTCGTTTGTGTTGTCTAGGTTTTGTGAAAAACATTGATATATCTTAAGAAAATATTGTTACAAATTGACAATTGATTGACAATGAGCAATCGTGAGAACCGTCATAAAAACGGCAACAGATACACTCAAAGAATCATGATAGTCATGGAAATGCGGATGTGCACTTGGAATTATAGTAATGGATTAGCATTAATTTCTTCCAAAACAAATACGATTTTCGACCAGAAATCTCTGAATTTTAACTTTTATGGAACACAAACAAGTTATTATTTTTCCGACCTTTCGTATGATATTCAAAATTAAAATATTCGAGCTTTTGGTCGTTTTTTTAAATAATTTTATTTTTCAATATTTCGCTGCCCTTTGGGTAGCACCGTCAGGGAGCTGGGCAGCGAAATATTGAACGACCAAAAGCTCGAACATTTTAATGTTGAATATAAAAAAGTTATATGTCATTTAAATGGAATTTACAATATCTATCAAACTTCATCGAAAGAATTCGTCTGTACACGAGTACTAGGGATATGACTTTTTTGTGAGATTAAGTATATTTACATATTGAAATTGCTATAAGAATTAATAAAAAATTATTCTTCTTTAATTTTATGACAAAAACCTCCCCGTGAAATCGGTCAAAGTTTTCGCAATTTCGAATTTTAGCCCTTGTTTCCAATGTTCTAGAAAAATGTTCTTTAATAATTGTTCGGGTCAAGATCAATAACTATTAAAAAGTACTTTTTCTATGAAATGTTACATTTTAATAGAAATATTAAAAAAGGAATATGTGAAATTGATTATTATGGTAGAAGGTTGGGAATATAGATATTTCAATGCCCACCAAGGTATATCATCAGCTCCCTTCTCCACAAGTATTTAGGTATATCATCATACATTACAGGGATAAACAACTTAGCGAGAATTGTCTAAACACTCTTACTTGTGCGAAAACATCCACAACAAATAACTACTTTGGCATAACCATCAATGTTCACAAAATTTCTTTCCTATCCATGCTTTCATCGAAAGCCATTGCATGGATGTTGTTGTTTCAAAAAAAATCAACGATTGCCATGAGATTGGCGTTAGAGTATAAATATAAAGTGTTTGTAGTTTGTCGCAAATAGAGTATACTTGTGCCCAAACACATTGTGTTTGCTATTCAATATTACATGTTTGAGGCACAATGATTAATATATAATAATATATGTTTTTGCGACCCAAATGTGGCTTTGTTTGTTGAAAACTGCTGAAAACAAAAACGTGACAGACACCAAAGAAACAAAATGCAGCAGATCTTCAATTCATGAAAATAATACTTCCAAACGTATATATCTCGTTCCTGAAATATGTTGCTGAGCTGTTTTTTTCAGCTTGTATATCATCAATTAATATGCAGCTAAGATAATAATATATTACTTTGGTTTCAATAGATTTTATTGCAATATTTTTGGAGACAGATGGATAGTGTTGATCTGTGTAATATACCGAAGATCTTTTAAAGTTTGTTTTTCTTTAGTTTTGCAATTTTGCCCTTTTTTAAAATATAGTTTTAAATTCGAATTTGGAGAATTCTCAAATATTCCAAAACAGCTCGATTTTCTCTTACTTCTAAAGCCATTGCCTTGCCATTACCGGCAATTATTTCAATATGTAACTTTATTACTTCCATAAAGGTTCATTATCCTTTTCTTCACCATTATTCTAACAACCAAATGTCCTGACATGCTATGTCAAGGATATTAATTCATACTCCTTGCACCTACATTTACCTCTGACTTGGTGTTTTCTATATTTTATGACTAATGTTATTTTAACAAAACTTTTATCAATTGTCTACCATCAATACCTAAATTAATGCAATATCCTGCGACAAATATTATGACAATGCCAAATACAAACAACTAACAGAAAGGACGGAGAAAAAGAAACGTTAAATGTATAAAGCAGCTACTAAAGAATATGAAATAAATAAATTAAAAAAAACTGGTGTAATGACAATACAAATCAAAACATTAAACTGAAGACATAGGGTGACTAGAAAGGAGAGAAAGGGTAATATCTGGCGTGAGACAAATATGTAGAGCTTACGTTTTGCAACACTCGGCGCAAAAATAAATATTTTTCCATTACATCCCTTAAAGGGGTATGTGAGAGCTTCGCACAATCCGGGAACAGTGTGCTTTCCAGTTTAATACTCACTGATTGGGACCTACAATATTACAACGATTCTGAATTACAATAAATCTTCAGTCCAAAGAACATCCATTAATCGAGAAAACGTAAAGAAATGTTCATCGGAGCAATGATAGTTATAATCGCCGGATATACGAAACTTAGTTACATCATGGCGATGAATTATGTACATTAGCTACTAGCATTTCCTGTCATTCTAAAGCTCCACCTATTTTTAATGTTTATTTTAGTGCAATTTAAGCCATCATCATCAACATCAAAGTGCTTTACGTTGCAGTAAGAAATTTTACTGACCTGCAGCAAAATATCATATCATGAAAAGTCGGACATGTTGTGCAATCCATCGATTGAATGAAGAAGACGTTTAAGTCTAACGACCAACCTATCTGTCTGTCCGGTACGTTGTACTACAGTACAGTGAGGAGGAATTGAAGAAAATTGCAGAAATCCTTCAAACATTTCTTACCGCCTGAATTATTGCAAAACCTCAGTTTTCTGTGTCACCATCACAAAAATAAAATGGTTTCCCATTGCATCCCATGAAGGCATTTGGGAGAGCTTCTAAGAACCATTGAGATGTGCGCTTACTAATTTTAACTGATTGGGACCTACAGTTTTTCACCGGTTCCGGACGGTATTTTGAGAAGCTTTTTTCATGGCTTAGTACTCGATAGTGTCGCCATCACTAAGCGAGGTGACCGTCGTCGAAATAAATGTAACGTAGTCAGAGCATGGATCGAACCCACGTTCTCATGCACAAGAGCCGCGCACACTAGTCACTGCACCACCACGTATGTACTTTAAATGGTTCTGTGATCAGCATTATCGACATAAAGATATCGTTTCGACGATTATCGTCATACATAATTAGGCTCCAGGTTTCAAATACACGTTGATTCAATTTGAACAATAACTATACATGTATACCGAACTTTGTTTTGCTAACAAAATTGAAAATAATTTATGTTGTATCAACAGAATTCGCGAGGAGTTTGGTGGCCGCAACCTCATTTTGCATTAATATGGTTGTTGCAACCGAATTAAATCAAAAATCGATAGTACTCGTAATAACCGGCTTACAGCCAGAGTCGTCTGTTGCGCCCGAACTGATACTAATTTCGATAATTGCATTTAAATTGATGCCAAATTCGGTTCTTGTACCCAATACGATTCCATAGTCAATTGTTGTTGCAACCGAATTGATTTCGAATTTGGTTATTGCCACCGAATTTATGGGAAATTTAGTTGATAGGACGAATATAATTCAGTTTTTACAAACGAATCAATTATGAAACAAGTTTATTTTACAAAAGTTTCAAAAGTGGAGGCCAAACTTAGTTGTGTCAACTTCAATTCGGTTGTGGCAACTGCGATTCGTTGTCAGCAACCGAATGTACGGTTGCTACAACCTCTTTTCAAACATGTAGTTCTGTGAGTGTTTGAAGTCAGACGACGATCAGGCAAATATGAGAATAATATATGTTGTTAGGAGACCAATTTTATATCCTTGATTAAAGTTATTGTCCACAGAAACCATTACGTTTGTTCATATGTCGTTTTTAAATTATTTTTGTATTCCCCCACTGTTATTCGCCCAGTTGGTTGTCTATCTATCAGCTCGTTCAGGCGATGGCCTCTGTTTATCTCTTCTTCAAACGAATGTCTTGGTCATTTGACAACTAATGACTTGTTAAGCTTTGGCAATTTTATCGTTCTTTCTTTACGATATCGTCTTTAGTTTGTTCAGTATTGACTGAACATCTAAATTTAATATAAAAACAACACAGCAATCACTTAAAAAACCCAAGTGACTGAAGAAGAAAAAATCACAAACATTATATTTTCATTCATGAATCCAACGCTAATGCATTGGCATCATCATCATCATAATCATTGGCGGCAAGTACAAACTTTGTGGAAAAAACATCAATTGTTCGATGATGAAATGTTCCTACAGCTTTTTGTGTTGCACCAACATCATCGTCAATGTCAAAGACTTTATACTGGCATTGGCATTCGTTTGGTTTCATTCATGTGCACATCAATTCATCCATCCATCCATACCATTGATGCTATGACAGTCATCGGTCGCGCTTTTATATTTCGTTCAGATGGTTTGATTCTGTTATGTTTTTCGCTTTTTTTTCAAGCGTCATTGAGTCTGTCATTAAATTGGCGCAATGATGAGAGGTGTCTTGGCGAATCTGGTGTCATTGATGTGTGTTTTTTTGATACTTCTCCAAGCAGCTCCTTTGAGTCAAGATGCGTTTGAAGTTGTGTCTTCGATGAGCCCACATAAAATCGTCAATAATAAGCAACAAATTGTTTACCTGTCGCCCAGCATTTCAAGTTAAAGTTTGATAAATGTTATGATTTTTGTTAACCATTTTAGTTTAACCAGCTGTAGTGGTATGGGAAACTAAAAGTTGGATGATACTCGCTCCAATAAAAGTATATTAAAACATATAGTTGCAACAGAAATTCGACTTCCTTTCCTCCCATCTGGCAATCCTTGTGATTATTTCTCAAATGTCATTAAATATCCCCTTTCTTATCACTAGCAAATCTCCGAAACCACTGTGAAATTGTGAAAACATTAGTTCTCCAAAAATTCAACAGGAATTCTCATCCCATTTGTGTTCCAACATTTAGACAACATCATAAATTTCATCACAATTTCTAGCAAATCCCATTAAGCGAATAAATGAACTCTTAATACGCTCACCGAGCAATGGAAATTTAACCCTTTTCGTCTTAACCAAATAAATCTTTTTATACTTTCAGAGAAGAAAAGGAAAAGTTGGAAATAAAATATACAGACTCCAGGACTCATTAAATTAAATGAGTATTCAACAGTTTGGTAATTTGAAACATTCGTAACAATTCCACTCTCCATCACTGAAGAGAAAGAGAGAGAGACACAGAGAATGAGAAACAAAACGAAGCAGCCATAAATATCCTTAACGTCCTCATTTAGTTACCGAAGACACCATGATCACACGGGATTCCAGGAAAAGGGGTACCTAACGTACAAATAACCACATGAAATGCCGGGGACTTATCACACATTAACACTCTAAATGGGATACAAAATGAATTTTAAACAGGACGCAATAATGATGATGACAATGACACACAATTGGTGTTGAAATGTTGCAAGGAGCGATTAGTGGTGTCTATGTTTCCCCAGAAAAAAAGGACCAAAACCATGAAAACATGACATGGACGGTCATCATGACCAGAAGAACAAGTCGGGCCATCCATTTGGCCGTCTGTCCATTTAAACAACCCTAATGGGACTCATAACTTAGATTTATGTAATCGTTCTTGGTTGGTCCTTCCCTTTCCTGGCATTTCTTTTCGGGTGATTCCTTCTGTGTGACATAATTAGTGTTGGAATGGATGAATGGCTGATTTAAATAAAAATACCAAAATAGTTTTTTATGCAAATTTGTCCAGACATTGTTTGGCACAAGAAAAGGAATCTTTAAAGGCAGCTTCTTAACTTCCTCCTCGGTAAAAACTTGGAACATTTGTTCAATTTGGGTTCCGTCTCATGTCTTCGTTGATTGATGCTTACAGTTCTCATTGCGTCACCGAGGGTCCTGTTGCAGCATCCTGTTGCATTAAACAGGATTGGTGTAACATTTTAGTTTCTTTGCGTATGAATTTATTATTTATGGCATCAAATCTCCAGTAATTTACATATTTATGACCATCGGTCATATATGAAGCGGAAATTATTGCTTTTTTTTCTTTTGTCTTTTTTGTTCAATTTGAATGAAATTTTTTCCTTGAGGGGTGTTGCCTTAGGTCCTTTATAAGGATGTAAAGAATTAGGTTATCCAACCGGTTGCTTAATGGAACAAACAATTTTGAGGTTTATGAATAAAAAGAGCAATGATTTGAAATGTAGCGGAAACTGCTTCAGAGAAATTAAAATTTGTCTCAACATATGGGCTTTGAAGTGAAACTGCTTATAGGAGGGTATGAAATACGGGTCGTCCACCATTTTCTACGAAGGAAATCGAGGAAGGGTACCCCGACTATAACACGAAATGTGAATAGTTGAACCCCAAAAAGGGAGTCCTACTTCCACTTATCTGGAATTTATCACTGGAGAGAGTTTTGGTTGACTTTGAGGGATCAGGTTATACAGTCGCATCATAAGTTGACCTGGCAATTGCAGTACTGGAAAAATACCCCTCCACATGCAGCCATATACTTCAGGTTTTAATCAGGAAATTCTCTAAGTGGGCCGCGGAGAATGTCTCACTGTAAACACTGATCCGGAGAAACCCGAACTTGTGCTCATTACCAGGAACCAGAAGGTGGAACGATTCTCGACAGAAAGATTAGTTTCAAGTGAAACACTATGGATCGAATCAGTATTTCCACAGTGGCTCATTAAATAAATTCTATCCCATTACATCCCATGGAGTGGCTGTTAAGAGCTTCTTCCTGCCATGGAGCTGTGCGTTGCCTAGTTTTGCAGTCAATGATTGGGATCTACAGTTTTACACCGGTTTCGAAACTGTATTTTTTTTTTCAGGACTCGATACTGTACTCGATAGTGTCATAACCACTAATGGAGGTGACCTTTGTCGAAAGAAATTTAATGTGGTTACAGCAGGGATCGAATAAAAGTTCTCATGTAAAAGAGCCGCTCTCACTACCATTGAACAACCAACGGTCACACTAGTTTCACTATATTCGTGTAATAGGATCAATCGGATGACGATTGGGTCTATCCTTGAAAATAGTTTATTGGATATATACAGATGTTGCCCTTCCAATATTGCTCGACGGCGTAGTCATTTGCATCTTGGAAAAACACTCACATATGTCCTTTGACAAAAGTCCATAGAGTTGCAATGGTGTTTATCACGGATGCTTTTCGCACAACTCCTACCGAGAGTTTTGGAGTTACCTTTTATATGTTTTTTTTTTTTTTTTTTTTTTTTTAATCGAGCGAACCCATCGCCGCCACTCTTACCCGCCCCTACCGACCGAGAGGGCCACGTCCCCATAACGTGAGGACAGCGTACACATTATAGACCGGTCTATAACGGGAGAGCAAGGATTATAAGTTCACACGTTACAACCAACTACAGAAATTCTTCACCAGTTGGTATTACACTAACATAAATAAGTATAAAAGCACATCACGAGATATTAACATAAGATACTTCAATATATAATAATTACGAACAAAACGAAAACCAAATCATAAATCAGACCAGATAGTAAGGATAAAGTAAATTAAATTTACATATGTACGTCAACGAATATACAGCACTAATGCAATCGGTTCAAATGACAAATTATGCTAGACTTTGTCGTTTCCCAACTACCTGTGAAATCAATAAACTGATATAGCTCATTAAAGTCACGACACATTCTCCTAACTGGATCAAAGGACGCATAATTCGAACGCTGAAACTCGATGTTTACGAGTTTATAGTACCTCGTGGGCCTCAATGGGACATTTATGAAAATCTTAGATAACAGAAATTCAGAACATATACATCCATCAATTATCTTCAAAACTGTAATAGAGTTTATCATGGTACGTCTACTACTAAGAGTCGGCAATCTGATCAATGCTAGTCTACTGCTATACGAAGGAAGATTATGGTTCGGGTTCCATTGAAGATTTCTCAGACAAAAAATGAGAAACTGTTTCTGGACCGATTCAATCATATTAACATACAAATTGTACTGGGGGTCCCAAACAACTGATCCATATTCGAGAATAGGGCGGACTAGTGAAGTAAAAAGATTTTTCGTAACGTAGGGATCTGAAAATTCCTTTGCCCAACGTTTAATAAAGTTCAGAACGCCATAAGCCTTGTTCACCATCGTAATTATGTGGGAGTTGAAATTCAATTTTCTGTCCAAGAGAACACCAAGATCAACAAATGAATCCACCGATTCAAGAACATTGCCACCTAAAATGTATTTTGCCGAAAATAATGATGACCTAGAGAACAGCATATGCTTACATTTCGTAAAATTAAGCTCCATCAAATTGGTCTCGCACCACGTCTGGAAAGTAGACAAATCCCTCTGAAGTAAAGTATATTGACAAGGATCCTTGTAAGAAAAATAGATCTTCACGTCATCAGCGTACATTAACAATTTAGAGTGCATTATGGAGGCGGGTAAGTCGTTAATGAATAACAAAAATAGAACCGGCCCAAGATGACTACCCTGAGGCACCCCAGATGACACAAAAATAGATCTTGAGAATGATCGACCAAATGATACCATCTGTTCTCTGTTCATTAAATAAGAACTAATCCAATTCAGCATTTTACAATTAAAACCCATTGCCCCTAATTTATATAATAACAAATTGTGGTTAACTTTATCAAAAGCCTTACTAAAATCGGTAAAAATCACATCAGTTTGATCTCCATTAATAAAGCCGTCAATAATAGAAGAGGAAAACTGAAGCAAATTAGTCACGGTGGAACGACCCTTCCGAAAGCCATGTTGACATGGATCTAAAATAGAGGAAACCTGATGAGAAATTACCTCTGTGACTAACTTCTCAAAAAGTTTAGGAATGGCACTCAATTTTGCAATTCCCCTATAATTTGCAACATTTACTAAACTACCAGATTTGTGGAGAGGGATTATATAAGAGCTCTTCCACTTTGCAGGAAAATGGCCGAACTTCAACGAAGCGTTAAATAAGAGAGTCAACGGTAAGCTGAGAGAATTCGAGCAGTATTTCAACATAGAGTCCGGGATACCATCAGGACCAGCTTTATTCGAGGCTTTCAAGCTGATTAAGTTATCTAGCAACCACGAAGAATTTACGACAGGTGCATCAAACGGAATGGTAGAGCGGACAGTGTACGGGTATGATTTGGAAACATCATAGGCTCGGGTGGAATAAATAGATGCGAAAAAATCGGCGAAACAATTAGCAATAGACTCTTCATCTGAATATTCAATACCGTTCATTTTGATCCTACAAGGTGTGGAAGACGAATTACGCTTCAAGTTAACAAATCTAAAGAATGATTTGGGGTTCCGTTTAAAATTAGCCTTCAACCTATCCAAATATAATCTGTAACTCTCACGAGATTTAGAGTTGTATCTACTCCTAGCAACAATATACCTAGCATAGTCTGCTAGCAGCCCAGATTTTTTATACTTGTTCGAACATCTATTCCTTACATTCTTGAGACTATTTAGAGCCCTTGAGGACCATGGGGGACCAGTATTACCCCTTATTGGCCTCTTGGGTACAGACTTAGAAATATAGCCATTAATAATATTATAGAAATCATCCAGGGCGATTTCAAATTCAAAAGAATTATCACACTGACATATACTATGCCAGTCGGTATCAAAGATAAGATTATTCAAAAGTATAAAGTTCGCACGCGAAAAGCATAGGCCAACATAGGACGAAGAGCAATTGCAACCAACCTGCTTGGTATCATATGTATAATTAATTCCCAGCGTTGGATGGTAACTATCCTCAGGAGAAATTAACGGATCAATTCGAGAAATATCAAAGTTGTTAGAATCATCCACTAAAACTAGATCAAGGACTCGATTCATAGAATTGGGAATGTCGTTCAATTGAATCAACCCAAGTTCGGAAATATGCGTAACAAAATCAGATGACCAATCATATGGTGTCAATGGAGTCAGAGAATTAGTATCGGGTAAAGACACCCATGTCACAGACGGCAAGTTAAAGTCACCCAATACTAAAATACGGTCCTTTCTACTGGCTAACGCAATAACTTTTGCAATAGCGTCAATATGCACTTGATATACCTCAAAGCATGAAGATGGCGGAATATAGGAACACGTGACAAACAATTTCAAATCGCCTAAATTAATGGACACCACAAGAAACTCAAGATCGCCAATGTCATCAACTGTAACCAACTCAGAAGATAAAGAATTCTCAATTGAGATTAAAACACCACCACCAATTTTACCAACACGATCTTTTCTATAAACTACGTACTTATCACAGAACAACTCAGAATTAAAAACATTAGGTTTAAGCCATGTCTCAGAAAATGCAATGACATCAAACTCAAAACCAAAGCTATCAACAAATAATCTGGACAATTTAGTATTCAAACCGCGAACATTCTGATACGCCAAATTCAAACTCCCAATTAGTTTTTTGGAGCTGGCTTATCTCCAGACGGTAATCTAGCAAAATTATCACGCCTACCATTATCCCGATACTCAAATTCCCTTACGAATGTTCTGTGAGGCCAAAATTCCGAATCCACCAGTTTGACAAATAGATCATCCGGTGCAATAATTTTGAAAGACGACCTACGTTCCGAAAATTGTGACTTCAGCTTGAAGCACTGTATGGAATCGTTAAAATTATTCCCGACTAATTTAGACGATATGTAAAGTCGTATATCCTCTTCGGTCGTGTCGGGGGAAAGTCTAGACACAAAAACTGTCTTCCTTGCCGGTACGACAGTCAACGTTCTTGGTCCCGGTCCTGGCACTGGGGCGGGATTACCACCCGGAGGAGACGACTTATCGCTGTCCGTGGAAGCTATAGTAACTACAGAAACGACTTCAGCAAAAGTAGGAGGGGCAGAAGATTTCATTGGACTTGAAACTGTAACTGGAGAATTAACGTCCATTAAATTCGGCGAGGAAGGAACCACTAGATTTGTAGGGAAAGCAAATAGCTGCAGCCTCGGCAATCCGCCTAAGACATTCCTCGGAATAAAGGGATCCACTACGATCCACATAGTCGCTGAAAAAGCTGTCGTTCTATGTTGTTTGGATGCAAATATAATGTGTTTATAGCTTGTGGCAAATATAGTATAGTTGTGTTCAAACACATTCTGTTTGCTATTGGAGGCACATTAATTAATAGGTCATAATATATGTTTTTGTAACCCAAGTGAGACTCTGTTTGTTGAAAACTGTTGAAAACAAAAACGTGACAGACAACTACGAAACAAAAATGCAGCATATTTTCAATTCATCAAAATAATGCTTGCAAACATATACATGGTTCCTGCAATATGTTGCTGGGACCATGTATAACTCGATTGCATGGCACAAACTTTTATCTTTGGGAGAAATTTTTCCAATCAAGTCCAGTTCAGGCAGAAGGTAATAAGGTTTCTGCTCTCGTAGCTTCAGACTAAATACTCGACAGTGTCGCCGTCACTATGCAAGGTGACCGCCATGGAAACGAATTTAAGGTGGTCAGAGCAGGGATCTAACCCAGGATCTCAAGTACAAGAGGCGCATACACTAACCATTGCACCACCGACGGCCACAAGAATTTATGTATCTGTAATCTGTAAGAATGAAATTCAGTAGATGATTGAATAAATAAATGAATAAATATACTTTTATAGAGTGAGTACGTTCTAAATAAAATTCAGAACAATGTTTATTTTAAATTTTAAAATTACTATAATTAGAATAAAAATTGTCATTAAATTTTTTTCTCAAATTTCAAACAAATAATTTTTTAATCTTAATAAGATTTCCATACAAGAAAATCTCTATCAACTTAAATGAGTTTAATGTAAATTCAAATTCAAAAACAAATTCGAATGTGATTTAAATTTGAATTTAAGCGTCATTGTGAATTTTAAATACAGTTATAAAATTTTGATTGTTATCACGAATAATAATACGAAACGGTCCTCGGCGAATACCGGTTTCTTGAATATTTGAGTTTCCGGGCAAATAGAAAAACGGATTTTAAAAAAATTACGATTTCTGGACTCTCTCGTTGGGGCAACTCAAGTATTATTTCGGGACTCATTTTCCGTTAAAGCTTTACTGTAGAATACTTCGCATTGAAAATATTTTAATAAACTTATATTTCTCAAGATCACAATAGATGTTCAAATCAGGGGATTGAACCCATGCCCTCCTGTACAACAGTCCAACCACCACCGATACCAACATATGAAACTTAACCTCAATATCAAATGATTTCATGCCAAGAAGCCATTTGCCCTTTCACCCCGCATCATTACATGTGTCAAATATTTCTTCCCCTTGTATAGATTTCTCCTTTTTAATGTTACAAATTAAAAGACGACCACTTAATGACTTTTTTCATTGTTCGATACACAGAATACAGTGGGAGAGATTGTCAAAATGCTAACAAAATCATTAATAAAAATCACAAAATGAAGGCGTAACGAATGACGTCACGTTTCAAAATTAGTAATGTCAGTTTTGGAATTAACAATGTAGCTTGTATAAAATATTGAGATTAGTAAGGAAACCAACAACCGAAAAGGATTAATTTCATAGCAATGATTAAGACCAGGATATGGTTTTACATTTGTTTGATACTAAAGACTTTCATATGATGGTAGATGGTAAAGATGACGATGATGATGATGATGATGACGATGAATCAAATTCTAAAGGATGACAAATTTTATTAATTATGAACAACAAAATAAATCAAGCGAAACTGAGAGCAGGAGTGGAACATGTTCATGTCTTGTATACCAGATATAGAGCAATCTTATTGATTTCCAAATAGTAATGTATTTTTGACAGATAATTATATTTTAGTCTTATTTATATTTTCTGTAAGTGTCAATAAAACTTTTAAAAACAATTAATGTTTTGTTTTGAGAACATAAAAATAATTAAAAATTTTCTGATTAACACCACATTTTCCATTACATTATCTTATGTTCTTTCAATTCTAATAAGATTTAAGTAGAACATATGATAACCGTATTATTGCCTTGAGTGTCTTGGAATATTTTACAAATGAAAATGACGCCCCACCAAATAGCAACATACATACTTATACATAAGTGCAAAGACCGAAATTAATTTGCTGTAACCCCAACTTCAAAAAATAATAAAGATGTCAGGGTAATCATTATCTTGGAAACATTTTCCCTTCCGCTCACATAACTTTGCATTATTTTCCACCACGTGTTTGGAGTCAAGATTTTGTGTTATTTTTGAATTATGTTCATATGTACGAATGCATTTCTATTCCAATTTTGCTTAAAATTTTCAAAATAGTCCATAGGGGAATTAGTCTTTGGAAACACAAGCAAACCCCTCCTAGAGTGACGTAGGGTCTAATCTTTCTTTGTGACTTTTGACACAAAGTCATGGTCCCATTTGGCCCCCTTGAAAGTGTCCACCACTGACACGTCAGTATTAGATGTTCTACTACTTCTGCCTCTATCTGGTGTTTATCTACAAAGGCATTTTCTAATTCTTAGCAGACAGAAGTAAAAGATGTAAAATCTACAAAAGTGTTGGAAAAGAAGGAAAAGTGACAGTTTGGTGGGGGGAAAGTGTCAAGTGCTGCATGTAAATGATCCCTAAGGTCTTTTGAAATGTCACGTGTTCACCGGGTTATACTTTTGTAAGGTCCAAGTAATGTAAAACAGATTGTTATTCTCCTTGCCGTACACTAATTGAATAGAAGATAAATGATTTGCTAAAGTAACACAATTTTTCATAAAATTAATTATATTTCCTAAAGAAGTTTGAAATTGAAATCAGCTTTGTGACAAACATTACAAATTTGCCCAATTTAAACTTTTGTTGAATAAAAATGGGTGGGGGCTTTCAAGTTTTACACCTACTAATTGGGATCTATAGTTTTACACCGGTTCCGAACGATTTAGTTGGAAGGCTGTTTCCTCGCTAATTACTCGATAGTGTTGCCGTCAGTCACTATGCGAGGTGACCGGTAACGGAAGAAATGTACTGCGGTCAGAGCAGGCATACAACCCTCATTTTCCAGTGCAATACTCGCGCACACTCACACCACTAATTAGTCAAGCAATAAAGTAAGTAACATAACGCACAGGCTAAGTGCGAATTAAGCTTACGCAGCTGTTTCTGTTAGAATTTATGTAGACGTATCGTGACGTCAATGTAATCGTAATGTAGCCTATTGCTCTCACTGCGTTTCGGAACATTTACTAAAGGGTTTGCCATTTAAATTTGGAATTTATTCAATCATTCGTTCGATCTGCTCAATTTTTCAGTAAATTTTCGACTGTTTGGGTCTCTATCTCGGGTCTCTATGTAGTTAACATTTGTTTTTGTTTTTGTTTTTTTTTATATTAATTGTTTTAAACAATTATAATGTTCCTTTTTAAATTTTCCTTTTGAAATTAAATTTAAATTTCCTATAGGAAAAGTCAAACAAATTAAATTGGTTTTAAATTGTCTTTAGAAAATTGATTTCACTTTCGTTATCTGTTGAAAATTTTCAAACTGTTAAATCTTTAAATATTTTGGAAAAAAAACTGAAAAAATTGTTTTCACCGATTGTTAGAAAATGCTAATTATCAGAAATCGGGAGGATCGGTTTACGGCTGTTATAATTCTACCGGTATATCATTAAACGTATACATATTTTTAAATTTCGCTGTTACTTTGAACACGTTACTGTTTTAGTAGTTGGGGCATTCAAACACAATTTCTGAAAATATTTCAGTTTTTCCCTCCGAGTACTGATGAATCTAATAACCATTTTAGGTCGGTTAATATGTGATATATTAGGTCTTATCTTCTTTTTCTTCGTAAAGATCGTAAGCGTCACTTCTACTTAAAGTGACTGCACAAGAGTTAAAAATTCGCGGTTACTTTGCTCACGTTACTGTTTGAGTAGTTAGACTATTTGTTAAATATTCCCTTTGGAAGCTCTCTATAACTCTCTGTTAAATGAAGCAATCAAATTAAAAACGCTTTTAAGTCTCTCAATTTACGACTTCTTAATTTCATATATTAACATTTTATTACACGTTGTTAGTTTTAGTATATAACTAAGTTAAATACACACAGGCGTAGTTAATAATGACTTCTAATCTCAGGCATTTCTGAAGGCCTTTCGAAGAATCAAATATCCTGAATGTTAGAAGTTGTTGTTTTATTCCTACGTCATGGGAGAATGGGTATCAAAGGGGTTTGTTTAATAGAAGCTTTAAAAATAAATAAATGGTTTCCCGTTACATCCCATGAAGGGATTAAGGAGAGTTTCTCGCAAACTAGTGAGCTGTGCGCGTTCTAGTTTTCTAACTGATTGGGACCTACAATTTTACACCGGTTCCGAACGGTATTTTGAGAAGCTTTTTCATGTCTAAGTACTCGATAGTGTCGCCGTCACGAAGCGAGGTGACCGCCGTCGAAAGAAATTTAAGGTGGTCAGTGCAGGGAACCCACGATCCCACCGACGGCTTTAGTATTATAATAAATATTATTTTGATATAACCGAATTTAGATCACAACCACCATACAGGTCATTGCAACTGAATAACAAGTTTAACAAGCGTGACTGACACCAAATTCTGTTGATGCTACTGATTTAAAGCAAAATTCAGTTGTTCCGACCGAGTTGATACCAAATTGTACATGCCATCTTCGGTTGGTGCAACTGAGTTGCTACCATATTTAAATTGTTGCAACTGAATTGGTGTCATATTTGGTTGTTGCAAAAGAACTGATTACACATTCGGTTGTTGAAACCGAAATAATAGAAAATTTAGTTGACACAACGAACATAACAACGAACATTCATCAGGATTTGCCGTAGTCTGAATACCTGAGCGATAGTTGATTTTCCAGGCCTTAAGCCACAGTGATAAGGTCCGATCAGGTCGGCAACAAAAAGCTTTAGTCTTTCGCTCATTACGCTCGAGAGGACCTTGTATTTGGAGGATAAAAGGCTTAATTTACGATAGTTTGTACACGTACTCGGGTCGCCTTTTTTGAAATAGGACACCGTGTGTTAAGTGTCCAATCGTGAGGAATGTATTCGTCTAGCCGGATTTTGCATATCAGTAATTCATAGCGGGCAGCCTTAAACAGCTCAGTCAGCAGTCCATCAGCACCAACGACATCATTGTTCTTAAGATGAAAAATTACAGTTCTAGCTTCACTTTGGCTGGAAGGGAGCACTTGACGCCATCGTCCTGTATTTTCTAAACAACCTTATCCACATTGAAGTCCTCTCTATATTCCCGATATAGTATGTACATGTGCGACGAGATTTCGGTCCTCATCTCTGCGAAAGGGAGCCCTGATACATTATCTTTGGTTTGGCTTTGTACTTATTGGAATTTATTGACTTCATTCCTACTTCTGTAAGATTCAATTTTGTCACGCTCGCGCACTCTCCACAACCGTGATTTCGTCTTAAACAAACAGGGTTCCTCTCTCCTTATACGAGTCCGTTGCATCACGCATTGCAACTAACTGAAGTGTTGCCATACGTTCAGCGTTCTTTTCATCACTTGCCATGCGACACTCGTCATGATACCATGGTTTGTCTTTAAGTGGTTTTTAATAACCAAGTGGGAATGTATATCCACTGTGATTCAGGTTCATGAAGCGGGGCTACTTTCTGTGCCAGTATCTGAGGGAGCTTCTCTGCGTAGGCCGTGACTATCTGACAATTGTACCTTTCGGATGTCCAGCTTTCTATATGTCTGGTTTCGTACGACTGTTGCTCTTTTTATCCTTGTGCGAACCTTTACTGCAACCAGGTACTGATCCGAATCGATATTAGCTCCTCGAATCACACGTACATCCATTACACTAGTAAATAGCTTTCCATCAATTACCAGGTGATCAACCTGGTTCTTCGTTTGTTGATTAGGAGATATCCAAGTATTCTTCGCATTTTAATGAAGGCCATGATGGAGGCCTTTCTTGTTATATTTTCCGCTGCTGGATATTTTCACACTAAAAGTTTTCCATGATAGTGATTTCAACATAAACATAAAACTTGTGCTGCAAAAGTGACATCAAATGCGGGGAAATCCTGGTTGGTGAAAAGTACTCTAAATCCCCTCAGGTGGTTGGTTGGAATTACGCGAATTCCCAATTAAATTATATGATTTGCTAAATTGACGTCTTAACGCTGATTTTATATGTGGCAAGGAAATCTGATAAAGAAAAGGTAACAAACTGGAAATGAAATGATATTATTAATAAAGTCGAGAAGTAAAGTAATACGAAATGTTTGTCATAAAAAAATGCATACACTTGCCTCTCACAGGATTATTACATTTTTGGGGTCCTAGATACACAAGTACAACATTTAATTTTCTTTTTGATTTTGCAACAATTGATTTTACACTTCAAATGCAATCCTTTCTCTTACATATACATCCGGCAATCTTCCTGTCCTATCTTTATGGTAAATTGAGTTTATCCAATCACAGCTTTACATATCACCTACACTCGATCAACATAAAACCGATTTCATATTTTCCTGTCATCATCATAAAAATCAAACGAAATTTTTAATCAAAATCCACCATTTCACTCTAAGATGCATCTGACATGAAACGACAAAGACACTAAAGTTCAGTCAACCTTTTGAGTGTCAGGTTGGTTCATCTGTTTCCCGCGACTACACAATGCTGCAATACAATGAAGAAATGCAACTCTGCTTGAAGTATCTAAAACATAAATAAACTATAAAATAACAAATCGAGTCAATTTAGCGGAAATCAAATACGACAATCTCATCTGAAGCGAAACACCAAAATACCAAAAGGTATAACGCTGTTATTCCTGTACAACTATGGAACTACAGACATTGGCAAAAAGGTACTCATCTTATCCTGTGAGTTTCGCAGCACTAAACAGAAAAGAAAGGATATCTTATGGAAATATTATGTTGACTATTTTCAGTTTCAGTTAGAAGTGTTAGCACAAGAATGGTAGCACAATGCCATACACACCGCAGGATTCCTTTAGCAACCATGAAAAGGATATCCATATGAGCAAAGCAAACATCACACACATACCAGTCTGTTCTGCTTGCAGATGAAGAAGAATCAGCGGTGAAGAGCTGTAACAAAAGACCTCCACAATGAATGCCAGAATGTGTGGTGTGTGACGGTGATATTTGTCATCCTTTATAACGCAAAACGAACAATCAAACCTGTATTCTCCCTTTTTGGTGATTTGAAAGGATATGTTGTTTACATTTTTCTTTTTCATTTTTAGTGGAAAAAGTCAACAAATCTTTTGTTACCTTGGAAATATTACCCCGTTTTGTAAGATCTATGGCGAAGCTTAAAGGGGTAAACATTAATATCCCGTAATGGGAGGAAATCAATTTAAAACTAGTTTCGGATTGTCAAAGAACACCAAGAGGTGGCATTCTTTGTGGTTTCACAAAAGAAATCTTGAATCGATTTTTCATGGTTAAGTGGTAGAGGAAGTACTGACGTTTCTGATAAGGATTCACGAATCCTTCAATAACGACGAACAGCTGAAGTAAAATATGTGTTAGAAGTGAGATCCCAGCGAACAATCGGATAAAAAGTAGAAAATTAAAGCAATTCATTAACGAAATCCCAGAGAACAAGTGCCAGGAAGTAGTGATGACGTGATGCCTCCGTGGTTCCTCTGTCAAATTAAATCCAGAAGCGTCTGTCTGGTTAGTATGTGCTCTCTACGTTAGGGGCAGCTGTTTTACTCAAAACCAAATGGCTGTTCTACTCAAAACTAAATGGTGACAATTGCAATCTGACTGACTAGGATATAGCAAACGACAATAAAATCGAAGACATAAATATCGGGATGGAATTACCGCTCTATTTTCGTGGAATATAGGCGTCACGCAGATGGCGAAATAATAATAATAAGCGCTTACGATCATTCTATGATCTGCCAAAGTTTAAACGACCCAAAGTCAACGCGGACCGAAGACTTTCAGTGAAGTGCTGAAGAGTTCCTCACTATGGTCCGCATCGACAGACGGCATGAAGATGGTGGATGGTCTTCACGTCGATTGATTTGAGGTCTATGGAGATTCTAAGGTGTCATCTCCCGTTTGTAAATGGAAAATAGAAATCTTGGAGGACGATGAAGGACTTCGGCACCAAGACATTCTTGTCATTAACACTGACTCACTTTCTATTCTCAGAAAAACTGAAGCCGTCATTTGTAACGGTTTTAGTCAGATTTATTTCAGGGTGTACATCATCGAACGGTGCCGTCGGTGGTGCTAGTTGGCTCGTCTCTTGTACACGAGAACGTAGGTTCGATCACTTCTCTGACCACCTTAGATTTCTTTTGACGGCGGTCACACCACGCGGTCACACCACGACACTTCCGTGTATTTAGCCATTTAACCGTTAGAAAATTCCATTCGGAACAGGTGTAAAACTGTAAACCTGTCCCAATCAGTGAGTGTAAAACTAGAAAGCGCACAGCTCACTGTGTGTCGAAAACTCTCCCTAATCCCTTAATGGGATGTAATGGGCAACTGTTTTATTTTAATACCCATACCCACCAAAGTTACACCGGCATTAGGCCCAGTGGAAGACTGGAACCGGAATGAGACTAACCCTGAAACTACCGCGGGCCAAGCTACCTCAGTTTCCGAATCCAAGCTCATTGACGACACCACATTTAGCATCCAGGTAGACACCGATAAGTTCAAAAACACTTTAGAAAGAAATACAGATGCGACTGCCCCTGTGGCTAAAGCGGAGGATGACACGTCATGGCCCAAATCAAAGCCCCCTCATGAGGTTTCAAATAGCCTACTGGAAGACACCGACGACGAGACCAAAATCACGGTGGTGAAGCGGGGCTCTGCTTTACGTAATGATGCTAGTACAGATAAACCTCCACCAGTCTAAAGCTGCTTCAGCAGTTCTTCTGTTCAATAGTCGAAAATTTAGACCCAGAATAGACTCCAAACCCTACTGATTAATGTAGTTTGGAGCTATCAGAGTATAAGCCTAAATACCTTATATATCTTGGTATTCGTCCCTTCCAGTCCTGCCTTTCCGGGACATGAGGGGAGAAGTTTCTCTTACAGGAAGACGGGGGTGTCATCGAATCGACTTCTATTCTGGATTGCCCCAGATCTTGTAAAATCTTATCATGACCATATGGGCGGTGATCCATTGTGAAGAATATTTTAGGTGGATTGCTGATGTTGCAGAAATTTGCCTTCCCATCAAATCTATGGGAAGTAGCTAGAGCATAACCCCCAAACCCTCGGTAGGTGTTGTGCGAAGGGCCCCCAGGATATACTTATATATATATTCTATGGACCTCTGTCAATAGACTTAGGATTTCTCCAGTACCGGCCACCAAACGACAATGCTGTAGAGCATTATCTGGCGGGCACCAGCTCCTGTAAACTCTTGTAAACAACTTTCGGGAACTGCCAGCATCGTCTTTCAATGACTCTTTTACACGGATATTGGGCCACAGTGGCTCTATTTATCCTAAAATGTATTTTTACACAGAGTAGCAAGAAAGTACACTGTAGAGAAAAGATAACTTTCTAATGAAGTACTAAATTAATTGTTTAATAAAAGTCCTATTCACTTTAAACCCCTTCCTTACTTTAAAGCTTATCCCATTCGAAGTGGTGTCCATTTTCAAAACATTTGTTTTACGCGGTCAAAATAAAATATTGCTTATGACAGCTGTCAAAACTTTTTATAATCACTTTAACCACGCACTTTCGCTCCCAAATACCCTTATCCTTTGCAAGCAAATCCTACATCATTGAGACAGAGAGTATTAAGCAAGAATATCCTTGTTACCGTTGCAAATATTGAGAGAGTTCGAGTCTCAAATTGGTAAAGCTTCTCAAATGTCACCAACATTGTTTTTCAGCCTTTCAAATCAAACCAACAAATTTGAATTTGCACTCAGTCTACTCGCAGGTCCTGTGATTCAACTAGAAACAGTTTATTTATAAAAATGTAAATCTATTTACATACATTTGGGAACTTTTGGTGCAATTAGCCGGCGCAACCTTCCTCGCTTCCTAACTTTACTAATCTGATGCGATGAGAGTGGGTGGGAAAACAATGCGACACTACAATGCCATCATTTGCCACACCATCAACAAACAACATCCTTTGAAAAGGATTCAAGTGAATTGAATTCGCTTCTGCGAGTGTTTTTGTTTTCCTCCTTCCCATTTCACTGTCGCTCTGTGTTTATTTAATGTTAAATTAATTGCGGTCTCATATTTCGTTATGCAAAATTTTGAAAATGTTGCTGTGTTGCCCAAGATTACTTAGTGGCAATTTATTTACGTTGCTAATTGAAGCAGAAATTTGATGTGTAATTGAAGATGCCCCCATGTTAAGCGTTAACACACAGATTGGGTGGCGGTGCTTTAGAGGCGTTGTGGGAGGTGTTACTTGTGTAAGGAGGGGGGCATTTGAATTTAAGAAACTGCGGCTGCGGCTGATGTTACCTCTAAATCTGTAGAAGATGTCTCAAGTGGTATTGTTCATTGTTAGTGTCGCCATTTGACACACAGCAGTAGTTGGCGGTTGTTGCTGCTTCTGATACTCGTATTGTTGTTCAAGTCTTGTCTTTTTGAAATCTTTTGTTTCTGTACAACAGATGAGCGAACAGTGTTGGAGGCGCAGATTTTCAAAAAGTGTCGTGTTTGCTTTTGGATTTTTGTAATCGTGTTTGGTTAATGTTTTTGGCATTTTGTTACTAATTTTATGGTAATTGCTATGTTATTGTTTTTCAAGTGGTGGCAAGAGACATTTACAGGAAAGTGATGTCATTTTATTGAAAGGATCATCACCCAACGTAACATTTAGGCGGCACATGTTGTAAAGGAAGAACCCAAATAATAACACAGGCTAATAAATTATTCCATCCGAAACTGACCTCAGAATTTCTCCATCGCATCAGTTTCTTGAGATATCTTAACCTAAAATCAACAAAATCCCGGGTTTTCACTACATCAGTTTTTTAAATAGTGAACAATTTGAAACGGTGTCAAGTAGAACATGAACTCAAAGTTTGTGAAACTTCATCTTCCGCGACTTCTGTCCTAGACAACTATCCGTTTTTCAAATGTGTCACTAATTGAAGTTTGTTTTTGTATGAAAGGTACGCAAAAGTACGAAAAGTGAACACTAAAGTAGGAAAAGTGTACACCAAACTACACAAGTGTACAAAAAGTGTTCAGAGAAAAACCAAAACGTGTACACAGCAGAAAAAAGTTACACAAAAGTATGAAAATTGTGCACAAAACTACAAAACTGTACTGAAAAGTACAAAACTGTACTTAAAAGTACAAAAAGTTGACATCAATGCACACACATTTTACAAAAAAAGTACAGAAAGTGTACACACATGTTTAAAAAGTGTACAAAAAAGTACGAAATGTGTAATCGAAAGTACACAAAGGGTACACAAAAATACAAACAAACACCGTACATAAATGTACATAAAGTGAACGTAAATGTATCGAGTGATGCATGTGCATAGATTCAAGGAGAGATTTTATGTCAGATCAATCTGTCGAACCTTCATGGTATTTTTAATCAGCATTATCATAATGGAAAAAATTGGAAAAACACCGTTTCAGTCTCTGGGCTCTTGAAAGGCCGGAAAAGATTCACTGTTTTCGACCAAAATATTGTTCAGCGATAAGGCCCCTATGTAGTTTAATCGCTACGTCAATAAGGAACACTCCCATATTTGGGCTGATTCGTAACCCAAAGAGGTTCAGAAGCAGCCACTATATCCAGACCAAACAACGGTTTAGTGTGGGTTGTGGCCTGGTGAAATCATTGATCCATATATCTTAACAAATTTTGCCAAAATAATGGACTATGTGCTACCTGAAATTAAAGCCTACGGCCTCGGCGCTATTTGGTTCCAACAAGACTCCAGTACTAGGCACACAGGCGGTGAAACCTTTGCATTAGTGGGAGAGCAATTTGGAGCGAGAAACCCCTGAGTTCAACAAATGAATTGGCCACCAAGATCATGTCATGTCACACCTCTAGACTTTTTCCTTTAGGGCTACGTAATGTCCACCGTCTACATGGATAAGACGGCTACGATTAAGGAAGTTGAATCCCACATTACTCGTGTCATTCATTACATACCACTTGGAATGCTCGAACGCGCCACCGAAAATTGGAACTTGAGAATGTAAAGAGTGACTCTTTTGTATAGTAATAAAGATTCCCCGAAAAATTGTAATTGTAGTTTTGAAAAGTGTACCGTTAAATTAATGACCCGTTACAAAAAGAGTACACAAAAGTAGATAAAATTTAAAAGGCGCACACAAAAGTACAAAACAGTAAAAAGTGTACACAAATGTACAACACGTGTTCACAAAGGTACAACAACTGTACACAAAGGTACAACATGTGTAGGTACACAAAGGTACAAGAAATGTACACAAATGAGCAAAAAGTGTTCACATTGCTACAAGTGCTTATAATAGAAACAAAATTGGACACAAAGTTCAAAAAATAATGTACATAAAAATACAAAAAGTGTACACACAATTTAGGAAGTGTACACAAAATTCTGCACACAAGTACAAAAAGTGTACACCAATGTAGGAAATGTGTACAAAAGGTAAGACACAAAAATCTCAACTAATATGTTCACCTCGTACTAAATGGTTCGGTGGGATCTTTTTCAAGCTTTACTGAGGATTTTATGTGGGACAGAGTCATTCTACAAAGGGGTGTTAGCTTAGCATGAATACCAAGCTCCGACATAGCTTGATATCGAAGGCAGCCTCATAATCTACAAAGAGGTGGTAGGTGCCGATTTGGTTTACGTGGGTTTTCTCCAGGATTTGTCGTAGTATGAATATATGGTCGATATTTGACTTTCCAGGCCTAAAGCCACACTGATAACGTCCGATCATGTGTGAAACAAATGGCTTTAGTCTTTCGCCCAATACTCTTTAGAGGGCCTTAAATGCGACGGATAAAAATCATATTCCAAGATAGTTGGTACATATACTCAGGTGGCCTTTTTGGAAACAAGACACAATGTGTCGGGCATGCATTTGACATGTGAGTGGATGCAAGCACCTTTCCAACTCATACTCGGTAGCCTCAAACAGTTCAGCCGGTAGCCCATCAGCACCAGCGGCTTTGTTGTTCTTAAGCCGGGAAATTGCGGTACTAACTTCACTATAGCCAGGACATGGCAATGTGGGTTCGATACCCGTTCTAAGCATCTTTTGACCATGGTCCCGATTGCAACCAGTGTAAAAATGTAGGTCCCAATCAGTGAGTCTTAAAACGTAAATCGCGCAACTCTCTGATTACGAGAAGTTCTCGCCTGTCTTTTCATGGGATGTAGTAGGAAAATATGACAAGAGGATGATCGAAAGCACCAACTGGTAATCTCCCCAATGATTCTTTCTAGTTTAACCTGGGACGAAAGAAAGGCTAATAACAAATCGCAAGGTGAAACAAATCAAATCTTTTTCAAAGCAGAGACAAATCTGTGCAATCTTGCCCCTTTTCAGTAGTATCTCAGTTGCGCATTTTGCCTTCGGACATAAAATAATGTCAGAAAAAGATTCATATTCAGCGGAATTAAATTAATTTTATCCAATTTGGCGTCGTAACTACTTGACGGACTGACTACTGGAGTTCTCTTCATAGTTCTGCTACCTTCAATTGCGGGTATTTTCCCCAAAACCCAATTAGAAGGAAACTATATATCCTTATTTCCTATTAGTCACATTCGGCACATCAATTAACATTGAGACATTCGGTTCACACATGAATAAAATATACATAATTTTCTGTATATCGTGCACTGTCACCATCGTCATCGTCATCACCGTCACCGACATCACTGACTCTGAACAATCACTTTACGCGTAAAATCCAATTTTGCCCTACTACTCTAACACCTACCCCTCCTTTGACCAATTGAAGATTTCGTTTGGAAAACGAGTCATAATTTTTCTGCAACCCCCACCCATACTAGTACATCCGTTTTCTTTTCTACTCTTTTGGAAATGCGAAAGAAGAACTGTGTTACCGTAAGTCAGTCATATATTTCCCCCAAACATTGGAACTGTTTCCCCCCAACTCTAACCAACCTACTCGATGGCTGAATTGAAAACCTATGATTTTCAGTTGTCAGTTTGCAAAGAAGCAGGAGGAGAAAATATGAGAAAACACTCGCAGTTTATCGAATTGTAACCCAAACCCATTAAAGAGACATAACACAACAAAGGCCCCCAACTCCAAACAATGTAGTGCCTGCCTGCCTGCCTGAATGCCTTCATAACACAGATACATTGAAGTAACCAGGCACCCATACACTCGCACATTTGTAGTCATTACAACAAGTAGTCGATGTTGTACAGATGAGCAACAGAGTAGTACAAACTGTCACACTGTAATACGGGGAATGCGGCAAGTTAAGGCGGTGTCGGTGGCGGCAGTGGCGTTATCGGCGTAGGTTTACATTAACAACAGTATCAAAGTACAAACTGTACCCTTTTGTGGCACTCACTCACTGGGCTACTCACACAGCTACACTTTACTTAGTAATATGGCAGGGAAGTCAAACGAAATGACTGATACTATGACTGGGTGACTGCAGGACAGACGAAAAAAATGACAGACGGTAGGTTGTTGAAACACTATGTCATACATACCTACAGGCATAGTCGCATGCATGTCGTACATCCTAGGAGGAGTTCCATAAGACTTTGTCATGGAAGAGGAGTTGAAAGACTACTTACTTATACAATTTACTCTTGTAGATAGTCTGTGTGAATGTGTGAGTGCATGTAAGCAAATGACTAGGATATGGTCAGGGAGTCAAAGTCGAACGACGACGGGAGCATGAAAAGCACCCCTTAAACAAAGTAGAGTACAAGAATTACAACTCACGGATACTCAATCAACACAATCATCGTCATCATCATCATCGTTATAGTCAGGAACATCATAATGCCGTTGTTGCCGGTGCAAAGGCGGCAAAATGTTTGAAGGCGAAAAATATAACCACACATAGGCCGAATACCAGCGACATCCTGATCATCATCATCATCATCTACGTTGTCGGGCATATCACATGTAGGGCAGGCACTCAAAACCCTGGTGCGGGATGTTGGTAAACCGAGTAGTACAGTCAATTGTTCATATTTACACTCATTTTTGTGTACAACAACATTTCAACACGAATCGTTCACAAATACAACAACTGCAATACAACAAAAGCGTCAACAAGGGGGTAGGAATGATAGAAATATCTTGTAGATACAGGAAAATAGGTGGAAGAATATTTTAAACGAGGGTGGTTGGAATAGAAAAATTCTTACCTACATAGAAATGTTCTGGTAATAAAATATGACGTCCTTTTTGTGTAAAATGTAAAAATTGCAAATTCTGTAAGCGTTTGCAGTTTTTAATTTGTTGGTGTTCGTCTTGTACAGTGAGTGATTGCATATGTGTTTAGGCAGCGTTGGAGTGTAGGCAATGTTGTAATGTACTAGTTTACGTGGGGCTGGTTTTATCTAAGTGTATTTTTTGTGAGGCCACTATGTGTTTAATATCTCTATGTCTACAAAGAATTCAGTTGTGTTACAAACCAGATCCACTGTTTTCGACTAGAATTTTGTTCAACGATGAGACCCAGTTTTGGATTAACGACTACGTTAACAAAGGAAAATTACATTTTTTTTTGGGCTGACGACCAACCCAAATACTTCAAGAGCTGTGGTTTGTGGTCTTCGTCAAAAATGAGGTCAGCCTGAACATAGACGTGGATAGCGTCTATTATCACGTCATGATGACGGACTGAAGTCGGGTATTCAGTTTTTATGATAGTTTCGTTGCCCAATGAACCGAAAATTTGCTCATATTTCATTTGCTTGGTACTCAGTTCTTTGCGAGAATTTCGTATGCAAACTCAATTACAGGGTTGTTACGCCAAAGTTATTTCGTACGAAAACAATTGTTTGATAATTTTTTTGGTTCCGGAATTTTGAAATTTCGACAATTTTAACAAACAAATGTAACTTTACTTGCGTTAAAAATAACATGTAGTTCGTAGAGGAATTATGAATGAAATATTTTCAAGGTAAATCAAAGATAGGTTGTAACTCTCCGCAATAAAAATTTCCATTTAGAGATAAATAGCAACATTTTCTACGAAAATTTCGCAAGAACTGAATAGGAAGCTTGAACTGGAAGTCTGGATCTCGACGACGTTTGGTTCCAACAAGACGGTGCTACTAACCACACGGGCCATGAAAACCATTGCGAAAACAATTCGGCGAAACAGGTTACTTCACGTTTCGCACCGGCCGCCTAGATCATGTGATATCACTCCTCTAGATGTTTTCCTTCAGCCATAATAATGTGGGTTCGGCCCATGCTCTGACCACCCTACATGTCTTCGGACCTTGCTTAGTATCGCGGACAGTATGGGAAAAAGTTATTTATAATATAAACTTTCGAAACCTGTGAAAAACTATTGGTAGGTGTAAAACTAGAAACCGAACAGCTTACGGATTATGAGAAGATCTTTCCGGTCAATTCATTGGATGTAATGGGAAAATATTTAGTTAGTGTCCCAAGTACGACTGCGTAATTGGAATACAACATTTCTCGCTTCATTCGCCAAATACCACTCGAAATGCTCAAAGGCCTCATCGAAATTTGGAACCTCAGGATGGAACATGTTAGCTGCTATTCTGGTTCTATCCCCCTCTAGGTGAGGAGTGGGCAGTAGGCACCATAGTCTTGTATTTAGACACATCCCTCATTTGCAGTGCTGCTCCCTGAGGCAAGTTAATTAGGGTAGCGATCTTTCCATATCCTCAAAATAATCTGCACATCTGCAATTTAATTATCCTTCTTATATCTACCAAAGGGTGGCCCTGATCCATGGCCGTTGTTCTGACTTTTTACTTTTCGCCGCACTATCCGGTCTGTGGGCACCTTGAAATTTATGTTTTCTAACCGAAATTTGCGAACCCTACATATCGGTCAAACAAAATGAAGCAAGCCAGCTGAAAAGGGTTTAAATATTTGTTATAACTTGTCTGCAAAAAAATATAATTTCTTTCTTTTTACCAGTCTTACCATAACACCCTCCTTTCCTGGCTTATTACAAAGTTAACAAACGAATCCTTCTTATGAAACAGATAGAGATACTTAAATGTCATGTTGTACGGACGAGAACATGCGGAATTTTTGAACGGTATATGAAGGAAATGACGAGCTATGAAGACTATCGTTTCAATCATGATGATGTTTGGGCCCTGTCGATGATGATGAGGATAGCGATGACGTTGGTGTTTTTGTTTTCTCTCTCTACATTTGCCGTCAATGATGGTGATGAGTGTGACTTCGAGCTGACCATCTGTCATGGTACATCGAGCATATTTGGTTATAACATATCAACTGATATTCTTAAGTTTACGTTCCAGCTAGATATCCTTGAATGTTCTTTATAACTCTAATCCCTAATAAAAGTGTTTTCAATCCTTGGTGGGTATTGAAATATTCGCGTGTATATGTGAATGACTGACTGTACCTTCGAAGGATTGTTTTAAGGTCCGTTGGTAGGAACAGCCCTACCCCCTTGCTCTAACAAAAAAATTCGAAAAAAAACATTTAGCATTACAATTGTGTTGTTGTGGCAAGTTGTTGTTAGGAGGAGGAGGGTGGATGGATTAGAACTGTTCGCTTCTTTTTAGTTCACCAGAAGTTAGATGGTCGATAGCCCAGCAAGTGCGGGTATGTCGGAATAACCAATAAAGCTCATACTCCAACCAGGCGGTACTTGCGTTTGTGTGTGGGTGAGACAGCAACACTGTGTGTGGGGTACGTTAACAGCTTAGCCGGGACAAGTGTTTCCTTTTGGTACATCAGGCCAAAAGGACCCTGGCTGAAGTGTTGCGTGTATGGTAGGAAAAAAACAATTCTTTGTCCTGTTGTTGTGTCGTGTTTTTTCCAGCTCCTTTTGATGTGGGTAAAGTGATTATAATGCCTTTGGTAGATTGAGTTTAATTCACAGCCTGTTCTTTGCTTGTCCTGGTCCTTGTAGTTGTTGCTGCAGCTAATGTTGTTTCTGTTGTTGGTGCTGATGTTGTATTGAACACGTGCAATATTGGCTGTGTCCTTTTCTAGCTACGATGGTTTGGGGGTAGATACTGTTCCACGTTTTTTTCTGGTAATTTGTAGAAATTGTTAAGGAATTATATTTTGAGATGTTCCGTTGGCTGAATGTTATGATGGGCCTGGATGAGAAACTGTGGTGAGTACAGGAGTTTAAGCTTTTTATTGTTGAAATTGTTCAACAGTGGGGTGTGGTTAGCGGATAAGCACCAATGTACATACATTGTCATTCGTACGAGTACTGGATTTTATAAATCCTGGTGCTTTCAATGGTGTAAGACAAAATTGTTAATAATATCAGTTGTATGATGACACCAACCAGGCATGTTCCTAAAGGACGGGGGGGGGGGGGGGTGAAAAAAACTGGTTTCCCATCTCACAACCAGTCAGTTGTGCATTTTCTACTTTTAACACTCACTGATTGGGACCTAAAGTTTTACACCGTTTTTTTTTTTTACGGTTTTCATTGCTAAATACTGGATATTGTCGCTTTCACTAATCGAGGTGACCTACGTCGAAAGATATGTATGGTGGTCAGAGCAGGGATCCAACCCACGTGCTCATGTACTTTAGAATTCCGGTGCAGTTTTCAAACCCCTCTTGGGGGTTTGGCCTACTCATTGTCTACTTGCATTTCCCGTTGCTCTCATACCGGATTAAATTGGTGACCCAGAATTTATTGCAGTGTATTTTACCAGCGATATGTTGCTCTGATACATTGTTTTATTAAAAATCAATTTAAAGATTGGAAAACACCTCGATTTCTCTGCAACTTTAATTTCAAGTAAACGGAGTATTTCTTTCTCATAATATGTCAATCAATTTTGTTAAAGTTTAATTTCCAAAATGAAAAAAAAAACTACAAAAGAGATTTAATTACTCCTTGCAGATGTCCTTCAGAAGTACTTTGAATAATATCTTCTCTGTGAGAATTAAATATAAAGGATTTTAAAGAAATTCTTCCAACTAACAGCTGCAAATTAAAAAATTCACCATTTGGGCTAAATATACAAAGAAGTCAATTATTAGCCTTAAGAAGAAAAGGGTTGGCTTTGTCCCACTATTTCCTCTTTAACTAAAAGGTTGACAATTTGTGATTTCTAGATTTAAAATTGTCCCTTGCATAGATACGATAACAATTCAAAATTCTCAGGAAACAAAAAGTTGAAGTAAAGCGGCCTTATTAATGTCTGCATTCCGAAGCTGGACATTTCTTTTGCTGGTACTTCAAAAACAATTACACAATATAACAAAGACCTCAAGCATTTGTTCCTTTTCCGTCTAAAGGAAACAAAAAGTTTCTTTCCATTGGAGTGAAACATTAAAATGACCACCACTCGTTCAATAACTTAATTTTCAAACTTTCAACGAGACTTGCAGTGCAACCATTGTGTACATGAAGAACATCTAAATATATTCCCCCGCTTAATACTTCGATGGCTTAACACTTCATCAAGTGGTGGTGGTCACTGAAATGTCCATCAAATGGTGGTCATGCAGAACAAAATAGAACAAAAGGAAATCTTTACAACATAAAATTGAGAATTGAAATGAATGCAAGCACAAGTATCAAACTCCCTTCCAAGTGGTTGTTGCGAATACGAATCAACAGAAAATTCAATATTAAATTTCGGTCTGACTTTTCAGAGATCTGTCAATGTTTTTTCGTAATATATAGAAGGCAACGCAGATACTTAACGATTCATTGGTTAAAGAAATGGGCAGTAGTGTTGGACTATTACCAAACGGAAGTACGAGCACTGCGTTACATCTAATGCAATTTTCAAGTGGTGGAACCATTCGAAAAAAAAACACGAGCATTGTGTTCGATAATGTTTGCTTAAATGCAGCAAATAATGAAATAAGGATCAATACTATTTGCCGAGGGTGAAGCGCAGGAAATATGAAAACCAAATTGATATCATTATGAACTGAATGCAGAGCGGACTGCACTTGGTGTTCGGTTGGTCGGTCGGTAGGTCATACTATCAATAGAGGTTACCCTTAGTGATGCGTTTTTTGCCCTAACATGATATTGGTTAAATCAGTCGGTTTTGTTTGAAGAGTTTTATTTATGTATGAAATTCAGTGGAATTAGTGACCAAAGGAAACCCTAAAAAATAGTAAATAATTTGGATATTATTTGCATTTCAGGGAATGCATATGAAGAAACTCTAGCTCACGAGCGGAACAGTGGTTTCAGAGGGCAGTTTCCTTACCGTGGGATATCAACAAAGTTCCTGTGATACATTCAACATTTCTAATTGGGTTTCACTAAAATAGGAACTTATTTTACAAAAATAGGAATATAGAAATTATATACGCTGAAAAATTTGTATTTTTGGATGGAAATATAACGTGTTTGTAGCAAGTCGCAAATATAGTATACTTGTATCCAAACACATTGTGTTTGCTATTCAATACAACATGTTTGGGACACAATGATTAAAAAATAAATAAAATAAATGGTTTCCCATTACATCCCATGAAGGGACCGGGGAGAACTTCTCACAATCACTGAGCTGTGCGCTTTCCAGTTTTCACTCACTGATTGGGACCTACAGTTTTACACCGATTCCGAACGGTATTTTGAGACACAATGATTAATAGTGGCTTTGTTTGTTGAAAACTGCTGAGAAAAAAACGTGCCAGAGAATAAATAACCAAAAAGCAGCAGATCTTCAATTCACGAAAATAATGCTTGCAACATGTACAGGGTCCCTGCAATATGATGCTGGGGCCATTATTTTTCAACGTGTGGATTCGAAATGGGCGCATTCTGCCAAAAAGGACAACAAAATGTGTAGGAGAAATACGAACAATATAATAAAAACTACAATACGTTCAATAAAATGTACAACTGAAATAAAATGAACTAAAGTGTACAAAGTATTATAAAAGTACAAAATGTTCATTAAAACGCAGCTACTAACATGTACAAAAACAGTACTGTAACTTTACCTTTGTGAATAGCATTAAAAATATCTTCCAGGCATCGCAAATGCAAGCGAGGTTTCTTTGAAAATCCTTTTCTAAACTCCAAATAGATACATCTCTCCGAATTCGAGTTATATATTTCCCCAGCCAAAATGCAGCTCGTAAGTTGTTAGTTGTGACTAAGTTCCGGTATTCAGGTTTTACGAAATTTTCGTTACAATAAGAAGTACGTGTAGGAAAAAATAAAAAAAATTTCCTGAACCGAAAATTTCACTCACTTTTTATTTGCTTGGTACTGTTTGCGTAAGTTTCGTAGGTAAAATCAATTACAGAGTTGTTATGCTAAAGTTATTTCATAAAAAAAACATTAGTACGGCGACACCATCGAGTATTTAGCCATGAAAAGCTTCTCAAAATACTTCGGAACCGGTGTAAAAACGGTAGGTCCCAATCATTGAGTGTAAAACTAGAACGCGCACAGCTCACTGGTTTGAAAGAAGCTCTCCTTAATCCCTTTATGGCATCTAACGGAAACCATTTTTTTTCTTTTTTGGTTTTTTATTTATTTTCATAAAGGATAACAGGATAACATGTATTTTTAATTATTTAAAAAAACTTAGAAACGTCGCAAATTAGAAACTGTCGCAAGCTCTAGCTGTACACACTAAGAAATATGTGTACGATCGTCCTAATGGTGTGCGGTGTGTTATTTCTGCTGTTTTGTTACAAATCATACAAAGTGTACACTAAAAGTACCACAAGTGTACCACAAAGTGTACGCACAACTTTATTTATATTATGTGACTTTAGCCAAATTAAATGACTGGAGCTATTAGGTCCAGGCGATGCTTTGTGCAACGTAATATTTTAAATTACTTTATCCCTGTAACTCGTTAAGTGTTTCGTTTTTTTATTTCATAATCGGGGTCATTGCACCCACTGTGCAACCTTTTTCTGCTGGCAACTTTGTGTCCATTGTCGACTTTAAGTAAATGCGTAACTATTCATTCACTTGGTCGGCTTTTTTGTTTGTGTAATCAAAAACAACCATAGTGACCCCATGAGTTCACCAAAAAATAAGCAAAAGCCCAACATCGCCAACCTCTGAATGCAGGGATATTAATGATTTTTCGCCTGACTTACAATTATCAAACAAAACGGGGAACTGAATGAATGCAGTTGTTGCAGTTGCAAGTTGCTGTTCAATTTATGCAGGCAAATACTCGTATGTAAAACACTTTTGACATAGAGACGGATCATAGTGGATGGAGTGAAGTGGTGTGGTGTAGTGACTTGCCACAATGTTGTCCACATGCGTCCATTGCAATAACAATAACAATTTCAAACAATAACACCAACAAATGTGGTCAATCTGTCAATTTTTTGTTGTTTTGTTTTTTTGCATACAATATCGAATCCCAAAAAAATTTGTCCATTTGTTCTTCTAGGACTATGAGTGACCAATTGTTGAAGGAACGAACGACCCCCTCCGTTTGCTACGAAATGCTGCAATTGCTGCACTGCATTTTTGGGCTTCACTGAATCGACTGGGCATGCAGTTCGGCCATGGCACCCCCCGCAGTAGTACAAGGGCTTCCTTGCGGTCCTTAATTTGGCGGATGGTCGCTTGGTGATTTGGTTTTATTTTTTCATCTCTCTACCTCTGTGTGGCATCATCATTTGTTCTGCAATGAATGTTGCATCCATCTAACAATTACTTGAAATTTGTTTGTTTTTCGGTTTTGGCATCTCATTTTTTATTTGCTCAGCAATTTGGTCGTCCTATTTTTTGTTGCATCATAAGCATTTGTTTGCTCATATGATTTGCGTTTTTTTGTTTGTACGATTTCACTGGACATTCCTCGTTTTTACTGGGTTTTTGTGGCTTTATCGTTGAAATGTTGAATGGGAAAAATCGAGTTTTTAATTGAGTTTTTTTGTTCTCTGACTCTGTAGGATTTTTAATGAAACTATGTTTAATTCATGCCATAAAATTGCAGCAGCAGAATTCATTTTATATCTGAATTCTAGATGTCATTTGGTTGAATGAATAACAATCAAACAGGGAATTGATACGGAGTAGATGATAATAAAAAGCAGGGTATAATGATAATATTGGAATAAGGATGTTTATCAAGGCATTTAAAAAAACAGCATGCAATGATTCTAAGAGAAGGGCCAGAGGACATAGAAGTCTAAGTACCGAATATACTATAAGTTACAAATCATCGGGACTTAAACGCAGTTCTGTGGCACTTAAAATGTTCCATGTTCCAGTCCGATTCCAACGACAAGTAAGGCTACAACCTATAACGTACTAAAATTGTTTTCTTTCTTGTTTTTAATTGATTCTTATGTTTTATTTTTGCAACAGAGATTGCAAACTAACATCAGTATCTCCTTTCAAACTTCTTTAGCGAGGCTTGCCTTAAATTCAGCAATCGTCCTGTTTATAAGATACACGCTGAACAAGCCATCGTGTTTTGTTGTCCGGATGAAAATATAACGCGTTTGTAGCTTGTCGCAAATATAGTATACTTGTGTCCAAACTCATTGTGTTTGCTATTCAATATTACATGTTGGCGACACAATGATTAATATATTAGAAAATATATTTTTGTGACCCAAACATGGCTTTGTTTGTTTAAAACTGCTGTGCACAAAATCGTCATAGACAACAAAAAAAATTCATGAAAAAAATGTTTGCACGTATGTATACGAATGTTCCAAACATGTAAATAGTTCCTGAATACTGTTACTTATAGGGGCCGGTTTTTCAGCGTGTTCAAGTCGAGCATTTTCCGGCACGCGGGGAATGCACTGCGAGAGGATTTTGATCGCTTGATGACAGACAAGTCTGTAGTCTAGAAATGTCTCTGATTCAAAGGACAAGGACATGGATAAAGATTTCTACAGTTACCTGCACCTGCTGGAAAAACTGTATTTTTTGTTGTTTGCTGGCAAATATGTCGTGTTTGTTACTTGCTGCAAATATACTTTACTTGAATCCAAACACATTGTGTTTGCTATTCAATATAACATGTTTGAGACACAATGATTAATATATCAATAATATATGTTTTTGAAACCCAAATGTGACTTTGTTTGTTGAAAAGCGCTAAAAACAAAAACTACACGGTCAACAACGAAACAAAGAACAGCAGATCTTCAATTCATGAAAACAATATTTGCAAATGGTTCCTGCAATATGTTGTTGTAGTTGGCTTTCAGCGTGTAGAATTTCACAGGGAGAATTTTAAGAAACGAGAAGCATATAAATATTCGATATTCAAATAATATTCCTTATGAAATTATGCAAGTGTTTCCGATTGTTAGAAATAGAGCATGACACAATGGAAGCACGCGTTATCATTGTGAAAACCCATTTCTAATCTGGGGAAGTTACGTTGAGAATATGGGCTTCGGTCGGATGCAACAGTAATGTGCGCTGCTCTAGTACGTGAAATTGTGGGTACGATCACTGCTGTCACCACTTTACATTTCTTTCAACGGCGGTCACCTCGCTTAATGAACCGGAACCGGGGAAAAACTACGGGTCCCAATCAGTGTGTACAAAACTAGAAACCGCACAGCTAACTGGTTTGGAGAAGCTGTCATCAATCTCTTCATAGGATGTAATTGGAAACAATTATGTATATTTTTTTATTTTTTTTTTACGTAGAGACCACTCGCTAGCTTTGATTTAATTAAATTTCAAATCCTATTATGGACAGTACATCTCCTGTGCGTCGATGTACTGGGAGGTCTCTCGAAAACATTGCTGCTGTAAACGAGAGTGGTGCCATCACTTCGGCCTCAAATCACTTCGGCATCGTGCACATCAACTTCAAATTTCACGAAGCAAATGCTTGTGATTAGAGCCACAGGGGTCATTTGCCGGACGTTTTATTCCATACTTAATCGGAACGTGTCTACTTTCCACTGCAATGCTAATATCGCCACTCGGTCAAATATATGGGTTTATTTTTAAATTAAACCGGGCACTTTTATTGGGTCAACCTTTAAAACCGATTGATCTTAATTAATTCGATTACGAGAGCGATTCACGCAATTATGGTGATAGAGTACAAATGATGTGTTAATACAAAATTTCTCTTAAAACTTTTTGACACTCAGATTAACTTTTACGGTATAATACTTAGCTGAGCGAGTATCCTTTACTTATCCTTAATGTTAATTTGTTTCACATTTGTTGAGATATCAAAAAGATATACAACAACACTCTTCCCTCCTTTTGAAACCCATAACCCAAAAAGACAATAAAAACTCTTATAATTCCCATATAAATTACAAAAAATTGGTAGTAAAAATCAACTTGAAACAATTGGAATCCTTTTTCGTTCCCCCCCTGTGACAAAGTACACGCCAACCAACACCAGAAAGCCTTTAAGCAAAGAGTTACAAGCAACAAAAAAGAACTGGAAAGAAATAAAATCTGTGTAAATCAGCATCATCAGTTGCCTACAAATGACAACTTAATCCGATGTTCCATCACACGTACAAACAGACCGATAAAAAATAGTAGAAACACCAAATGTGAACAACCCTTGACAACAGCAATCCAGGAGACACGATGCCAGGACACCGTTGGTTTACAAGAGTGGATTTGGAATTCTTAAAGTATGCAAATTATTTGTAATATGTAAAATAAGTTACTTCCTTGTTTATACACACACAACAGCGACAACATCAACTTTGAAAGACTTGGAAGACAAGAAAGCAGACCCAAAAAGGATAAAAAAGGATACGTTTATACCATTTGTACATGCACACAAACTCATACCAACGCATGTAAGTATTGTGTAAACACTTTCGGGTGTTTCGGTTTTTTTTGTTTTTCTTTTATTAAATAAGAAAAAAATCGGTTGGGTTCAGGGAAAATAAAATGATTTTGATACACTCGAGTGATTTTTATGGATAAATATTGCGATTGTTTTACATTTGTCTTCTTTTTTGTTGTGCTTTTCTATTCATAAATATATTTGGATATTTTTGTTTTGATTTTTTTTTTGCTCTTCATTCTTTCAATTACTTCAGCAACCGCGGTAAAAAAGAAACATAATTTGCATACGATTTCACAAAAATAAAGGATTTCAGGAGAGAAATCTTGGGAATGAAACTCTGTTAGAGTCATAAAGTTATGGTGGAAAAAGCCAAACAATTTCATTTGATGGGAATTGAATTCTTTTGAATGACTTTCTGTGTAACGCTGTCTACGAGTTAATAGGTTTATGATAACACGTGGATTGTTGATTGTTTCAAGCAGAACATTTGATGGGAAATTTGATGCATTAAATGGGCATTGTAGGAAAGTCCTTAACAATATTTCAACATAATCCAGGCGAAACTTATCATGTTATTTTTAGTTAGTGTTTATGGGAACGATAAATGCAAACAGCTTCCTACTATTGACTACAACTGTTTTGTTTCAATTAATTTTCTTATGATTTATGTATTTGGATATCTTCTGCCAGGTCAAAAAGAGTAAATGTTCCCCGCCAACTGAGAAGTTCCTTTACCGCGCCTTCTTGATTGTGTTCCGCCATACTTTGAAAAAATTACACTTTGCACTAAAACAATAATAAAGAAACCACGTGATATCTTACAGTGCTGACAACATTTTATCAAACATCTAACATTCTGTCAAATTAACCGGAGTATGAGAAAATGAAAATCCTTAACAGTAAATCGTTCCGATTAGTTAGCAGACACTTTAACCGGACATTGAGAAAATGGCCCTCAATCTTGTCATATTTAAAGCCCCCTTGTTTATAAAATTCGATCAATTAGATCAATTTACCTCTCAGTTGGTCAATTATAAAACGCAACTTGCAGACTAAATTTCGTACAGAATAGTTTGCTTGGAATTCGGTTCTTTTTTTTCACTTATTGATACTTTCATGTAATTTGAGCTAAAGTACAAATTTCTTGAAAATACTAACAAGAATACCAGCTCCAGCTCGCTGGGTCTTAAAGCTAGACACGAAATATTTTGGGAATCATCATAATTCAAACCTAGGTACATTCTAATGTACAGGTTTGCAAACATTGTTTATAAGAATTGAATATCTGCTGTTTTTTTTTTGTAACTGTGTTGTCTGTTGCATTTTTGTTTCAGCAGTTTTCACCAAACAAAGCCACATTTGGGTCACAAAAACATATATTATAACCTATTAATCATTGTCACTGAAACATCTAATATTGAACAGCAAACACAATGTTTTTGGGCACAAGTATACTATATTTGGGACAAGCTACAAACACGTTAAATTTGCATCCAAAGAACGACATATTTCTCAGCGCGTACTATATAGTAGCCTTTTCCGCCTCGCGTGGGGTACGACAGCTGCTCCTGATCTGCTCGTTGAACTCATTTGCGACGAAATAGAGAGTGAGGCTCGAATGCGAACACGTATTCTTGTTTGTTGTCTTTTGCGATTAAAATCTCGAGTCGTATATTTTGCTTTCGTTTCTTCGTCTTTCGGCTAACGAAGTGGGTTCATTTTCTACGCTTCGTTTTACGGTTCGTGGCGAGCGAGCGAGCTGTGACCCTTCGCTAGCAATGCGTAATTATCACAGTTTCTACCCATTCAATGAGTCAAGGGGAAAATGTTGCCCGATAAAACGGCAAACTTCTTGATATTCGATTTTTTAATTTGCATGGGATTTTAATTTGCTTTACTTTTTCTAATGTAAAATTCAATTGAAATATTTTGAATTTGCATTTGCGCTGGCAATTCAAATGCAGGTTGTAGAATCGAATGACAATTTTAGTCAAATATGGCAACACATTTAATTACTTCGACTTTGTTTCACTGCTGGCAATTCTCTTTTAAAATAGAGGTATGTGGCTTCGATAGATATTGCCTCGTACTGATTTCACATTCATAAACCAGTACGGTATAAAATATTTGAAAATCATAACTACGAGATATGTTTTGAAAATAAGTACAATTGCCAATGGTGTTTAAATTCATTTTGAATTACAAATTAAACTTCAAATTGTAATTGTCATATCATTAATTTACCCCATGTATGACGAGAAGTTCATACTACAAACTTACAGGGTCAGGAACATTTTTCTAACTGAAAAGTGGTTGGTTTTGTTGGAATAATAGACACTTCAGTTAAGCACACTTACTGGCATGACTAGTTTCAAGCTCCTTGATATTATTTGGGTTGTGTTCTTTGTCCTCGCTAATCTAATTTTTCTACCTGTTTGCGATTAAAGCGGTTAAGCGATTTGAAAGTGATTCAGTTAAAATCGTCTTACTTACCATACGATGTGGTGGAAATTTTAGATATAAAATTTTAGAAAACGGTTAATGTTGAGAACCCCGGATGTGATATTCCTAAACAAAATTAATGAAAAATTTGATATTTTAAATTTTTTCCTGTTTTTATGACGTTCAAATTGTACATGAAAAAATAGAATTTATGCATAGATTTTATAGAACTTCAGACATGTGTGTTATTTGTCCTATACAACATACATATGTACACTTTCCTTAAGATGTGGCGACTGATTTGTACGGAGCCTTTACACAATAATTCTCACGAATTAATGACAATTTGTCCGTATCATCTGTCACACATGTGGATTTTATCGAAAATATTTCGTCACCTTATAGAAAGTGAAATTCATATCAATTATTCGAATCATATTATTCGATGGCACGAGCCATTTGCTGCAGTTTCTCGCTGGCTGGATATAACTGACACCATCTTGTGTAGGTTTATCACCAAGTGATGAACAAAATGCCTTCGACACTTGACAGATCTGGGGGCAAACACAAGTGTTACCGCAGCCCACAGGGATTTGGAGATGTAAATAAATACTGCATGTAGGAGAAAAAAACTGGCACTTAGACGTCTGATGCACAAGAGTGTAAAAAGCATATGGAAGACATTTAAAAACATTGTATTGTTGTTTTTCTTTCGTAAATACTTTATAAAAATTGCTTATGATTGTTTATGATTATGTTGGTGTTTTATTTTTTCCTATGTGGAAAATTAGGCTGTAGTTGAGTTGGTGTGTCAGAAAGAACAACTCGCGCGCGTTGTTTTTAAAATGTCATGGTAATTGTCGAAGATGTTGAGTGCGGCGTAAAAACATCAGATCTCGAAAACTCGACATGAAATTACATTTTATATATTTTTTTACATTTGTTTGTTATTTCAATGGAATATGTTTAGTTGGTTTTATAGGAACGCACGTGTTCATTTGACTATAATATTTTTGTTATTATTGTTCAAGTGTCAGTTGATGATGTCGGAGGCAACGAAACAAGTGGGTTTTACAATGACATTAAAAGCTTTTAATTCTTAAAAAAAGAAAACGAAAATTAAAACAAAATAATAAAACAATCATAAGTAGGAGATCATGAACGCACTCAACATCACTGGCACAATTTTCAGCCATTACAGCGTTATCATCTTCGAAGCAAGATAAACAGCCATTACCACGTCATCATCTTCAGAAGCTCCAAAATATGGTCTGAATTCGTTGTATACCAGAAACAAATACTCTCGACTTCATAAATGCAACCTAGTAAGCAAACAATCAAAGACTCCGTCTAACCCATCACCGCCAACAGTAGCCGACTTAGATCAGTGTCCAGCAGCACTTTATGGCTTGTACTTCATAAATTTCGAAGAAGTTAATTTTTTTTATACGAAATATTAGTTAAAATAATGCAAGTAATTGCCTTTTGTTGTTTAACATGAAGATCTGTATCAGTTTGGCTTCATGCCCGCACTTGTGCCATCAAATTTTGGTTCAAGCATCTTCTCTAGGTGCAATCCAGCGCGTGTGTTTAACGCGTGCTCGAATAGTGAAAGTTTATTTTCTTCAAAAAAAAAGAGAAATTTTTCCTAAAAAATGCGTTCGTTGTCATGAAAATGTGTCGTTAAAACTTCCTAACAGTACAAATAAGAAATTTATTAAAAAGTGAATGGATTATGGAGAATATAGCCGAATTATGGATATGGAGGTAATAATATCTGTTCCCCAACTGCCAGGCCATTTGTTGGACACCTTTATTAAAGTCTAGAGAGTTTTTTTTTTAATTTTACTTACTGTTTTTATGACTTCAATTGTAAATGCAAAAATCGAATTGGTATTTAAATTTTAAACAAATTCCGACAGTTGTCCCATTTTTCATATTTACAGTGCGCATTCAAATATAGTGCATATGCTTACAAGTAAAATCCACTAAGTCCATTTTTGGATGTTTTTATTTCAGTCCACCTCATTCACTGTGCTCATTGTATCGGCTTTTGTTGTTTCGCTGCAAATATAACGTGTTTGTAGCTTGTCGCAAATATAGTATACTTGTGCCCAAACACATTGTATTTGCAATTCAATATTACATGTTTGAGACACCATGATTAATATGTGTTTGCGACCCAAATATATCTTTGTTTATGATAGACGTACAGCTGTGTTTGTTGCACTGTTTATGCTATCTTGAGAGCCAGAGAATAAAAGGGGAGCCAATGAGAGAGTCTATCTTGTAAGCGTTTATCTGTATTTTGGAATTATTCTCTCAGTAAGTGATTCATAAATGTGCCTAAGTGTGCGTGAAAATTGCAGATGAAGTCAGTGTTTCTTATTTTGGCTGATGTATTGCGTTTTAGCTTCATGTATTCAGTAGGTTGTCCCAAAAATGAAAAAATTTTCATGGTTGCCAAGCTTAATTTGAAAGCTTATATTTTTACTTAATTTTACTTATCAAAAGCGCTTGATCAATGAAACAAAAATAAACAAGGCTCGGACGGTTAAATGGTTTGTGATGTTGCTTTAGTTTTTATATATTTGTTTCGTATATATTTATATGTGCTACCAAAGTCAAAAATGTGGATTTAAATTGATAAAATTAATTACAACAAATAATAAATATATATTGAAATGAAAGAATAATTCGTTTCTAAATATTATTATGTTTGGGAGGAAATACGCATATGTTTCCACATAAGTATATGGAAGTTTGGGGGCAACACACGAATGCTTCCACTTCAGTATATGGATGTTTGGGATGAAGAACGCGTAAAAAAACACACATGTTTGCCAGTAAACATGCTACTGTTTGCAATTAAATACAAGTGAGTTTGGGACTTGCAATCATATGAATGTTTGAAGTGTGTTCCAAACATATACATGGTTCATGCAGAATGTGTTTGGAAGAATATGTTACAGAGGCCGTTTTTTTTCAGCGTGTACATGCTGGTGCTCAGTGAAGGTGTAGTAAGGGGTCCTGTGGTCAAACTTCCAGAGATTAATCTCAGAATAAGAAAAACTAAATGCAGTTTCTCACTTTGACTTAAGTGCTTTCACTTGGAAGCCAACGACATTTATACACATATTTCCATTATTTATTGAAATGCAATAACAATATAAAACATTATTACACTACAAAGTTTAAATAAAAGATTCACGAAGACCATAGGGCGTCAGCGAATTGTCTATATCGATTTTTGTCTCTGGCAACTGATGTAATTTGATTCCATGATAGCCGAGTTTTCTTATATTCCTTTTTCAGGCAACGCTTCCATATATTTGGTGGTCTTCCTGGCCTACGATACCCCTGCAGGTTCCATTCAAGTGCCGCTCTAGCAATATCTGGTATTGGTCGCCTAAGTATATAGCCGACCTCAGTCCATTTTCTCCTACGTATATCCAATTCAATATTACATGTACCTTGCCAGAGTGCTTCATTATAAATTTTCTTGGATACTGCCATTGACAAGCTTTTGGACCTTCTACCTTGTCAGCTTCGACAAGCCACAAGTAGTGTGTCAGATTTTCTGCTGGATGAGGAATGTAGTTCGGGCCTTATTTATTCGATCACCTATATCCGCCGCGTGGCCACCATCCTTTGCTGGATGAGGAATGTAGTACGGGCCTTATTTATTCGAACAGCTATATCCCCCGTGTGGCCACCATCCTAGATAGTTGACTGAATCTACGTCTTCAACGAACGAACCATCAATTGTTAGTGAA
This sequence comes from Phaonia tiefii, assembly GCA_963931995.1. Classification (NCBI taxonomy): domain Eukaryota; kingdom Metazoa; phylum Arthropoda; class Insecta; order Diptera; family Muscidae; genus Phaonia; species Phaonia tiefii. The sequence goes on from OZ008369.1 coordinate 293,555,298, forward strand.
GTATTCCGTTCTGTTCGGATACGCGTTAGCTTCGCCTTGTTTTTATTTATTCCCAATCCTACGATTTTCGCATTTAAGGATTTCATCAAATTTTTGGGCCATAAGACATGTCATCTGCGTAGTCGATATCATGTACATGTTCATTCACGCTGGAAAAACGACTCCAGCAACATATTGTACGAAAAAAATAGGAAAAAACAGACCGAATAATAAAATTCCTGCAGTTTTACTCTCGTAAAATGAGAGTAAGAAATTAGACGAATTTAAAAATGCAAAACTCATTTATAGCAACATCTACACGCTGAAAATAACGGCCCCATCATCATATTGCAGGCACCAAGTACATGTTTGTAAGCATTGTTTTCGTGAATTGAAGATCTGCAGCAATTTTATTCTTTAGCGTCTGTAACGATTTTATTTTCAGAAGTTTTCAGCAAACAAAACCACATTTGGGTCACAAATACATATACAGTAAAAGCTCTCCTCGCGGACAGCTGCAATTAACGGACAGCTCCGTTGAGCGGACAAATCTTGATTTTCAAGTTACAATCTTGTAAACAGAAAGCAAAAGCCATTCTAATTGGCGGACGCTCCCATGACCAGCCGCGGACACATAGTTCGCAAACTTTTGGTCAAAAAATCTCTAACAAGCGGAAACTAATTCCACTGAAACACAAAAAATTTGAATTTATATTGCTTTGCAGAATTAATTACTTGCAACCGTAATTACTTTCAGTACTTTATAGTATGCTACGTTACGTTACGTCAGATTCACTAATCAGTCCTTAATAGATGAAAAAATCGTTAGGAAAATAAAAGTAACACAGGGATGATAAAAAGTGTAAGCAATACAAGTAAGGTTTGGGATTTCCCTTTTAGTTTTCATAGTTTTGAAGTTTCACTGGTTTCGGTTAACTTGTACTACGAATTAAAGGTTTACAATGCCGCCCCAAAGAAAGGTTTTGTCAATAAAAGAAAAAATGGAAATCGGAATCGTTTTAGAGCATGATAGATTAGATAAAATAAACACTTGTTAATAAAGGTTTAATATTGGAAAAACTTAAGCCGGAGAGATATCAAAGAAAAAGGAATTGATACGATCGCAATGGCAATCCAGAAGAAGAGTTTTTTGCAGCCCAGAGGTTCACTTATAGATCAAAAATGTTTCGAATGGTTTGAAAAAGCACGGAGCCAGAATATTCCTATATCTGGAAGCTAAGGCAAAGACGATTGCGGAAAAATCTGGCTATTAGGATTTGTCTGCCTCTGATGGCTGGCTGCAAAAGTGGCGTAACAGACATTCCATACATTTTAAGAGGATTTCAGGAGAAGTTTCAAGCGTAAATCAAGTAGATGTGAATGAATTCTTGGTGAAACTACCCTCTATGTTATCTGGATATATGCCTGAGCACGTTTATAATGCAGATGAGAGCGGCATTTTCTTTCGTGCTTTACCAGATAAAACTCCGGTTTTAAAAAACGGTAAATGTGTTGGTGGAAAAATGTCAAAAGAGAGACTTAAAATGTTATTTTGTGTCAACATGGCTGGGGAGAAAGAACAATTATTGGTGATTGGAAAAGCAGCCCGCCCACGGACATTTAAAAACGTTGTCATCAAAAACCTACCGGCGATTTGGAAATCCAACAAAATGGCTTCGATGACTCGAAATTTTATGGCTAAATGATTGGAACAATTTGATAGAAAATGCAAATTCAAAAGAAAAATATTCTTCTGTTTTTGGACAATGCCGCTTCTCAACCTAGAGATAAAAAACTGAAAAATATAAAAATATATTTTTTGTCTCCAAACACAACTTCGGTATGCCAGCCCTTGGATCAAGGGATCATACAGAACTTCAAGACCTATTACAGAACTTTAATCATTAAACACTTATTGCCAAATATTGAAGTAAACGATTCTACAAGAGATTTGAAAAGGAGCATCAATGTTCTTGATACATTGTACTTTATTAAACATTCGTGGGACAAAGTAACAGCCGAAACTTCTAAAAACTGTTTCCGAAATGTAGGATTTATAAAAGGCTGCATTTCTTCGGAATTTGATTCGAAGGATGATATGCTATTATCAACTCTTGCAACATTTGATAGTCAAGTTGTTGGATCTCAGAATTTTGAATGCCCTGAATTTATTCAAATTGATGGACACCTTTAGACAGAATCTGATGATATAGAAGTCTTTGTTGAAGACCATATCATAAGCAGTTCGGAAGATGATACAGTTATCACCGTAGAAGACCTCAAAAAACTATCTTCGTATAAGGAAACCTTGGAGCAAATTGACCGTTTAAAGAAATTTGCAGAAGAAGACTACACAGCATTTGAACATTTAAAGTCATTAGAAATCCACTATAAAGAGCAAATGTCGAAAGATACAGAAAGCAAATTCAAGAAAAAAAACTCTCACATTATTTTCACACATATTAATTTAAAAAATTTTTAAATATTGTTTTAATACAATACAAATGCAACAAGATTTCTACAAAATATATAAATTCAAAAAATACATAATATTCAAAAATTTTGTGTTCCGCTCTAATAAACGGACATCTCCACTTAACGGCCAAAATCTTCGCCGACGGTGGGTGTCCGCTTATGGGAGCTTTTACTGTATTATAAGCTGTTGTGACCTAAAAATGTTATATTGAATAGCAAACACAATCTGTTTGGGCACAAGAATAATATATTTGCAACAAATTACAAACAACAAAATATACACATTTTTCAGCGTGTAGCATCGCTTGCGATAACCTCGAAAATCGGTTGAAATAACCACTAAAGATATTTGCTACAACATATAAAGTCGTTTGTGGCAACCACATGTTGATTGTCACAATTTCGATCGATTGTGGCAACCTAAAACTTCGGTTGCGGTTAATTGTATTCCCTGCTTAATTTTGCTACGAGTCTTGAGACAGGAAACAAAGATTATGTTTGCTGTGGAGATGGATAAGCGAAAAAAATCGAGAAACCGATTTCAATTAGGCAACGAAAGAAATGTTTGTCTAAAAAATAAAAAATAATCTGGGTTGTGATGGAAATCGATCAAGTTAAATCGAATTTGTGTTTTTATTTTGCAGAGTAATTAAAATCAAATTATTTTTTTATGGAGTAAAGAATAACATAATTATAAGACAATTTATAACACTGTACTAGTTCAAAAGCGTAGCCCACGGAGCACCCAGTGGGTAAACCTAATTCGAGTGCGCTGAATCACTGGAGCTAACGGTTCTTAGATGGCTCTTGGTTTCGAGATATTTGAGATCGAAAAAAATTATTTAAATTGATTAAGATGTTTTAGTTTTAAAAGTATTCTCATCTCAAATTTGTTTAAATGTGTATTTAGATCAATTGTCTTCTGAGAAGCTTGCGAACAACTAAAATTGCTTTGTCAATTCCACCACATACTCCCATTTTTTCAACTACGAAAGGTGGCCACTTCAAAGGGCCACATAAACAATTTTACGCCCAATTAAAAATAAAATAGAATGAAACAGACGCTTTAATTTCAAACATATGACGGCCACCAACAGCCCGTGATGATGTCCACCTTGTGACTGAACTATTTTGTAATTACATTAAAACATTTCAACAGTTCATATATCAAAAAACCCAACTATTTATTTTAATTATTGTCCAGGGGTAATTACATGAAAACCCATAAAAATTACACCTAGAACAGAAACAGAAAGAAGTGATCATAGAAACTAGAAAAGGGATATTACAATTTTGTATCTCAACCGAATCCTGACACACGACAAATTTGCATAATTGTCCAAGAAAACATGGCAGCATGTCAACAACTATTTCCAGGGCAATGAAAAAATTACGCGACGCGACAATGATCGTGCATGAAAGGACCTAAACGAAAAAGGACACACGTTTAAGAAATGTCATTATTACAGACACCTTTTCGTCTAGGATCATAGAGTAAAGGGTGAGCATAAATACTATGTACTAGATGACAACGATTCTTTTTAACCACATGTGTTATGGTCATAAGAGGGGTTTGTGTTTTATTATGTTAATTTTCTTTTTGCCTCCTCCAAGTTGGCCAGTTTTCTATGAAATTGAATTTAACCGGAAAATTATTTAGTGCTTCATATCATAGAAAAATTAGCGCAATATGTTCTTCACTTATTTTTCTAAAAATAGTTGAAATATAATTAACTGTAGTGAATATTTTATGCCAAGACATGAAAAAGCGACTGCAATAACCAGATGGTCTTTAGGTTTTGTATACGGGCAGTGATGACTAATTCCAAGCGGTGTAATACACCCAAAGAAAACTGAAAAAAATTTAAGACAAGCTAAAAGATAAACCTTACCGGATTGAATTAGTTTTGAATAAAATATAATTTCAGAATCTGAATATTTTATGTTGTAAATTATAATTTGAAATTAAAACCCTGGCGCTATGTTGTAGCTAAAGAGGTAAAGGAACCTTGTAAATACTTTGGTTGTTTTGTTCTGCAAGTACCGAATACACCCACAAAAAAATTCGGTTGAGACACCTGAATTAGAAGTAACCGAATTTCGAGATTGCCAGAAACGAGTTTAGAGGCTGCTATAACCGTATTTGTAGGTTGTCAGAACCACAGGTTAATTTATACGTATGTAGATTTATCAACTCGCTCATCGGTTTAATGCTCGAAGGGGAGTGAACTTGTAGAAGTTCAGTTCTGTCGCTGAGGTTGGACAAACACAGCAGAAAGTGTTGCTGTGAATGTTCAAAATATATAAATATATGAACGTCGTGAGTGCACAAAACTAATAATGGAGGATTTTGGTCGGTGTTCGCACAAATTGTTGTAATTAATCCGCAAACCAGCTGTCAAAAGTACGTTTCCTCAGTGAAGAAGCGAAAGGAGAAATTTTTATTAATACTATCATTGTACAAAGATTAAAATAAATATTTACATAGTTTGAGTTTTTACATTTAGTATTGCAGCAAATATATCGTTTTTAACAAAAATATTTACAATTAAAATTAATTCTGATATAAGGTAAAAAGATAGAGAAAAACCTTTAATTTTTATGAGAAATTTTATACTAATTAATTATGATAACTTCGTTGCCGAAATTATAAAATGTAGTTAGTTACACAAATTTCTTATTATTTCGTAGTTTGAAGATCTACATCTATCTTCGAATCTGTGTTGTAGTTCAAGATAAACTGAAATAAGTGGTTTGTGGTTGTAATTTTCATGCAAGAGATCAGTACTGAATCGTCGATTTAAATTGTGAATTATTTTTAAGTTCTTGTTCTGTATAATTTGTAATTTTTTAAGGTTTGTTTTGGCACTTCTTGGAAACCAGACCTGACAACCATATGTCATAATAGGGCGAATGCACATATTATAAATGAGGATTTTGTTTTTTAAATTCAATGTAGATTTTCTGCAAAGTAGCGGGTAAAGTGATCTTCCACATTTTAGTGCTTTGTCTCGTGTATTTGTGATGTGACTTGAGAAGTTCAATTTTTTATCGATTATAACACCAAGATATTTTATTGAATCTTGCAGAGGAAGAACTGAACCCTGTATTTCAAGAGTTCCCGTAGGTACACGTTTTGGTGATTTATTAAACGGGAATATAATCGATTGTGTTTTATTTTGGTTGATTTTTATCTTCCATTTTTCAAAGTACTTTTGTGATATTTGCAACGCTTTTTTCATCCTCTTTATAATAGCATTTGAGACCTTTCCGGTACTTATTATTGCTGAATCATCTGCATAGAAAGCGGCAGCTTGATTTGTTGGTATTTTAAAATCCGAGATGTATATTGAGTATAATATAGGTGATAGGACCGAACCTTGTGGAACACCGGCTGGTATATTTCTTAATGATGATTCTGCATCATCAATACAAACGCTGAAGTTGCGGCCGGATAAAAAACTTTTGACAATTTTTTGTAGATAGATCGGGAAATTAAAATTATTTAGTTTGAAGATGATGCCGTCATGCCATACCGAATCAAATGCTTTTTCAATATCCAGTAGAACCATCCCTGTACTTTTTCGGTTATTCTTATTCTCTGATATTATGTTAACAACTCTCTTTAGTTGGTGCACGGTGGAGTGTCCTTTCCTGAATCCAAATTGTTCTTTGTTTAAAATGCCGTTTTCCTCCGCAAATTCAGATATTCTTCGTAATATTATTTTTTCGAATATTTTCCCAATTATGCTTAGCATACTAATTGGCCTGTAGCTTGAAGGGGATTTGATATTCTTTCCACGTTTCAAAATTGGGATAACTTTAGCATTTTTGAATATACTGGGGAAGTAACCGTTGATTAAGCACCAATTAAAAACAATAGTCAGCGCGTTGAAAAATACATTAGACATTTGCTTTACCAACACTGGTTTTATACCATCTTTACCAGGTGATTTGTTGTTCTTCAGTTTCTTTGTGTAATATCTCACTTCTTCCAACGATGTAAGATCAGCTGTTTCGCACGTGTTAGTCTGAGAGTTTAACCAATTGACATAATTCGCCACATTCTGATCAACTGGAGAGCTAATTGTCTGTGTTGTGCAGTGAGAGTTTTCAAAGACGTCAGCTACTGCATTGGCTATATTCTCACTGTTTTGAGTATCAACACCATCAACAGTCATGACATTAACAGCTGACTTTTTACCTCTCATTGCTTTTGTCAATTTAAAGAATTTTTTGCTGCCGTGTGGAAGTTTTTCTAAAAACTTAGTCCAATTGGAATTAATATCTGCAAATATGTGAAAATCAATCAACCTGGTGAGCAGGTTTAAGGTGCATTTCAGTGACGGTTTTTGGGGTGGAGAAGCTCGTTGAAGTTTTCGGGTGTATCTATTCCTTTGGCCAATGAGATACAAGCTTAATTGGGAAAGCCTTCGCAGCCACGGTTGTCGTTCTCTTCTTGGAACTTTTCTATCTGCTTCTTGAAGGGTATTTGTAATTTTTAATAGAATTTCTTCAATATTTGAAGTAGTTATTCTTGTAGATTGCAGGTATCGGATTTGATCATCAACTAGTTGTCTGATTGAGGTCCATCTCAAGGAGAAATGAGATGGATAACATATCTATGTATAAATTAATCTATGGTCAGAACCACACTAGAGGTTGTCACAACCACACTAGAGGTCTGTACAAACGACTTAGACTTTACTAACCCCGAATTATAGGATCCCACTATCGCATTCGATGTTCTCTTAACCAAATTTCGTGAAAAACTCAATTGCAGACACCTCATTTTTCATAAATACGGCTGTTGCAAAGCCAAATTTAGGCGCTGAGACTAAATTACAACTAGAAACAAAATTTAAGCACAAAATTTCATTGTTGCAACCGAATTAGTACAAAATTCCATTGCTGCAACCGAATGGATTTCAAATTGGGTTTTTGCAACACAATTGATCGCAAACTACAAAGGAAATTCCAGATAATGTAGTTGATAAACCGTATATAATTGGAAATTCATTTAAGAAACTATGATGTTTCATGTGGCAACCTCTATTCGGTTGTGGCAAACGCAATTTGATGGCAACAGCCGAATCAATGGTCGCTGCAACCTCTTTTCAAACAATTTGTGCTGTGAGTTTAAAACCAATGACCGCGTTAAACTCAGTGATGTTCGAAAATTGTATTAGAACTTATTTGTTGTCCTTCTGTTGATCTCAAAACTTAAAAAAACTTCCAAAAAAATCATTCATAATCTTTACACCGTGTCATCAGCTTAACTGCCTTCCACATCACGTTTCATATTTGAATCAATTTTTCAAAATCATGAATACCCCTCCGCAGATTAATTGTCTACTTTGTGGAGCAGCCAACTCTATTAGTCATCATTAATTTGTAATTGTTATTTGAATAATAACATAAGTATGGAAAAAAGTAACCTAATTTTCCAGAAAATAAAATCCATTCGTCTTCAGGTCAATAAAAAGCCGACATCAACAGCAACTTATTAATAACAACTGAAATGGGATCTCCAAAGAAACTGACACAATTGGCCTCCAAATACGTTGGGGGAACCAACAGAATTGAAGTGTCATAGAAACAAATTAATGGGTTCCAAACTCCGGTAATAAATGTTTTATTTGTCCACATTAACACAATTATTGGGAAATGTTTACATTATAACTGTTTGCGTTATCATCTCTCCAACATATTCAGTACAAGAGGGGCAAGAATGTGGGTTACTTTACATGTGATCACACGATACTCGAATGAGTCATAGGCGTGTGAAATTGTATTGTGATTGTTTCGATGACGCTCAGACTGTTTGATTTGATTGTTAGCGCGTCATGATCTTGCTGATGATCTATACAAATTTCAGTTTTATTCAATTTCGAAACAGAATTGTTAATAGTTTTTGTTTTTACAAAACTTGAAAAAAAATTTCATAATTACAAAACTTGAAAAGCAATATCATTATTATTCCATTATACATGAGGTGCATTTGTAATGAGTTACAGCTCTAGTGACAGAACAGTAAAATTAAGCAGCAGCCGGTGTGAAGATCAATTGATTGAGGGTTTTTTTTATGGCATGGAAGATCCGTGTTTAGAGCGGGAAACAATGGAATTAATTACTCTGTCTTTTCCAGGAAAATCGATAAAAAACACCGGAGTTATTTTCACTATACTGTTAATACTGTGGTACTGAGAATTTTCCTCTTTAAAATTTGATCATTTAAAACATCAGTGGTTCTAATTCTTCAAAAACAAATATATTCCATCTAGTGTTTCCTTTTTGTACTCCCTTTCATTCCCAACCCCCTATCGCCTTTTGTGCGAAGGTGTCAAACCCCCTTTTACATTTTTCCCCAAATTCAACTTGGTATTCATTCATATTATTTAATCATTACACCTTTTTGTATTGTTCCCTCTTGATGTTGAATTTCGAAAATGTCATTTGCAAACTTATTTTTCGGTTGCACAAAAAAGTACTTGACGTTGTTACGCTTTACATGAGTTGTAGATGAATTTTTTTTTTGTTTTTGCCAAATTTATGCATCACATATATTTCAAGTAGAAAAAGTTAATTAACAAACAAATAGGGAGACAGTGGTTCAAGAGATTAACAATTTGCCCAAGAACTGGCAACATAGAATTTTATTAAATGTCGGAACAACAGGGAAAAAAGTATTACAACTATTTCTAGGTTAATGCTATTAAATAGTATAAGCAAACATGTGGGTAAGAATTTCCTTTATAGCTTTGTTTTCTTCACTATCTCTGAAATGAGGTGCCTGATGTTGACTTTCGAAAATGCCACTTATCATTTATGCTTCGGAGTTGGTCCAAACTTTGACGACTCCAACTCCAACTCCGACTCCGAGACCAGCAATTTGAAGATCCTCGACTCCGACTCCAGCGTTTTGACTCCACGACTCCACTCCGACTCCAATATTCAATAAAACGAGTGTCTAACAAATCATTTGCATTATCAACGAAATAATTTGAACTGGCGATTTTTTGAAAAAAAATTCTTTCATACGCATTGATCCACTTTATGCAAAAACCTTAGACACCTACAACAAATTGTAATTTTTTAGATTTTACTCCAAAAAGCGATTTTTACTCCAAAAATGTTAGTTTTAGCGATTTTTTAAAAATGCCGTCTTCAAGACATCCAATAATTAAAGGCCTTATGGCGATAGAAAAAAATGGTATTATTTTTGTGACTGGACGCACCATTTCCGAGATATAGCTATTTTAACTTTAGTGATTTTCTAATTTTGGCGATTTTAAGAAAAAATAGGTAATCGGGATGGGCCATTCCCATCGTCGTGGGTAACTTCTCATTATTTTTCCCGTTACCCTGAGGGTAATGGGTAATCGCGGTGGGTAATTCCTCATCGCTGTGGGAAGCTACCCATTATTTTAACAATAATGGGTAAATGATTGCTATCCATTCCAAACGACAACAATAATGGGTTACCCAGGGAAACACATTACCCACGAAATACGAAACCTGACAGCAAAACATGCGAAGGATAACAAACAGAAATCCATTCGAAGGCGTACTCGAAGGACATTAAAGAATAGGAAAGAATTGGAAGTCAAATAGTAAGAATATGAAAGACCAGGATTCTTAAGCCTGCGAGGTTTTGGTGTTGCCACCTAAAAGAAAAAGATCTATCCGGTTGGAGAAATATATTAACTTCTTTAGGTAAATACGAATAAATATGATCGCAACTATTGCTGCAGACTCAAACCACTGTGTATGGTTTTTTTTCAAACCCTTAAGCAACACCCTCTTGAGCATGCATATGCATGCTTTATAATATATTTGTTTAATTCAACAGAAATTAAAATGAAATTATTAAAAAAAAATCACAACAATTTCTCATATACTCTGGCAAAACAATGAATACAAAACAACAAAATGAAATGAAAACGTGACAGGAGGAAAAAAATCACAGACGTCAAAGTAATTGACCGCTGGGAAATGAACCCATAAAAACACAGGACCAAACAAAAACGAAGAACACAAGCAAAGAATGAAACAAAATCCTCACAGCGAACTCACTTATTTAAGGATAATCACTGCTTTGTCTTATTAAAAATCATGTCAAAACAGAAAGCCAAATAACATATTTGGCTAAAACCCCAACACGCCAAGCCAGCCAACTTGCTAAATAGCTTAAAGGGCGGCAATTATAAGCGGAGACTAAAAAATGTGCCAGTGGATGGCGAGGAGAGCTGGCTACAAATCTCCACTTGTAGCAACAAAAAAAAATGCTAAACACCTTAATAGAAATATTTGCAACACAAGAGAGGTGAAGGAGTAGAATTTTTTCTCTTCTTTTTGGGAGGATAAAATTGTTCAACTTTGATGAAATACGAGCGCAAATGAATAACTTTTGTTTAACTTTTAGTTGTTTGGTTCGTTTGAGCCATGATTTTTTTTTCTGGCTTTGTCTCCTGTCCACCAAAGGTGTACGTGCGTCCTCTTTATTTTGACATTTATTAACCAAACGTCCAGGGGAGTAGCGTGGTGGGAGTTTGGAACTCGTCACAACAAAAGTTGGACGTTCTCTATCAAAATTACGAGGAGGGGGAGCTCATTATTTATATGGCGTGTAAAACTTCACGCCACCTAAAGACAAAAGGCATCGAGGACTATTCCCATTTGTATTGTTGCTCTCGGAATTTCCCTGGGAAAGGTGGCTGGTTTTGAAATTCCTAGTATTTGTTTTTTGTTTGAAGAAATAATAACAGCACAGAACGCTAAAGACTCATTAATATTTTTTGTTTTTTTTTTTGTTACGATGGCGAGAAAATAAATGATTTCGCCGTTTTGTGACATTGACGATTTTAATGTTGATTAAAAATCATAAAAATGAGGAAAAACTGAAAGCAAAAAAAAAAACGAGAAAAACATTGACAAAGGATGTCTGTGGCAAAAGGAAAAAATATAGTGCGGATACTTTAGCTGGATTTTGATGGAATGTATTTTTAAATACTTTCATATTGGAAAATGAGCTTTTGAATTATTGGAGGTTTAAGTTACGTTATATTTAAATGATATTTAATAGCATATTTAATTGTCAAAATGTTTAGTCAGATTAACAAAGTCTACCAGCAAGTCTTTATTTAGCATTTTCTCCCTTACACCCTTTAAACTTTTAAACAAACCCTGGAACGTGATGTCATAATCCGCCCAAATATATTTTTGAAATTTTTTTTTAAGTCTTGGACTTAGTACGGAATGAGCGATTGGTATTTATCGATGTTGGTCTTAAACTATCTGACATCATAAGCAATAGAGAAGGCACCGGATCCTTATTCCACATGTTCTGCGGAATACGAATTTTCTCTGTAGTTCGTTGCATTGGCCAAGTGACAGGAAATGGATTTGAATCCCTGGAAAATTAGAAGGTAAGAGGACAGTGCGTTGTGGTATCCCCGCATTAATTGTATTATCTTCGGATGAGATTACATCTATAACACTACGAATATAATGATCACTGAGATAAGATAAATTCAGAGAAGTTATTACCGAAGCTAAAAGCCGACAGTGTATAATAAGTAGACATATCATCAACAAGGTGATTTTAGTGGCGTTCTTCGCTGTAGTTCTCATTGAAGTCAATGAGGTCAAAGTATATTAATGATGAGCTTGACTAATCTCATGGTCAGCCGCTCCCCAGCTGCGGCTACGATACATCATTCAACACTATATTTAGGCTTTAGTTCGAAAAGCACAAAGAGTATTTTTTAACACTGCTTTTTTCAAGAATACATTGACTATACGACCAAAGTTGCTCCGGTTGACTGTCCGATTAAAGCGACTCCGTCTGACTGTTCGACCAAAGCGGCTCCAGCTACATATTCTACAATAACGGCTTAGGCTGATTATGCGGCCTTAGTGGCTTCGGCTGACTATTTGACCATAGCGGTTCAGACGGACTATTCTACCATTGCGACTTCGGTTGACTATTCCACCATAGCAGCTTCGACTGACTATTCGCCTATAGGCAGTTCGGTTATCTATTGTATCATATCGGATCCGGCTGACTATTCGACTATGGCGGCTCCGATGGGCTATTCCACTATAGGGGTTCTGTCTTACTACTTGGCCATAGCGGATTCGGCTGACTGTTTCAGCATAGCGGTTTCGGCTGTCTATTCCGGCATAGAAGTTTCTGCTGACTATATCAAAAAAGAGGCTCCGGCTAACAGTTCGAACATGACGGCTCCGGCGTACTATTCGACCATTGCGGCTTCGACTGACTACTCGACAATAGGGGCTCCGTCTTACTATTTGACCATGGCGGCTTCGGCTGACTGTTTCAGAATAGCGGCTTCGGCTGACTATTTCAGCATAGCGGTTTAGACTGACTATTCCAGCAAAGCGGCTTCGGGGGACTATTCAAGCATAGCGGTTTAGACTGACTATTCCAGCATCGCGGCTTTGGCTGGCCATTCTACCACAGGGACATCGGCTGACGATTCCATTTTGGCGGCTTCTGTAGAATATTCGACTATAGGAGCTCCGTCTTACTATTTAACCATGGCAGCTTCTGCTGACTATTCGACCATAGCGGCTCGGGCTTACGATTCGACCATAGTGGCTTCGGCTGACAATTCCACAATAGCGGCTTCGATTTACTATTCACGTATAGCAGGTTCGTTTCGGTCATCGAAGCTTCGACTGACTGTTCGACTATAGGGGCTCGGCCATGGCGGCTTCGGCTGACTGTTTCGGCTAACTATTCCAGCATAGCGGTTTAGGCTGACCATTCTACCATGGTGGCTTCTGCTGACGATTCCTCTATAGCGGCTTCGGCAGAATATTCGACGATAGGTGCTCCGTCTTACTCCGACTGTCTATTCGACGGACTAGTTCACCACAGCGACTTTGTCTGACTATCTCACCACAGTGGCTTCTCTTGTATTCACCGATTCTTCGACAACGTATTGAACTATTGATACCGAATTAGAGCACGGAATACTTAACCCCAACCATTCTCAGTGGATCTGTAAATTGCATATCGTGTCAGCAATCCAGAAACCCTATTCTTATCTGCCCCACCGAATTTGAATCATTGTATGTAAAACACACTAAGTACTAAATTATCTTAAATCCACCAGAAAGCGAAGTAGCTGGAGAATAGTTCAAGCCAAGACGAGTGTACTCAGCCCAAGACAAGTGTTCGCACAAGAGTGGTGTCAAACCCAGACTAATGTCCCCAAGCCAGCACAAGTGTTTTCGACTAGTGAATTTGTTGATGTTGGTTCGGTAATTTAAATTATTCTGTACCAATAAAGAATCTGAATTCAACCTTTAGAGGAGGTGTAAACTATTGGAAAGAGGATAGAAACCTTGAAAACGAAATCTGCAATTAGTGACACAATTGAACGAGACGGTCTCTGGCTTAAAACACTAAGGCGCTGATGAAAATACTCACAATCTACGAAACGATCGTCCACCAATGTGAGTTTAAACCACAGATCCGAATATGTCAGCTCGTAGAAAACTAAAAATTGTATCTTCTGCTATTGAAAGGTTTAGTAGATCCTAACAAAAGACCCTGGTCATGAGTTAACTTACCTCAGCCTGCGAAAAAAACCACATAACAACCGTCGAGCTTGAGTTTAGAACAAGACCAATAATATTAACGAAAAACGTGGAATATTAAAATCAACAAATTCAAGTCCATTAATCTTTCTTAAAAATACAAATAATTTCCCATTTTTATGTAAAAAAAAACAATAATATTAGATTACCCTCATATTTGTACAACTTTATTATTAGCCCGAAAGACTATATACCACCTCATAATCATTGTCATCATTATTATGATGATGTGATGTATTTAGTTTGTAATCATCATAAAAACAAATCTGTATGAAAGCGTCCCAGATCATAAAACGAAATCATTCATTTCCACGAGACAATTAACGTTAATACACAAGAAAAGTTAAACAAAATTAATGTAAGACATCAAAAGTTTAAAGGGTAATTATTACCCATTTTTTGTTGCTGTTTTTTGGGGGGAACTTGATCAAATCATAAATTACAATTCATATGAATTCGGTTAAGAGAAAATAGTGTCATTTCAATAATAATAAAACATTTTTCATTTTCTTCACCAAATCTCTTAAAATCCGAAACAAAACTATTTGGTTTTAATGAGTTTTTAGAGGAACTCAAAAATCATATAACTTTGGATAACCGTTTTCATGTTCACATTTTCGTATCTCCAGCACTTGATCTACATTCAGTTGCCTGATTTGATTGCCTGTGGGCCCTAACTGGATGAAGATACACGGAAAAAGGTGCTATACAATGTCGTCTTTTGTTTTTCAGAAATTTATTAGCTTTGCTTTTTATTTTGTATTTTTGTGAAAACTTGAAAGATGACCATAAATTATTTTCTCTGGAATTGTAAAATTTCTTATCTTTTAATTGTGTAATTTTTCTTATTGTCGTCAATTAACAAACCAAAATATGTTGTACGTGTTGGCATTTTTGAAATTCCTAAGTCAAAAGTGGAAAAATGTTTTATGTCTCATGTTTGATTTTATGGCTATGGGATGGGAGGGCAGAGTACTACAAAGTGTTTCTGGGCGTCTTCTTTGTAACATCTGTAGCTTCCTCTTGCACTCTTTCGTGTTGGGACATGTGGGATGACCACTCATTTATCTTTCTGGAGTTAATCAAACAAAGCTTTTGATTTGTTTTCTCCTTTCGTGTAAAGATTTGTATCATTGTTCTTGAAAATGTTTTCAGCGCAACAGAAATGAAAAAAAAGCTGTACAATATTTTCCAAGTAATTCATCAAGTTACATTTTAGAGAAAAGATTTGACCATAAAAACGAATAAATTTCAATTTATAACAAAACGATATCATTGTAAATGAAGATGAATGGCAGTGGCGTGGATTAAGAATTCTAAGAAATTTCGGTCAAAATAGTAACTGACTTCTCTCTAAATCCATTGGAAGTTAAATCAAAATTGAAGTGAGACGGAAGAGTAAAAGAGCCAGTCATTTTCGGTTCACTCATAAGAGTTAAATCGATAAGAGAGTTTAATTGTTAACTATTTGAAGATCTTAATTTGTTTAACTACCGAGTTTAGTTTCAGCTCGAGAGCCGAATTTTAATCTTCAAAGATTTTAAAATACCTCTTGACACTATTTTCCACATACACACTATGTTCAACACAATTCCAACCGTTCCAAGCCGACTTTTCCCACAAATTAAGATTTTACTTCTATTTTGTCGCCTTTAACCGACATTCACTATTTTTACTCATTCCAAAAGAATTCTCCTGCATTTTGAACTTGTATTCCTTTTGATCCAACTGCTCTGTTTTCAACCCATTCGCCGTTCCATAAAAATTTTTAAATTGTTTACCCCTTTTACCCTTTTACCCACATTTAATGGGTGATTTTTTTCCATGTTGTTTTTGAAAATTACATGAGGTGTCACGGGACACCCGGATGGAACGAAGTTCGTTCTGCTATATATTATGTACTAGTTAGTTCCAACACGCCTAAGGTACCTGTTGAAAAATTCTATAATTTACATGAAAGATACTTTTGTAATAATTTTTTAAGAAATTTTTTTTTTTATAGAATGTATTTTATTTTTAAAAAAAGTATATTTTTAGGTCCTTTTTGTTAGAATATGTATTATATTATCGCTAAAAGGTAATTTTTTAAAGAGAGGTACTTCTTTTATTATAAGCTAATGTTTTTTTAAGAAAAGGTACCATTTTTAAGAAGAAGTAATTTCTGTATGAAAAGGCCATAAGAGTGCGAATTTTTTTACAAAGAAGTAGTTTTCTTAAGAACAGGTACTTTTTAAAGAAGCGGTACTCTTTTTAGGAAAATGTTATTTTAAGAAAATTTACTTATTTTCAGAAAGGCTACTTATCTGAAGAAAAAAACAGAAAAGGTATTATTTTATTTTTAAGAAAAGGAATTTTTGTAAGAAAAGGTATTTTTTTAAGAAAAGGTATTTTTTTTGAAGAAAAGGGTTTTTTTAAGAAATATCATTTTTTTATAATTCGACCCTTTTTCAAGAATAGGTACATTTTTCAGAGTAAGTACTTGTCTCAAAACAAAGTTTCGTTGGTTCACAAAAAAGGTACTCTTTAAAAAAAATTTAATTTGTTGTAAGAAAATTTACTTTTTTTATGAAAAGCTACTAATTTAAAAAAATACTTTTTTTTAAGAAAAGGTACTGTTTGTATGAAAGTGTATTTTTTTAAGCAAAGGTACTTTTTTAAGAAAAAGTTCTTTGTTTAAAAATATTAATAGGTTTTCTTTGAGAACATTTACTTTTTTAAGAAAAGGCACTTGTTTGAGAAAATGTTCTTTTTCGAAACTTCTTTCACTTTGGCTTTTCTAATTTTACTTTTTATTGGGTTCAAAACTAGAATATATTTATACCAAGTATTGGTTCTACCAGGCTCCACCTAGGAAACTTACCATTAAATAAGAAATTTCCCAACGTATGTTAGTCTAGACACAAACCAAAGCAAAATACCCAATATAGTTGCTACTACTGGGCTGTAGAATAATAGTGTCAATTTTAAAAAATTTAAAATTTTAAATCATTTAGCCCCCATCCCACAACGTGCGATGAGGAATTTCGTTCCAAAATTGTAAATTTGTAAATACAAGTGAATGAAATGTTTCTATGGATCGATAAATCAATGGCTGCGATTTATTTTTTAAGGGATATTTCATGCAAATATTGCCCACGGCTGCGCTTCACGTGGTCCATTCTGAAAGTCCATTTTTGGTACAATTTTTGCAATATTTCGGCCGGTATCGCACCAATAACACGTGTAATGTTGTCTTCCAAGTCAACGTGTCTTATTGCAGTTAAATTAAACGGAGCTATCTAAACTCAAAACAATATAGACCCTACATTAATTTTTGAACCGGTACAATATTGAACGATCTGTTCGATAGCACAATGTTTTTGGTCACATTGCCAACTTGAATATCATTCAAAACTCACCTATTTGAGTCCTTAGTTTTTTTTTGCAATACAACTAATGGTTGGCGTTTTTAAAGAATGCTCTTGAAACTGGAATGAGTAACACCAACGTCAAACCTTATATACTTCAATATACACAGTAACTAGGATATGTACATATATGAGGAATTCTATGTCCTACATACTATCACTGTAATGCCACTTTTGCCGAATATTGGAAAACTTATGGAATTTTGATAGGTTTATGGCCAGTTTCACAGTTGAAAATTCTCGATTTAAATGTACTTTAAATGCCCGATGTTTGTCATTGAAATGTGATTTAATATGAAAATTTTCTGTGACCTTTTAAATTGAGTCTATAACTGATGAGTGTGAAAGCAGCCATTAATACAGAAAAACAAAAATTTGAGACCGCCTAAATTGTTTTTTACAAGAAAAATTATTTTGTTTTATAATGTTGTTGTCCCTGGAGGTGGCGACAATAGTGTCGCCTGTCTCTAAGCGACCATCTTAGAAAGAAATGTGACGTGGTCTGACCATGGAACGAACCTTCGTTCTCATTCATAAGAGTCGCAGCCTGGGACAATAATCAGCTCACACATAATAGTATTCACACAAAATTGGTCACTCCGACAGTTGCCAGCATCAGCCTTTTTTGGCGAATATTTTTGCATTCCTAGTTATGGCAGCATTTAGTTTGAATCATTTGTTTTTCTTTTTTAATTTTATTTTTAATTTTTTATTTGCAAATGCTATAATGGAGAATATTCATGGAATCACCCATATGCCACACAATCTACCCATACAGTATTAATTATTTATTGACTTAAGACAAATGACAAGTGATGATTAATGAGGGTAAGTTTGATATTTAACTATGGATTTGGCCAGTAGCAATTTATGGTCAAATCGACAATCCTCCCTCGCTCCACTCCCCTCCAGCAGCACTTTAGATAAATAATATGCACAATCATGTTTAACACAAAACTCTTCACGATACGACACAATTTATTAAATATGCAAGAGGAACTCTCACACTCTACACGTACGCCGGTTTCTAACTCCCCAAAACTCTACGATGGGGTTGCAATCAAGGATTGTATGCACTTTGGCAAAATGCATTATCCTTCCTACCTTGTCGACAAGTATGAGCAGAGATATTAAGATCGTCCTGTGCAAGAGAAGGAGTTTTGTAAAGTAAAAGACAAAGTATCGAAATGGATAATCTGTCATTTTCTGTAACATAAGTAAATAAATTGTTGCCAAACGCATGAGCATGATAAACTTAATTATCTTT
Source organism: Phaonia tiefii (assembly GCA_963931995.1). Taxonomy (NCBI): domain Eukaryota; kingdom Metazoa; phylum Arthropoda; class Insecta; order Diptera; family Muscidae; genus Phaonia; species Phaonia tiefii. The sequence goes on from OZ008369.1 coordinate 293,574,057, forward strand.
ACTTAATTGCAACATGCAACATGTCCCCCGTACACTTCAGTAACTGCTCCTACTCTACCCTGTGCCTGCCTTATCCTTTTGTACATTCATGGGTATTACTTAAAAAGTTTGCTTGTGTGTTGTTGCAAATTTATCATGTGGCATTCAGAGATTGAAGTTTCTCTAATGCCACTTTATTAATTGCTTTCGAATGCAAAAATGTCCTTAATGCAATCTCATAAATTTCCCCATAAGAGTGCAAGGATATTAAACTTAAGATAATTTGATATAAAGTTGGAAAGTCATTTTGTTTTAATTATAATGACACGATTTTTAAATAATCTCTGTGAAATTCTTATCATGCGAGATTTTAGTGTTTCCTAAGCTTTTAAGGATATGCACCTGCATCGGTGGCACGTATAAGACGGTCCTTGGACGTTTTACTGGGAAAAATTTAAAAAAAATCGCTTTCATATTTAATGTTGCTCATAAAATGTCCAAATATATGTATGTAGATTTGATTGTTGGTTTTGTCTATGTTTTGAGGGGTTTTTTTGCTGTAGTGTATCCTTCAAAAGGACATCGTCTGTGAGTGTCCGGGTGTTGCTGTTGTTGTTTGGTCATTTTCAAATGTGATGGACATTAGAAAAGATTAAAGTTTAGCTTATCAACCATTAAATGACACAGCACGACATGTGATGGCTGTTGAATGGCAACGTAGAGCAGGTTTTGTTTCACGGCGGTGAATGTGGTGAGCACACAAAGAATCAGAAACAGGGTGCCACAGTTAAATATATATATTGACGTTAACAATTTTCAGATATATACCTTATGAAAATGGCAGTATAAAAAATTTATTTTAAATAATAATACCTTTCATATCTCGGTCAAGAATCGAAAAGAACTGTTTGTGCGTTTTGGAGTTACAATTTAACACCGATTCAGAACGGTAACTTTTGTTAAGATTTTGTCCTTAGGAAGATGACGATCTCCAAATGAAATAAAAGTTCCAGGATAGAATTTCCCTTATAATGTAAAATAGTCGTGCACAGTAAACCTTGTACCACTGAAGTGAATATCCAGTTCAGAAAGTTCAGCCCGGTATCGATTAAATTTTCATTTAAAATATATGATTCACATTTTAAGACGAATTTAGAGATTAATAGAGATTAGTAAGCATTTCTATTAAAGCTCCCGCGATCTCTACTAAATCCTAATGGAGATAATATCTTAGAAAATTATTTGATTGCTGAGAAGGAGATCGGTTAGGTTAGGTTCACTTAAATTTGATGGCCCATTTTCATTCCACGGGCTAATTAGAGTAAACCTTAGCCTCACCAGAGAACCATTTAGTCTGCTCCAAGAAGGTTAAAATCCTGGTGATACCTAAATTAAACACTTCTTCCAGATCTCTCAAGAACTAAGATGCCATAGTAGACCTCCTCCTCCTCAATTCCTCGTGAACCTAAATGGTAATCCCTACTATTGCCAGCTTATATGGTCTGCAGTTTCCAGGAATGCCTCTCTGTCCTGGTGTCCAGCGATTTCTGGCAGTGTTTGGCAGATGTTTCGTTCGCGAATACTCATTTCAGAGACTGGATAGATGATGGTATCAGGTCTTGTGGAGAGAGTTAAATTTGTTTGGCGCAGTATATTGTATAGATTTAAATTAATCATCTTGCCGCTGCATCCTGGGGTTTTATCGCATTCAGTTAAAGCGGACATCCTTTGATATTTAAATCGTAAAAATGCTGACCTTTGTGGATATCCAAATGTAAAAGAAAAATTCCGTTAAAACTTTCCTATATCCATTAAGATATCACAAGGTTAAGTAGAAGTGGCAGTCACTATTGACACACTCATTCAGATGACGACCGTTGTGATGCCACAGGGACGTCCTATTTCGTTCCCATCGTTGAGCCTGCAAATTGACCCAGTATGTTTAAGGTTCAATGACCCAGTATGTGAGTGTAAAACTAGAACGTGCTCAGCTCACTGGTTTGTGAGAAGCTCTCTCTCTAATCCCTTCGTAGGATGTAACTGGCATCCATGTTTAAGGGACGTTCACACTATAGGATACCTCACGCCATAGTTTAGAATGTGCCTGAAAAATGGACGTAAAGTACACTAGTCCCTAGCGAACCAACCATCACTCTGCAAAAGTTCATAAGATCATTCGCATGTCAGCATTATATTAAAATTACTTTCATATGTTAGCATTATATTCAAACGTTTTAAGTACACGTGTGCACCTGTCTTCCATTGGACTTATTTAAAACCTTCCTTTACATTATAATCCATTCCTTTACGTTATAAGTTTTAGCAATACCTTTCTATTTACCCTCATGAAACACCCTGTATATTTTCGTGTTGTCTGCAAAAATGTCATTAAATTGCATATACTATGCGCATGAAATCTCATATAAGTACAATTATATTACTAACAGAAACCAAAACAATATAAAAAAGTGAAGCAAAAAAAAATTAATATGCCAGGGACACCAAAGGACATTGTCCCAGTACAAGCAGAGTACGACAGACAAAACTGTTTGGAAATCCCTACAGGAAATTAAAAACCCAAATTAACTGTACGCAATCAAAACGTAAACTTTTGAATGGGACTATTAACAAAATGAAATACCCCAAGAGAGGGACAACAACTATTACATATATTATATTTGTATTTTGCATTTAAATAGAGACATATTAAATGAAAAACGTACAGTTGTGAAAAGTCTCGGCGGAAATTACTTTAACGCTTCACTGGTCATTGACAAATTACAAAATTAGAAAATGAGATTACCTTAAGAGAAATGAAATCTTTGCAGTCTCGCATGCAATTGCATATGTTGGCATATCTGCAAACAGGAAATGCAATTTCAAATCCCTGCCATTTGCCACAATTTCAACACTTTGACAAAGAGATTGCAGAAAGTCTATGGCCCATCGCTCACGTCCTGCACTCGAAATGCAATTAACACCTTACATCTGATAATATCTCGCTCTCTCTGTCTCTCCCACACTGTAACGCATCATCAGCCGCCAAAACTTGCACTTTGCTCCCAACACTCTCGTTGTAAGTGTAGTTACATATCCTTACGTGATGCCCACTACTGCAACAAAATCTTAATCATATCAACGAATTTTGCAACTCAAGTTGGGGCACATGATAAATGAGACTCAAACCACAGCCAACTAGAATTGACATTCATCTAAGTAGTCTTCCACATCCTCCCACAGTCATTAATTTATTGGTATCCATTGCGAAGAAAGGGTTTTGTATTTGAAGTCAAAGTGAAGTGAAATGAATCAAAGGATAATCCAATTTATTTCTACACTTACGCACTTTCTCATTGAGACGCGTACATAAGGATATTATGAAAATCTCGTGTGATGTCTATTAGGTAGCCTATGTAGTGGTTGGGTAATGCATTACGTTTCGTGTTCGTCGACTCCTTTAAGAGTTTGATTTTCAAGTGGTTAAGTTTTTGTGTTAACAACGCAAGGATACAAAGTTCTAGAACATTTGTGTTCTATATAATTTATAGGCTTTGATTTGATAAAAATATGCAAAAGGTTTGTCAAAGTAATTTAGGAGAGTTGGGAAATAGCTTTTCAATTGTCTGCTATTAACATTGATAGGAACTGATTAATAATGACTTTGTGGAACAAATTGAAACTTTTTAGAAAATAACAAAGTTCTGACAACAGGTTCAGCTAGAGGGATTACGAAAATATAGACGTGTATCGGTGTTTTGAAAGGTTACATCTGGGTTTTTTTTTAAGGGGAATAAGATTTCCCCCCTTTTGCACATTATTATGATGAATCGGCATAGGAAACCATGTCATACTTACATTTTAGGTATATAATGTGTTCAACAATTTTGAGTTTTGGCGTTTTAAGAAACTTATGGTAGAATTTTATGGGGAAATTTTTTGTAGTACATTTGAACTCATTACACCGGTGGTTTGGGGCTGTTTTTTACCCTTTTCCATATATTGAGACGGTGCAGGGTTAAAGTATTCCACAAAAATGTCTCTCGTACATTTTTAACTCAAATGTAAGAATAACATGGTTTCCTATACCGATTCACCACAAGATTGTGTAAAAGGGAAAAAATGTCACCCGCCCTTAAATAAAACACCGATACACGTTTATTATTTGTTTACTCCCTCTACCAGAATCCGTTGCCAGAACCTTGATATTTTTGTTGTGTTCCACAGTTTTCATTTTAAATTTAGGAGTTAATTTGAAAGACACTTATGTAAGTTTAGTTTTTATAACAACTGAATCAACTGACTTTTACTTATACTAAATTTCAGATAAAAATGGGTAAATTGTATAAATTTAAATTTTAAATCAAAGGGAAATTGTCGATGTTTTTTTGTACAATTTTAAAACATTTGTGTTTCCTGCATTAATTTCATAACTTTATCTCATTTTCTTCCTGTTTTTTCCGTGTGCATTTATTATTATAAATAATTTTGTTATGTTCACATTTCCGAAAATTGGCATATGTCATCGTATTATGTTGGCTGTTTTTCCTTTTGATAAAACATCCTTTTTTACTCAAGCGTCATTGCCTCAAGTATTTGTTTTGTTAAAGAGAATTTGCATTTCGTTTTCTGTATTTCAAGAGAAAGATATTAGTTGGTTTCCTCCAAAATAAAAAGGAATATGAATACTGCATAACAAACCACGTAGCTTAAAGGAATATATACATGTAATTATCCTGGCAGACATACGAATGAACCTCTGTATACCAGGAAAGGATAATATCAGTTCATATATGTAGTTGCCATTATTTGGAACTGGGTTCAAATATATAAAGGCTATTTATACTTATTTTTAACGAAAAATTCGTAATAAATCCAAAACATTATAAAAGTGATGAGAGATTGAAATAGTCACAAGGAATAAAATTACTACTACACCATGTCCAATTGAAATTTAAAAAACAACAATTGAAAATACATCAATTGAAATTCAAAAATTCCATTTACAATTTAAAATATATCGATTGAAATTTACAACATATCAAATACAATTTAAAAGGCATCAGAAACATCATTTAGGAAAATGTATCAGACCTTGAAAGCTTGTAGTACGAAGTTCTCGTACTTTAAATTTCAAAACTAACGGAAACAAGGTCATTGCGAAAAATTCAAACATAACTGACACTAGCCCGGTCATTCGGTAAACTATGTCACACAGCAATGCAACTGTGTGTTATAGATAAACTAACCTCAAAACAACTGCAACCCTGCGATAATGTAAGAGGAAAGGATAACATGGGGGAAAAAACCTTCTGTCATTGGTGGAATAACTGACATTCAGGTTGTGTTGGTACTGAGGGATTTTCGATCGATACCAATCCACATATGCAAATTGCATATACAATTTGTATATATACGGTTGATGATATATCCAATGCTACCAATTCAGGCACAGTGAGTAGGCATCTGGTGATGAACTTTTGTAAGAATATGTATTATATTTTCCCGAAAAGGTCCTTTTTTAAAGAAAGATACTTCTTTTATTAAAAGCTAATGTTTTTTTAAGAAAAGGTACTATTTTTAAGAAGTACTTTCTGTAAGAAAATCCCTAAGCGTATGAATGTTTTTATAAAGAAGTACATTTTTAAGAATAGGTACTTTTTAAAGAAGTAGTACTTTTTAAGGAAATGGTACTCTTTTTAAGGAAAAGCTTATTTTTTAAGAAAATGTAATTATTTTCAGAGAGGCTACTTATCTCAAAAAAATAAAAGAAAAGACATTATTTTTTTAAGAAAAGGAATTTTTGGTAAGAATACGTATTTTCTTTAAGAGAATGTGTTTTTTTTTGAAGAAAATGTTTTTTAAGAAATGGTATTTTTTTTAGAATTGGTTCTTTTTCCAAGAATAGGTAAATTTTTAAGAGTATAGGTACTAACCTCAAGAACAAATATTTTGTTTCACAGACAAACTACTCTTTAAGGAAAAGGTAGTTTTTAAGAAAAGGCAATTTGTTGCATGACAATTGACTTTTTGAAGAAAAGATACTTATTTTAAAAACAAATACTCTTTTTAAGAAAATGAACTTTTTGTATGAAACAGTACTTTTTTAAGCGAAAGTACTTCTTTACGATAAGGTATTTTTTTAAGAAAAGGAACTTTGTTTAAGAACATATAGGTTTTTTTTTTTGAGAAATTTTACTTTTTTTCAGAAAAGGCACTTATTTAAGAAAATTTTCTTTTTTTAAACTTCTTTCACTTTGGCGTTTTCTAAATTTACATTTTATTGGGTTCAAAACTACACTATATACTAAATATCCACCACCTAAAAACTTCCCACTAAACAAGAAATTTCCCAACATATGTTAGTCTAGACACAAACCAAAGCAAAAGTATCCAATACAGTTGATAATACTGGGTTGTAGCATAATAGTGTTAATTTTAAAAATTAAATTAAAAAGCTGTTTAATTTTTTTTATTTAGCCCCATCCCGCAATATGCGATAAGGAACTTCGTTCCAAGAAAAAAATCAAGCAATTGTCTTAATCTTGACTCCATTTAGGTCTGACAAACGTATATGCTCACGGATGAAAAGCGCTTGGTCCGCTTTAATAATATTTAGTAGTTTGAGAAATAGTCTATAACTAACACGATTCCGCACCGGGCTCAATAATGTTAGAGTAAATCCATAACTTTGTTGTACTTACGACTTTCCAATTTGTCCGCACTATCAGTACAACCGGTATTTGACGCCCCCGCAAATTTTAATTTATTCTGCCTTAATTTGTTTCTCTCGAAACGTTTTTCAGAGTACTTGATATTTTTTTCCATATCTACGTGAATGTGACAGTTACAATTTGTACTTGCATGAAACGTGTTTTGAGTTCGAAATATTGAATATATTTATAAATAATTTCAAACAGTATTGGCAATACGCCAATACATTTGGCTCTAATGTTCGCGCAGTTTGATCATTAGACCTCAAGTGACCGGTATTAAAATGGTATAAATCATATTCGCAACTCTTTGAGTTTGAAGTCGTTTTCCAGGAGTTACATATGTGAAATCAGCATTTGATTGATAGAACATGTTTAGAAATTTATTGTAGTTTTAAGTTTTTTTTTGCGTTCTAGAGTCTATTTGAGATAGAGAAACGTTGGACAAGTCTAATCTAATTAGTATGCTCAGTTCGTATTTACAAAAGTTTTCAGTATTTATTTTTATAGAACCTGTGTGTAGAGCCAGAGGCTTAGATACGCATGCGCTCATGTTCTTAGGCACTTGATACGAGTGGTTATAGAGAATAACATGTCAGAGCTGCACTTGTTTCAATTAGAGTATTAAGCCATACAGTGTCCAATAGTTTTAGCCAGATTACAGTTGACTGGTTGTCTGACAGGTTATTGTTCAGTTTCAAATCGATTTTCTTTCGCAAGAGACTGAGTGTCTAGTAAAGGCTGGGGTAGATTTTTTGTATTATGAAGCCATATTGAAAATGTGATAATTTATTCGACCTTTTTGTATTTAACTTAAAATGCAAAAATTCGAGCGTTAGGTAAAAATTTTAAATACTTTTTATTTTTCAATATTTCGCTACCAGGAAAATAAATAACAATTACTAATAAAACATATTGACAATTAATTGTTGTGTAGTTTCCTGACGAATCTCCCCAATGGGTAGCGAAATATTGAAGAATAAACACGAAAAATAACACTCGGATATTTTAATTTTAAATATAAAGCCATATATATAATATTTTGCACAAGCCAAAATATATATACAAATTTATAAATAATAGAGGCAGAATTTCTGTGTCAAAAACACTCGTTGTTTAGAAAATAAATACGCTGTTTATTTATAAAAAGAATATTTTTTTTTGTAAAGACAACCAGAAGCTAGCGCCACAGTAATGAGGTCCTACGTTGCTGTTGTGCAATTAGGGTCTACATTTACCAGCCAACAATGGGCTGTGAATTAATTCATTCACTGCAATTTATGTCAAGGTATGTTTAGCCTTTATTCTCAATCACTCCCTTGAAATATCCACCTTCTTTTGAATCCCTCTCGACCACTTCGCAACTTCCTAGCACTTCTGACGAATAACTTTTCCATCATGGCATCGAAACTTGTTGACACCTCTCGCAAAGCATTCAGACCAGCAAAAAAGCTTTTTAAAATTTCAACAGCTGCTACCAAATTAACACTTTCAAATATTAAACAAACAACATTTTAATATAAAGCTTAAAACAATTCGTCCTTAAAAAGGACGGCCAAAACAAAACACTTTGATCCCTTTGTGAATTGTTAACAACGCGTAAATTTTTCACGCTTTACTCTTTTTCGCAAATGAAAAACCATAGAAATTTTGCCAGAAACAAAAGATAACATCCGGATGATGACGATGATGGATGGGTATAAAACAGTATTTAGCTCGAAGAGAAATCGAGACATTAAACAAAAATAATTACAAAAATTAGCCACTCAAAGTGCTAGGAAATCGACAAAGTCAACAACTGTGTGGAGGAAGTTAAGTAAAGCCATTAAGTGAAAGTAAATCACTTAATTCAATTCTCTCTGTTCGTTTACACTTGACTCAACAAGATATCGTGTAAAGACCCTTTAAATAGTTAACCCAAGTAGATGATATGAACGACTCATGAATTATTCCACCCAAATGGTTTAATAATGATACCCAGGACAACAGGAACTTATGAATAATGTATGATTTCGTCCACATTTAATCCAACATCCAACAATATCTATTAGACATTTGAAATGACCACAACGGATGAAACTATCCCCTTCAATGGACTGTCACTCCAAGAGTCCTATTATTTGTGTTGACTCTTTTCCTAACACTGACAAAAGAAGATAACACAATCACATTTGAACAGGAAATGCATTTCATCATCAACAAATCCATCAAATAGTTAAGGATTTCATAGTAAAATTTCTTTATTATTTACTTATTTTAAATGATTTGACATTAAATTAAACGAACCATAACCGTATCCCGAAAGCAGAACAAGTGTACGGGATGATTTTTATAATTAATTAGCAGGGTTGGAAAGAAGTATCCCTGTCAGTTTTGTCATGAAATAGTAGCAAGATTTCTTGGTGGCACATTAAAATAGTGTGCGCCTAAAAGTATACCAAGCATTTTGTTAACGTGTTGTCATGTTCATTACTATCAATCACAGGATGTTTAAGCACCAAATTCATAGTGTTAGTGGTGGCTGAAGTAGTTGATTGTATGGGTTTTATTTGCGTATGTGACTTTTGGGTGTAAAGTGGCATTAGAAGGATTTCTGTAGATATTTGGCGATGATAATATTTATAAGCTGGTCAATATATAGAATAATTCCCATGGGGGCATTGTATATAGTGACTTGAAGATAACTTTTGTTTGTAAACACAAATAGAAAACTAAAATAGTGAAAGTTTAAAAGTACAGAAACGAGACACATACAAGAATCTGCAAATAAACAGGAAACATAAAGAACTTATTGGTTTTTTGTTTAAAGGAAAAAATTATTTCGAAATTTTTTATATCAAGCGAACCACATACTTGTCATTCAAGGGAATGAGCTTGGTCGATAACTTTTTATTTGGCTGATGAATTTGAAAAAGTATTACCAAACATTTTTTTAAACATGATAGTGATGGAAACAACGTCGATTACATTCGAGGTGGTATCAAGAAGGGAGGTAGACTGGCAATAAACATCAACGAGAGCTGATGTTCATGCTTATGAATGACAAGTCTGTGGTTCCCTTTAAGAAAAAGCTTCATACAGATAGGGATATGACTTTTTATATTTTTTATAAGCAATTAAAAATACTTGGCCGTTCGTTCTGGCAAATGACGCAAAACTAAAGAAAGAGCATAATTTGGTCTCACAAATCTTCCCCAGGACAGGGGTTGAAGTTTAAGGTTTTTTACAATTTAGCACATTTTTCCCCATGTTCTGGAAAATCTTCAACTTCCATTTAATTTCCTAAAATATTTTTGATGTCCATATAGTTTAATTTGGTTGTAAAATAGTGGAAGTATGATAAAATTCCACCAACTCTAAGGATTCCAAATCTGATTTTTAGATTTTGTACAAAAAAGAGCATTTAGGTGGAAAAGAAGACTTTTGCACCTGCAACGGTCCTTTAACTGAAGTCTGTACGCTTCCAATAAGATATGTCAAATTTTCTCAACAATTTTATGGTGACATGGTGTGTCAAAATATGGTACCTCCAAAAACCGTACCGTACAAATGGTCTAATGTAAGTGCTAAAAGACCATTAATGGGTCCATCGGTGGTGCAATGGTTAGTACTCTTGTATCTTGTATATGCACTCTTGTGTCTTGTATATGAGACGTGGGTTCGATCCCTGATCGGACCAACTCACATTCCTGGCGACAATGGTCACCTTAATTAGTGACGGCGACACTATCGCGTATTTAGTCATGAAAAAGCTTTCAAAATACCTTTCAGAACCGATGTCAAGCTGTAGCCCGCAACCAGTGGGTGTAAAACTAGTAAAGATCACAAGTCACTGGTTGTGATAAGCTCTCCCTAATACCTTCATGGTATATAATAGGAAACTTCTTTTATGATTAAATAAAATTAATACCCATTTCCTTTAGTTTGCACTAATAAACTAAATAGTTAGTGCGTCCGACTGCAGCCGCATGCACGGATCACTTACTACTGAGTTGTATTTTCTAAAGATTGTATAACCAATCAGAACCACCTTAAAATGTATAGTGTTGATCAGTGTTTTTTCAACTAGTAGGCCTAATTGTCATTGTTTTGTTTACATCCCACCATCTCATCATACTATAATTCCGTATAGTTCCCCTAAACACCTGTTGCATTGCCAATTATCTGCTGTCTATTGCTTTATCGCTTATTACTTCACTGACTTTACCTTGCAACATGTGGGGAATTGTTTTTTTCTATTACGTAAATGCTATTAAACAAATGATTAAGTTTCGACTTGGGCAAAAGACCAAAATTAACGTGTCCATACTGCCTCATACACCTACGTCACGTTTAAGGTAGCAAAATACGTTTTGTTTTGGCTTTTTGCGATTCGCCAACTGCGATAAAACCAACACAACGTCAATATGCCTGTGCAGCAATGGAGTAACGCGAAAGACCCCAAAAGAAAAGAAAATCCATATGAAATTGAATGGATAAGAATAGGAAAAAAACATGCCACGCTTAAAACGCAAATCAGATTGTAAAGTCAAAGATTTTCTGCTTGCGAAGGTGGTGGCGGTTAACGTTAACGCAAAAGGCTAACACACAAATACAAGCTTTAACTTTAACGGAGCACGTAAATCAGGTATAATTTAACCCAACAGATACAAGATTTGTAGACGTAGATAACATGGCCATTAGACTACTTGTTGTCAGAAACTTGGCACAAAAAATAAAAAAAAAACGCTTAAACTACCAAGAAATGTCAATAATTTCCAACTGAAGAACAACTAATAAAATACTACAAAGTGTTTTGTCTACAAAGGAGGTAAAAAACTGAATAGTTTTAACTAAAACTAAAAAGTTAGACAGAAATTTGTAAAATTGTTTTTTAATCAATAACACTTATACGCCACCATGATCAGCAATGGACAAAATTTAGTTAATCTGTTTAGTTTTACAATAAAATTGTAACGGTTTTATAAACAAATAGTATTAATCTTAACAAAAGCAACAGAAACATTACAAAATTATCACATAGGGGCGTTAATAATAGTATTGAATGTATCCAACGTTGGTAGGCCGAGTGGGTTTGGATTTATAGCATTGCCAATGGGGAACAATTAATGCAAACAAATCATGTAGTTTTAATTAAACACAATATGGTTTTTCTTAAAAGACTATTTTGAATTTCTTTTCAGGTAATAGACCAGGGTTTTTTACAATTAGTGAAAAAATTTAAACAATGGGAAGAAGGATTTTAATTCACGTTGGTAGACTATCGTTTTAATGTTTCAGACTCTTCTCATCTGCGCCTTAGCGCTCTTAAACAGTATCAGACTTGGTAACATGTTTCTCTCGAAACTTAATTAATTTAACGCATTTTTTGCAACTCGGTACGGAATATTTTATAGAGCCAATAGAAGGTTTTCTACTATTCTTCCTCAGACATTAATTTTTAATTTAAATTTAATACTAATTCAATATAAATTCTGTATTTGCTCATCATCATTTCCGTTGCGGGACATTTTTGGCGGATCTGTTTTTCTACAACAATTCTTAGGAATTTTTTAAATTAATTCATAACATTTGTTTTATATCTCAATCTTCCCCTTGGACACCCTAAAATTTCCGACATTATTGGATTGCAATGATCTTTAAAATATTATTTGCTTGGTTTCAAATTCTTAAAGGAATGTTTGGATATGATCCACTATTGGAGTGCTGGAGTCTTCTCAGTGACCCAGAAAATGCCTTCACATTTAATGTTAATTTCTTCATATACGCTTGAAATGGATATTGCCCATAAAAGTGTCATGATTTAATGTCCGCATCTGCTGGTTATGGCAGGGGAAGTTCGAAATGTGTTGAGCAAAGTACTTGTTGGTATTTTTATTGAAGTGATTTTGATATTTATGTTTGTCGTTTTGAAATTTATATGGGCAAAAATGGGCAGTAATTATTGTTTCATCAAACCAAGACAGATATTTTATGGTTTGAAAATAATATTTTATGGATAATGTAATTCTTTGCTACAGATAGCGCATGTGGCACTATATTTATATTATCCCATGAAAATTGTAAAATAGACTTAGTAATCGTTCAGATTCTACATCATTTAGTTAACTTCCCCGCACCCTATATGCTGCCCTGAAGTTTGTAACATACGCTCAGCAATCATTCTAAATGCCCCTAATTTACAAAGACGCCACAGAAACAATCAATACTTTGCTGTAACCTCACTAAATATTGATCGAAACTTCACCGATCCAAAGGCTAAACAAAATCACAGATAAATCCATATACCAAAGTACGATCGCTTCAACCTCTTTGTGGTGTAAACAAAGAGAAAGGTCCAATGAATGCAATCAGAACCATCAGCAGAAAACACTAAATTTTTCATGTGTATTACTTAGTTGCTTTTGTTACCTTAGTTGATTTTGTTACACAAATTTCAAAGACCACCGTGCTTTCCCTTCAACATCCAAATGGAGATAGAATTGCGCAAGGTTGTAGTAAACAGTATAGCCATATTCATAAAAAGTTCTCAAACCTCTCATAAGTTGTTGGTAAATAAGGGAGGCATCAAGCAGGCATCGCATGCGAGCGAACATAAAAACCACACCCTTACACTGCGCGAAAGACATCTGACGAGTTTCGAGTCGAATGTTTCCGCACGCAAAATGCGGGTTGTAAGTCGTTCATTGTAGGGAATGAACGCGTTCGGTCGTCCTTCAGAATATAAATTTGTGTATTTTCGAAAAATGAGATATCAAACAACCCACTAGTAGGTTCGCTGCTGTAAAGTGTATTCGTTCCTCACCACGTTCGCGTCATGCAATTGCCTTAAAACCATTACATGGGAAAAGGTAATATCTGAAAAAATTTACGCCAAATGTACAAAGAAACAAATTAGAAAATATGCAAAACAGTACCAAGAATGTAAATACAACAAACATACCAAAAAGTACCTAATGAGTACCCAAGAGTACAAAAGACAATAAAAACTGCAACAAAGTTCAGAAAATGTACAAATCTATGCCAAAATGTACATACAAAGTAGCTATGATTATACTAAAGAAGCATATATATTATTCAAAAAAAGTGCACAGATTGTACCAAAAAGATTAAAAAGTGTACCAAAAAAGGTACACAGAGTGTAACGAAAAGTTATAAAATATGTCCCAACAATGTCCACAAAGTGTGCCAAATATATACTAAGTAGTATATAAAGTGGTACATATATGGCGCTTTTACGTACTGATTAGTAAAATTTGAGTACTTTTTGGGGCATTAATGGTCCACTTGATGTACTTTCTTCGTTCGTGATTTGAAGTTCTGGTACATCTTGTGTACTTTTGTGTGCACGTTATATACATATATATTTATAATTTTATATGCAATTTATAAAACGTTAACAGAATATGAAAATAGGCTTAAAATAAAGAAATACGTGTCTCGGCGTTTTGCTGTAGCACGTCAGAATTTTGAGAAAATCGATTTTTAAGCTTCGAAGGACCGTGGAGGAATGAGTGAACCGATTTTAATGCTTGGGCCAGTTTTGAAAAGGGAATTAAATTTAGATTTTTTTTCTTCAAAAACAATTTTTTTCTCCGCTAGATGGCGCGTTAACTTTCATGTAAAGTTAAAAAATAACCAAAAATGTAATGTAATGTAAATGTAATGTAAAAATACAAAAATGAGTATGAAATCTTAACTATTATTTTGTGTTAAAAATGTTGGTCGTTTATTTTTTCGTGTGTAAGCTTCTGGATTTGTATTTTTTTTATTTACATTAAAATTAAAACGCCATCTAGCGGAGAAAAAAATGTTTTTTTAATAAAAAAATCCAAATTTAATTCCCTTTTCAAAACTGGCTCAAACATTAACATCGGTTCACCCATTCTGTTTTTATAGAACCTTTTATAAGAGTATTACATTACAAGTGAACCTCCACGGTCCTTCGAAGCTTAAAAATCGATTTTCTCAAAATTCTGTCGTGCTACAGCAAAACGCCCGGACACGTATTTCTTTATTTTAAGCCTATTTTCATATTCTGTTAACATTTCTCATGTGTACCAACCACTGTCGTACTGTGTAATACATACTATGTACTTGATGGCAATTTTTATGAACTTGTAGGCCGCAAATAATTTCTGGTACATTTTATGTCCTTAGCTTTCCTTAGGTGGCCTCAAAAAAACCAGAGTGGTCAAGGGCCTCACAAAATTATGATAAATGATTCTCCAACCAGCTCGATGTTCAGCTTTTCTCCTCCAGTTTGCAACACTAAGCTCTCGCAGGTAATATTCCGCCTGGTCTATCCATCGAAGTCTTGGTCCTTCTATTTTTCGATGTCCTTCGAGATCGTCGTCGAAAACTTTTTACAATGCTTCAATCTGACCCATTCTACTGGCAACGCCTAGCCAGCGTAATCGCGCTATTTTGAAACGCATAACTACGTTGATGTCGGGATACAGATTATACATCTCGTGCCACAATGCAAGACAGGTTGTATTGTATAGGTCTAATATAGTAGGATCTTCGTTTCTCGAGAGAGGGTCTTATCTCTAAAGAACTTGTTTAGCCCGATATAACACATGGTTGCAAACACAGTTCTCCGTTTGATTTCTAGGCTGGCGTTATTGCTTCTGTTCGCGGCTGATCCGAGGAAAAAATTTTGTCCACTACCTCGAAATTATAACGGTTATCAACGTTCGCCCTGTCCTCCAATCGGGTTCTCGTTTACGACTAAACCCACTTTTCCAGATTCTCAATTCTCAATTCTCGACAATTCTGCAGTAACTTCTCGCAGATTTCACCCAATGATGTCCAAATCATCAGCATACGCGAGCAGCATGTGACTTTTGCTGCTGATAGTTTTATTCTTGTTGACTGTGGCTGTAGCGCTATAGTCTCAATTAATATGTTGAAGAGATCGCACGATACGGTATCGGCCTGCCTGAGGTATCGCCTCATACTAAATGGTTATGGGGGGCGTGGCTCCTAATACTGAAATCATGGCAAAATATTATTAAACGTTCACCCCTATCGGTTTTCTTTTGGGGCCCTTTGTTTGTCCTTATCCTTAGCCTCAAGTCCACTCCTGCTATTCCTTAAACATCTGTCAGTTGAACCCATTAAATGTGTATATATTTTTAGAACATTTGTTTTTTGCTCTTGTGCATAATGGAAACCTCCTTTCTTTCCTCTCCCTCTATGGTACTTCTAACAAGTTTATGCAATTATAGGCGAGCATACGCTGATTGTGAACATGCGGCCAGAATCAACTATGTTGCAATACATCGCGATGCTTTGCTGCTGTTGCAACTAAAGCTGCATGCAACAATTTCGCAGATAAAATTCATAAGATAAACATACATAACTATGTAAGTATGGCGAAGAAGCAGTGGATGTGATGTGATGGTTTTTCCTACAACTTTTTAAGATTTTCCTCGTATTCGAACGCTGCTTTTACCACTAAACTGGTTTCCAGCGAAAAAACAAGTGTAAGTGACGTTGAGGCTCTAGTCTGGACGGACACGACAATAATAATGTTGCCAGGCGAATGGCTCTGTACGTAGAAATTTTGCGCGGGAAAACTGTACCCTGTATATTTTCCTCTTTGGTTAAGCAGAAACAAAAAAAAATCTTGAACGTTTTAAAAATAAATCAACCGCAGAATGAAACTGGAGAGAGAGATATACAAAAAACGGAAAAAGTTTTAGCAAAACACAGGCTGCAGCAGAAGAAAAAAAATCGAGCATTAAAAGAAGCCACATGGCATTTCATACATTTAATCTTTATGGATCGATGGAGCGCATGCGCCAAGACCGCAACAACCAGAACAAACAGCACATGGACGCGTTACATATATGGCGAGTACTTATATCTATCTGTCTCTACTGTCTGTGTATATTAGTGAAAAGATTTTATAATGTCGTGTGACTAGGGTCATAAATAAACCCGGTTATTCAGAACCTCAGTTTTTTAGAAAGCAATTTGTTTATGACATCCAAAATATTTTTTTTGGAATATTTTTGGAAAATTTTTGATTAATTTCATAAGTGAAATAACAACTTCACCGCGGGGTTAAATCGGCGTAGAGTCCAGAAAAATTGTGAATTTCTTTTCCAAATTTTTTATAAACAAATTCTTGATACGGTTTAACAAAAAAAAGGGAAAATCATTACGAAAATTATTCGTTTCGTGGCCGTCGGTGGTGCAATAGTTAATGTGCGCGTTTTTTGTACAGGAGAACGTTCGTTTGATCCCTTCTCTGACCACCTTACATTTCATTCGATGGCAGTCACTTCGACGGAAGATGGCGTTACTATCGATCACTTAACCATGAAAAACTCGAAGTCCCCACCAGCGAGTGTAAAATCCCTTCATAGGATATAGTGGAAGACGATGTTTACACGCTGAAAAATAACGGCCCCAGTAACATATTGCAGGAACCATGTACATGTTTGCAAGCATTGTTTTTGTGAATAGAAGCACTGGTGCTTTTTGTATCATTAATATCAGTCATATTTTTGTTTTCAGTAGTTCTCAACAAACAACAGCCATATTTGGGTCACACATACATATATTTTAATCTATTAATCAGTGTGTCCCAAACATGTTATATTGAATTGCAAAGACAATGTGTTTAGATACAAGTATACTATATTTGCGACAAGCTAAAAATATTTGCATCCAAACAACATCAAAAAAATAATTTTTCAGCGTGTAGGTTGTATGTCATTGATTGTCATTGTGTACTTTTTTAATTTTCATTGCAATTTTAATTTTTTACTTCTGGTTTCCTTGCCAAGGTAGTTGAACCCGGGCTCGATGACTGCTGGTCTGTCCATTGAGCTGCCGCTGGAATTGTACGAAGACGTGCAATAACTTAACATTCGGATTTGATGGTTTGGTTTTGTTGAAAAAGGAGAGAATCTATTCACGCCAAAAATCACTTATGAGTGTTTGCATTACACTTGATCATGTTCATGTTACACATGTTTACAAAAGTGTTTTGCATTTGCCGTAAAAGTTAATTATAAATTTAAGTTTGTTTGCAACAGTATAAACAACTTTTTGAATAAATGGTTTTTATTTAGGAGGAACGCTTCAACTTTTGCTGTCACCGTTGAGTATTCGCAAAAAAACGAAATATTTTTGCGGCAAAAGTTTTTTATATTTTCGGCAAACGGCCTACAAAGGCTTTTCTGCTGTTCGTGTAGATCTTTGCGTATAAATAATAAAATAAATCAGTCTCCGGCTTAAACTTAACATAAACCGCATTTGTGTTGGGAATAAACATTTGAGAAATGAAATCACTGTCAAGCTTTATTAGACCTAGACTAGATATAAAGTGCAATCTATTTGGTTTTGAGGTGTATATATAAAGGAACACTGCACAAAACAAACGGCTCTCATATAGAAATGGATGTAAAAAAAATGGACTCAGGGAGCACTATATAACAAAAGGGTTCAAACAAAATTCAAAAACAAACTTATTGCAGGCACGAACGCAGGATTCACTTCCGGAAATAACTTCGATTTACTTATTTCCTGAAGAGGTGATACGAGCCTGTATTTTTGTTATTACATTGGTTATTTTTAAATTAAATCTTGCTAAAAACCCAACAATTTTCCACAACCCGGTTAACCTTTACATCACTCTTGAGTATGATCACCCTGCTTGCAACTGGTTTTGACTTAATCATTTCATTTTCGATACGAGTCTCTGGTGGTTTGTTTCTTGTTGCTGTGGATCAGGAGACATATTATCTAATTCTTAATAAAATTACTATTAATTGTTTCGGACTCTCCTCCTCAATCTGCAGATATTTACAGAAATTATTGGTTTAAAACAAACAAATAAATGGCAACAGGCGGCGCGGCACGACGCGGCACATTAAACTGCGGCAGATGTTACAACTTGATGCAGCATCGTCAACAAGTGCCGCAGAACAAACAAACAAAAAACTGCAACAGAAACTTGAAATTGCCTACTATTTTCATTTTCCTGCTGCAGATTCGAGTAGTACGAGTAGGTGCTTGCAGAATTTTGCCGGGGATTGTTAAATTATTAAATTTTAGTGTTACCAGTGGAGTCGTCTGTCTGTCCGTTCACTCTCCGTTTTTTTTCTCAGTGTTAAAGATGCCAATTTTAATTGATTTTTAATCTTTGGAGATTATAAGGCCTACTGCGGCCGCCTGAAACCAGAGAAGTTAATTAAGGCAATTAATTGTTGTAAATAAACTTAATTGCTGACTTTATTTTGTTACTGGCGATTACCAGCGATTCGAAAACACTACTTGATTGTCGTCGTTATCGTCATCTTCATGTACGAGTTTTTTTTTTGTATAGGATTTTAATTACACGTCTCCAAGTGGAACCTTGGAAATCAAGGATAGAGTTCATCATATGTGTCATGTATCACCGAGAGGTTTAATGTTGCGTGCAGTGGATAAGGTTACTTATCGTACTGTCTTACAGTTCACAGTCTACGGGTTAGAGTATTAAAATGGGAGAGGCGTGGAAGGTATGAACTGTTTAATCGATTATCACAGGGATTAAAACAGTAGCCCCAGCAGGAAGCAAACGCAAAAGCAAAGGAGGCCAAGAAACACATACAAACTGTGGATTCGATTTTCGTTTGGTTTTTAACAAGTGTATACTTTGTTGCAGAAATTGCCAATGTTATGCCAGTAAAAACGTTTCAACAACTTTAAGTCATTTTAAACATTTCATTTGTCTTTCTTGGTTTTTCGATTTATGGTAACGATGAATGGTAACTGCGTAGCTTCGTAAAAATTGGGGATTCGTAACATGTATTCTAAAACTTTTAACATTTCGCTTTAAGATACAAACTTCAAGCCAACAACTTTTGTTAATATTTCTTGGGACAATATAGTCTTGGGGCATTATCAGATTTTACTGAATTTTTTAAGAAGTGAAGCAAATAACATTTGTATCATAAAAATTAAAAATCATGAAGTGATAATTTTTTTTCGGTAAAATAAAAATATGAATTATTTTTCTTGGGTGCTTTCAATTTGGTCGACCAAACGTTAAAAAAATACCACCTTGTTATTTTTACTAGTTATTTTTAAAAATAAAACATTATTATTATTATTATATTATTATTATTTTTAGGAGTTTCCAAAATCGCCTCGGCGAACAACTTTTGCATCTCACAAACAAAACGCTGTATATCAACCAGTGGCAAAATACTGATTTAATGCAATCCAATACCTCCGATATTTCTAGGAACTGGTCTGACAATCAACACAGCGAACAACTTTTGTATCATCTATAGAAAGAAAAATAAAAACATAAACAGGAAAATGCATTTTGTTGAAAACGGGAGTAAAGAAAACCAGTCGTTTACG
The DNA here is from genome assembly GCA_963931995.1 of Phaonia tiefii. NCBI lineage: Eukaryota > Metazoa > Arthropoda > Insecta > Diptera > Muscidae > Phaonia > Phaonia tiefii. Next base: position 293,594,117 of record OZ008369.1, read on the forward strand.
ATTCGCTCTAAAATTATGAATTTCAATTTTTAATTCGTTGAAGATTTAAATCTTTTAAACCCCCGAGTTTTGGTTTTAATTCGAGAGCCGAACTTTAATTTTCAAAGATATTGCTCGCTTCCGATTTAATTCAAAAGGAATGATATCCGAGTCGAAATTTTAGAATATTTTTTAATTATTAAATTTATAGGAAAAAATCTGTGTGAAATAATGGAAAAGGGGGAAACAAATTGAAAAATTGTATGATACAGGACAATTGTTTGAAAGGGTATTGAAGGTTGTAAAAAGAGGACACATGGTACAAAACTTTAAAATGCGAGAAAAGTCGTATCGAAAGATTACGAATGTGTTAAAAATAGTGAATGAGGGTCAAAAGGGATAAACAAGAGTAAAACTACAAATATCAAGAATATTTGTTTGAAATGATAAGGAATGTGGCAAAAATTGCGAATGTTGGTGAAAAAGGGTAAAAAAGGGGTCAATAATGGTAAACCTTCAAAGTGCGAGTAAACTCGTATGGAAAGATCAGGATTGTAGTAAAAAATATGAATGTGGGTAAAATATAGTGCAAAGTGTGGGAAAAAACGGTAAAACTTAAAAATGAGAGAAAAATCGTTTGTAATGATTAGGAATAAGGCAAAAACTGTGAATGAGGGTAACAAAGTGTAAAAAGAGGGACAAAAAGAGTACAACTACAACTATCGAGAAAGTTAGTTGGGACTGATTTGGAATGTGGTCAAAATTGTGAAAGGGTAACAAATTGGGCGAAAGGGCAAATCTTGAAAAAGGCGAGAAAAATCGTTTGGAATGTTTAGGAATGTTTCACAAATTGTAAATGTGGGTGAAAAAGTGTAAGAAGGTGGTCAAAAGGGATAAAATTGCGAGGAAAGTCTGTTTGCAAAGATTATGAATTTAGCAAAAAATGTGAATGTGGGTAAAAAAATATAAAAAGTTGAGTGCGAAATTTCAAAATTCAAGGTATATAGTTTGGATAGATGGGAAATGTTGCATAAACTGTGAATAAGGGTAAAAATTAGGGAAATGGGCAAATGTTCAAAGTGAAAGAAAACTCGTATGGAACACATGTGTTCTTCATTGAATTAATGACAAAATGCATCAACTCATTGAAAACATTCTTCAGTTTGAAAATTGTGCGTTTCCACACCTTTCTCAGCTTCATTGAATTGATGTTATTTTTTGCATCAATCTTCATCATTGGAATTTATAAATAATCAGCGGTCTCGATTTAAAATATGGACGTAGTATTGAAAAAATAAGGAGAAAATGAAAAAAACTAGTAGAACATTTAAAATAAATAATTAGTAGAAAATAGTACAAGGGAAAGAAAACAATATCCACGCTATGTGCATTTTTATGTGGTCTTACACTCTGTTCTTGTGATTTTTATGCAATGAAAAATAGTACACAGTGTTACTACACATTAACAACCAATTTATATAAAAATTATAACAAATTTTCATGAAATTGACAACAAACTTACATTAAATTGTTGACCATCTACATCTAATTGACGAAACATGTACAACAAATTAATGAAAAATGTACATCAACTTGATGTAATGTTATCGTTGAATCGACATGAACTATTGATGAAATATGGATGAAAGATTGATGAAATGTTCTGCATCATTTCAATGAAATGCGTCGTAGGTTGGAAACTGAGGAAATGTTTCATCAAACTGATGAAGGAATTCATAAATTTAATGAAGCTTTTTCTTTCAGTGAAGGATTAGGAATGAAGCAAAAATTGGAATGTGGGTAAAAAAAAGGGAGAAAACAAGTACGCCCCTTTAATAATGCTGATTTCACAGCCTTGATTACTGCTTGTCCATCAGACAGACATTGACCCTAATGACTGCTGGAATATTGTTCCTAGTCACGCAGTCACTTCCCCAATAACCCAAGTTCCCGCCTGATCCATATAGAAATTCACATATCCCCCTATACCAGGAACTTCTTTTACCTAAATCCCTTTTCGATATGAGAGTTTGGTAATTCCGATCGAATAGTGGTTCCGATTTCAAATAGGCGACCAATGCAAGAAGGCAGGTACCGCCTTGCAGCACTCTTCCATGTACGACTCTGACGCTGCGCCATTGTGAGAGTAGCCTTAACCTCAGCAGATGTAGAGGCAATCTGCCTTCCCAAAAATGTCCTATATATTCCAGGGACTTACGCTGCAAAATCACGAGTGACTATGTATGTTGAAGAAGTGAAAAATATTCAATAAAATAAAATTACTTCAATTAATTTCGGGATGTAAACAAGAGCGCTTAATTATTTATTTATATGCATTTACCTCTCCCGAATCCCTTCATGGGATATACCCGGAAACCATTTTTTATCCATTTAAGTGTCGAGGATAAAATTAGTCCGTGCTATTGTCTGTCAACAGTCAGAGTCGACCAACATTCAGGCTCTCTGATTCACTAATGTTCGACCAACTAGGTAGCCCAGTATCATATGGTCACAATCTTCCATGTGCTTATATTTGGATGCAATTAAGATAGCAATTTAAGAAAATGTCATATATAAAAATCCATCTCAGGTGTCAGATGACTGGCAAAGTCCACCACTTGCTTTACAAGTGTGTCAAGTAATAGCTTTGGGAGTTAGGATTGAGAATATTTCAATCTTTATAAAGTATGCAACTGTTACTATTTGCAATTCAGTTCGGTGTAAAACTATTAAAAACTTTTTAGGGCTCTCTTCCACATCATCATGTTGTCACATGGCATCTTTGGATATTTCGAAATAGCTTCCAGAAAATCCCCCCTAGACAGCATCAACTCTGTCTGGTGGTAGATATTATTAATACCTTTTATATTCCAACGAATCATTATAATGAAATGAAACACATGGCTCGAGCTTCCTCGCGTTTGACAAACATTACTTTGTCTCTAACAAATGATTCGACAAGTTTCTGAGTACCAGATACTTTGTGTTCCAACCAACATAGAGACATTTCATTAAACTTTTCAACACCAACAACCCCCATAATATGACCATATATGCCCTCAAAATTGATACCAGATCACACATATGGACATAAAGAAGCGACACGGCCCCATCAATTCCCCTCCTGCGAAAGCGAAAAGCAAAAGTGAAAATCTAAACATCCGTTCATTGCTCAATTAAACTGGCAAAGACTCCGAAATTTTCACTTTGTTGACGCATAAAACATGGAAGGAAAATGGGCAAAAGATTGCTAGTGTTGTTGTAGTATTTGTGTAATAAACAAATGTTAGGGAAATTTACACTTGTGTCTTCTTGTACTTACAACAACAACATATTATTTAGCTGGAAATCTAAAACTCAGCAGGAGATCTAATTTTTTCCCTCAACATCAAATTTCCCCCAATATTTTCCTCGCATACAAGGAATGTTTATGAGTATGAGTTTGTGTTTGTGATTTTCATTCCATTTATTTTTATCACATTCACCCAATAGAGGGGCAGCCACTCTGCGCCTAAATGGAATCCTCGGGCACACGTTTGAAATTCACTAAAAATATCTCCCAAACCCAAACAAACAGAAATCGCTTTCTTATAGGGGATTTCCCGTGACACCAACCCAAGCACGTGTCCCCCTTTACAAGTTATTTTCGACATCCTCCTCCTTTCCCCAACATCCCAAAAAGAAGCCCATCATCCTCATGTGTAAGAGTGGATTATTTTCCACCCAAGAAGTCAAACGCAAACTAAAGATCAGGCCATATGTTGTCACCAGAGTTTTTGTTTGGGGTTTGTTTCCTCTTCGACTCCAAAACGGGACAAGAACGACATAAATAAATTATAAATGTTTATATTATGAATGGAGGGGCCATAATACCGCGCAGCAGTGCAGCATAGTTCCAGGTCCCCCTATTAATCCAATGCGCTACATATGAATGGCTTTTCAAAATTCCTCTTCATTTTGCATTAATAATAATATTGAGATTTTTGTAGGGATTCTCGGGGGCAAGGGAGTAGAAGATATAGTGGTGGTTTTGGGGTGATTGAAATTGTGAAAATATTTAGTAAGGAAAACCACACAATTAACACTATTAAAATCCAAGATATTTTGGACTTAAGCTATGAAAAACAGTATGTTAATAGTGCTGTTTCACCAGCATGCGATATGACCCAGGATTCTGCGCCATAAAGCATGACAGGTTGTATGCGATTCTCCAGAACTGATCTTAATGTGAATATCTGGTTGATAGTTGCCTTTCCAGGACTAAAGCCACACTGATAAAGTCCTATCAGGTCTGCAACAAACGGACTTAGCCTTTCGCACATTACGCTCTAGAGGACCTTGTATGCGATGTATAAAGGGCTTATTCTAAGATAATTCGTACATATACTCGGGTCGCCTTTTATGATAACAGGACACAGTATGCAAAGACTCGAATCGTCGGGCATGCATTCGTCTGGTCAGATTTTGCATATGATATGATACATGCACCTTTCCAACTCATAACCTGCAGTATTAAACAGCTCAGGCAGTAGTCCATAAGCACCAGCAGCTTTGTTGTTCTGCAGCAGAACAATTGCAGTTTAACTTCACTTTGGCTAGCTAGGAGGGAGGCAGTCGCCACCATAGTCCTGTATACGCTCAACACCCTCATCTATATTGCAGTCTCCTGGGACAGGTAAAACAGAGAAGTGACCTCTACATATTCCAAACATACTCTGCACACCTGTGACAAGATTCCCGCTCCTTTATCTACAAAAGAAGGGCCTTATCCATGTCCGTTGGCTTGGTTTTGTACCTTTTGCTAGGCTTAACGGGCCTCATTCTTCTTTCTAATTCAATTTCCTCACTCTTGTGCTTTCTCCACAACCGCTTTCTCTTCCTAAACAAACGGCTCTCCTCTTCTCTTCTCCTTATATCGACAGAGCGTCACGCGATGGAACTGACGGAAGCGTTGCCATACATGCTGCTTTCTTATCAGCACTCTCCATGCGACACCCTTCATCGTATAATGGGTTATCCTTAAGCGGTTTTTCATAACTAATAACGGTCTCTGCCCCAGTTTTCATAGCATATGGCGGGAGTGCGTTCTGTGCTTGTATCTGAGTGAGCCATCTCTGATAATTGCAGCTTTCCCATGTCCATATGTCTGGTTTCGTCAATTCTACTAGAAGAGTGCCTTCCATCAATTATCAGGTGACCAATCTGGTTCTTCGTCTGTTGATCAGGGGATATCCAAGTAGCCCTATGGATGTCTTTATGTTGGAATCTCGTAATAGTCAAAACCATGTTTTTCGCCGCGGCCAAATCTAACTAGCTCATTCCGTTATCGGAAGTGATGGCGTGTAGACTGAATTTACACATGGTTGGCAAATTCGCAGCCAAATTCAAGCTTTGCCTAATTGCAGCTGTAGTATCTGTCACAGTTCTTCTTCCTTATACAGCAATGACCTGTCCATCGCATCTCCTGTCAGTAATGTCAGCCTTATAATGTTCAAGGACATCTGTCAGTTGGATAGTGAGTCCGGATCTCTGTAGTATTACAACATTCCAAATGCATATCCGTAAATTGTGGTCTCAAAACGTCTCTCATTCTCATTGTGTACTTTCATTGCCAATATAGTGTTGGTGGAAGACAAGCCCATTCCACCGTAGCATTGCATTTTACCTACCGTCAGGATGATCCGTCCATCAAGGATCAGACGCTGGCCAAGAATGCAGTGTCTCGAAACTGGAATTTTGTTTCCTTACTTTTGATTCTCCGTTAAAAAGTTAGAATGTATTGCCATTGTCTCCGCTAACCTGTCTGGCGTAAACACCATTCAACTCCATTTGTTTGTTTGTTTGTTTGTTTATAATTTCTATCACACCCAGCTCCATCACCCTTCCGCATGTGCAGGCACCAACACCATTACCAACCCGTCACCATTGTGTGCAGTGTTGCATTTAATGTCATGCTCTATGACATTAGATGCTTATTTGATAACAAATTTTTTTACAACAAAAATACTCGCTCATATTTCAGCCTCCATTATGTGGCAGTACCAACACAAGTATCGTATCGGCTTATACATGGGGCGGGCGTTATGTATGGTGAAGTTTGTGGGGTGTTTTGAAGTTGAAGTTGGTTTTTGTGATTATTTCGTTCGCTCGAATGTCATTTTAGTTTTTGCTCTTTTCTGTCAATCAAAATTTAAAGATTTTTTGACACTTTGTATCTCTGTCTCTGTGCATTTAGTGAAAATGTTGAATGCTGCGTGTGTTGCACATACGAGAACCCAAATGACGACACAAAAAACAAGCGTTGTCACACGTTCCAACTCATGTTTGATGCCGTGTGGCTGTTGCATATTAACTCAAGTGTGGCATGCGACATTAGTTTGAAAATCATATCTGACAGTCTCGCATGTAATATGAAAATTTGAAATCTATTCGCAGCAGATATGATAGGAAAATACTACGTTTACACATCCAAGTATGACAATCTATGTGTACAAGTACAAGTGTAAATAGTATCTTTACATTTTGAAGGATTTAGTTTGAATATTTTTAGCAGGATAATAAAAAAAAAACTTCTTTGCTTTTGGGATTTGTAGGGGATCAATGATTTGTTTTGAATGTGATTTCATTTTTCAAAGTTGTCATTTTCCGAGATTTACTTGACAAGCAGTTGTTAGATTTGTCAGTAAAGTTTGTGTAATACGTTTCTCGATACAGAGTCTTTACATGATGTAGAGAGATGATATTTTGATTGACAGGATGTGTGTTGGGATTCAGTTTTAGCGTTGCAATATGCCCTCACGTAATGGAGTGGGAAGGTTTTTGTCAATCTGAATTTGGTGACGATACACTCGGCCGGGAAAGCTTTTGGCACACAAGTCCGTTTCTACTTAGAATTGAGAAAATCGCTTTTAGGTGGTCTGCTATATTGCTTAAGCATATTTGCAGCTGACCTTTAGGCCTCATCGTTAATCCCTACGACTTGATTCCATATCACGAAATCCGTCTTGTAGCGAAAACTACTTTTCGAAGGTGTGATAAGGAGAACTTTGAAAATTTTTAAAAAATTTTACAAATCTGTGATCTGGCCCAACTCCATGTTATCTGATTAACATATATTTCTTTAAGTTGTGTACGAAGTGGAAGGATCAATGATGCAAATTGTAATCTTTGCTTAGGGGAACCAAGAGACCTGCAGATATGTATCTATACACCACTTCGTCGAGGATAGATAATCCAGACATTTACCTGAGCTTCCTGTCGTCACTAACAGTGGAACACGAAATCTTCTGCAGTCTCGATGCAGTTCCGTCTAATGGAATATCTGTGAGTTAGAGTCACTTCACAGTCAGACCCTCTTTACTGATTCCCCTAGACTGGTGATAAATTCGATACACATGCAAATTTCCATTCTTGGCGGCAGCCTAGAATGAGACGTCCACTATGGACTCGAAAAGGTCCGATTGACATGCCGGCGGGAGGGTTTCGAAAACATTCCCGTACGAATGGACCCTTCCCTTCTTTAAGCAGGCCTACTAGTGGAAGGCAGAATGGATGCAAAAGGCAGAATGGATGCATGCACATTTCTCTACGTTAATCAAGTTTGTGGGCAGGCCCGCTAAGATAATTTAAGAGAGTTACTTTTCTTCATGAAACCCTGCCCTTGCACATGCGGAAGCCGAATTGATAATACGTCTGACTATAAGTACTGATTGTGAGAAGCTCTCCCCAATCCCTTCATGGGATGTAATGGGAAACTGAATTTGTGTAATACTCTTGTGAGTCAATAAAGTATGATCCCAATTCTAAATTCAAAATTACTATATACGTAAGCATTTTAAATAAGTCACTCGGTTATTCTGTGAAGTAAAATTAGTTTCTTTTAACATTTTCATTGCAATTTCGTATTTTAAATATCGATCTTATGGCGTTCGGCGTGTAAAATACGAAGTCCTTTAACAGGACAACATACGTTACTCCCTCATCCATGGTCTCCCTCTGGCAATCACATCCATCATTCCTTTCCACATGAATAAGGACAAATTTTATTCTTAATCTGGATTTTGTGATCCTTTAAAATCGCCTAATCATTCCATATCATCATCTAATGACATGACAATCAATGGCATTCATTCTTGCCTTCGCTCCTGATCCACCAACACATGTGTGTAGATAATTATTTTTGTTTTAATTTTTTCGGATAAGAAAACTGTCAATCAATTAAATATGACTGCAGATCGACATTATATGCTGCACAAATGGAAGCAGCAGCAGCACCAGCGGGAGGAGAAGAAGAAGCAAAAGAATCAGCACCACCACCGGCAGCAGCAACAACAATAGATGGTACATTAACAACTCCCAAAGCAATCATCAATCTAAATAAGCATATAAAGATCAGACTATTTCCAATACCAGAGTGCTGCACAACGAGCATTTAATCAAGCATAGTTAGTTATGTATGCAATTCATCCGCATCCATCCATCCAAGCCATTCGAACCGTCCGTCTGCATGTCTGTCCAGCCATCCATCCATCTCCTTATCCGTGAGCACACTCATTCGTACACACATCTCAACCAACCCCAAGTGATCGGGTATAGCGAGACCACTTGTACAACCCAAAGACCAAACACCAACGTGCGCATTTACACAAATCCCCCTCCATCAACGGTAGATCGGTGTGGAATTGGAGCTCAGTTTCTTCTTCTTATTCTACAACTACTACTATTACGTTGATGACGAGGAGGACGGCGATTACAATTACGTTGACGATGACGATGACGACTGCTCTCTCACTCCCCTTATCTTTATCTCTTTTCAGTTTCATTTGTTTATTTATTATTTGCTTAAATCTTTATCATATAACTTTTCTGTTTTATTTGTTGTTGTTCGTCTTCTTCTTCTTGTTGATATTTTTTTTAGGTTGATTTGATATTTCGGTTGATCGTATAACATTAAGCGACGACGACGGTGGTGATGAAGAAGAAGAAGGCCAAAGACAGGGAATACTATGTTTACTATATGGAATACTACACTACTACGTTCTGTATGTTTGGACACAGCAAATACAGTATACACTGAGGACTTGATTAACAGCATAAAAACAAATGTAGCTGGCTGGGATACAGTGTACAGTGAAAGCTCTACAAACCAGCAAACAGGTTTCCCAGGCGGACTTTCCTCGTAACTGAAGGATTTTTTTAATATCTTATGACAAACATTTCTCTTAGATGGACAGAAATGATTTCGACCTAAATTATAAACACAACCTAATCAATTCCGTTGAACTCCTCGAAATTCGAATTGATCTCGACCTAAATTACAAACTCAACTCAATCAATTCGGTTTAACTCTTCCCCCAACCATAATTCGACTCTTCACTGAATTGGAATCTTCGATTCGTTTGTTAATACTGGTCCAAGTTTTCAAATTCTCGCATATCGGCAGCACCGCAATTGTCGTTCGAATGGATTCTTTAGTTGGTCCAAATCTGCTGGTTTTGTTTTTAAAACTTTCTGTTTGCAATAACCCCATAACACAAAATTCAGGTGCAGTAAAGTCATGAAACGGAAAGTTCATACTCTTGAAATCGGTTTATATGGCAAGCTTCGCCCCATTTCTGCCACGACAGTCCTGGCTAAATGTCAAATTGGACTATAGTGTTGAAACCACACAGAGTTGAGAGGGATTATCTTTCGCCGTAGTTGTGGAGGGGAAAGCTCTCTCAATATCTGTAAGTGACGGTCTCCATTGACCGTACTAGTACAAACGGTTTCTTCGCAAAAGTAAAGCTTCAAGAAACTGCACACCACACTGTGACTAACTGGAAGCAATTCCGTCTCTGGAGTATCTGTAGGTTAGAGCCACTCCATATTCGAATATTTGGTTTATTAACATGGCCTTTTTGGAAAAAAGTTCGAAAAGTTTTCGTCGCATACCATTTAAATGATCTTGCACAATTCCAAGCTCCCTTCTGATCATTTAGATCATTTTCCATAACATCTTTCAAAGTTTGTGGCAGTAGCTTTCGAATTTCTGCAACTATGTATATTGCTCTTGAATTCAAGGGTTCTAAAAAAACCCCAAAGAAAATTGTCGGGTGCTGACAAATCCGGCGAACGCGCTATCCAGTTAATTTCCGAAGTTCTGGAAATTATTCGCTCCCCAAACATTTTTCTTAAAAGAGCCATTGTGTGTCGGGCAGTGGGTCCATCCTGTTGAAACCACATCTCAGTACGTAACAAATATTCTACCATAAACCGAAGAAGAAGAATTAAGGTCCAATGATATTTTCAGATGTAATGCCCCACTATACTGAACACCTAATGGGTTGCAATTGGCGTTGATGAATGGCTGTTGGATTTTTAGAACCCCAGAACCTACAGTTCTGCTTATAATCAAAGCCATTCAAATGAAAGTGAGTTTCATCATTTATAATCAGATTTGCAATGAAGTTGATTTCATTTCTGTGTTGCAGCACAAGGAACAAAATTTGGCCGTACCGTACTGTTGAAATTTAACTGCAAAAATTTAGACGTCGCCGAGGATCTGCAGGTTTAAATTCGTGCTCCAATTGCACCTTATATGGGAATAACAGTAAATAATTTTTTAAAATGCGTGACCTACGAGAAATTCCTAGCTGAGCAGAACACCTTCTGGTAGATGTTTCTGGTGTTTCGTTAACACTTTGCTCTACACGTTCAATATTTTCCGCAGTGCGATTTTAATGTGGTCCACCGGTTCAAGGTAAATCGCTTACGCTCCGTCCGTCCTGACACGTTGATGATGAAGATGAACTTTGCAAGTAAAGTTCAGTTTAAGGATCCTTTCAACTCGTCATCTGTCAGTGGAGGCTCAAGTGTGTTAAACATACAACTTCTTATGTATGCACTGGATGTTCGGTCGTACGTACAGCAAAAGTTACACACGACAGAATACTACAATTCGATAATAGCAACAACAACAGCAGCAGCAATAACCTAATACTTGCTCGTACTACGAGTACTTGTCGATGCATTAAGGCAATGACCTGTTTTTCATTTCGATAAAGTTTAGGTTACATTTGGCCGTACCGTACGACAGATCTGGCCGTTGGATCGGGTAGCGATAGGAGAGGAGAGAAGGCAAAATAAAGTAAATCGAAGAACTGTTGTTTGGGGGCTTAACGTGCGCGTACTCTCGATGTCGTCCGTTCGTTTCGTTTCTTCGTCCGTCCTAGAAGTTGTACAAGTTGTTGTTTTCATTTTTGTTTTTGGCGTAAGATTTGTTTGTGTTTTGTCTCTCTTCCACCTACACACAGATGACCATGGATGGAACCCCACTTGACGTTATTTCTGTCGCCGCTCTTGGGCTTTGGAAAATGATCGAGTGTGTAATCGTATGCTAAAATGTAGGAACCCCAAACCCACAACAACAACGACGAAGGCAAGAAGGAAACGCAATCAGCTGCAGCTGTGTTTACATTTTGAACATGTTACAACTTGATTTTAGGTTTTTATGCTTCAATGTCTGTGCCGTTTGTTGTTGTTGTTCCACAACATGTTGCAGCACAAGGAACAAATCTACCATTCTTAGGTCGCAATACGACGATGATGATGAGGAGAGCTGGTCAAACCAGTTCTTGATTTGTTTGCGTTTTGTTATTGTTAAAGTTCGTGGAGTCTCTTATTCTTCTAATGTTATCTTAAGCTTCTGCTTCATTGGAGTTGGGGTGCGCGCATGCGCCTCCATTGCCAGTGTACACACTGCAGTGCTGCGAACAGTGAGTGGTTTTGGAAAGCTGGGATGAGAAATTAAGCAAAGCATTGATGTTATCTGCTGGAAGATAAAGCGGCTAACAGAAGTTTAGAACTTAACGAAGGTTATTGAATTTGGGGTCTCCTGGTCTGCAGGTAAAAACACGCCCCACACCTAAACATTAACATCAGTAAGGTGCTGGGTTATTATACGGCGTCCACACCGACCATGTGTTTAGTACAATTTACACAACTCTTGTACGTAGGGCGTTCGCCGATCTGACCACTGTACACTTCATTCGGCGACGGACTCGACACTATCGACATAGTAGCCATGAAGAAACTTCTGAATTCATAATCGTTCGGATCCCAGTTTAGTGGGATGCAATGTCTATCTCAATAAAGTAAACTAAAAAGTTTTGCTATAGGTTAGGCTAAGTTTGTGCCCATCGGTGGTGCAATGGTTAGTGTGTGCGACTCTTGTATATGGGAACGTGGGTTCGGTCCCCGCTCTGACTGCCTTTCCTTTCTTGCGGCGACGGACACCTCGATTAGTGATGGCGCCACTATCGAGTACTTAGCCGTGAAAAACTCTCAAAATACCGTTCGGAACCGGTGTCAAAATCACTAAGAGTAAAACTAGAATGTGCACAATTCACTGGTTGTGAGAAGTTGTCCCCTATCCCTTTAAGGGATGTAGTAGGAAACCATTTTTGTTTGTTGTGTTGGTGGCAGTCACTTCGACTTTTTAGTTCGCTTAGACTTTAGGGTGCATGCTGATACCACGACCTGACGAGATTAAGATCTAGCTCCTACTCGAGAACCAATTAGTTTGGTGCAGAAAGCTCAAGATCCTCCCAATGCCTGAAACCATTCTCCTATGTCCCTAAAGAGGAGATAGTAGACATCCTCGTGACGGCTATTGCTGGGCGCGCTCAGTCGAGTAGCCGTGTTCGTCATCCCTACAGATGTGTTTTCCATTGAGTTACAGAAGGGCTTCCGCGGGCTAATCCTAGCTCTCTTGAGCGTGTGCTGTTACCGTATTTTTTAAGTTTTGATCCTCCTTGTCTCTTGAACGATTAGTTTTATTATATCTCCATGTCATCTACACACCTTACGTCCACATATGTATCTGATCCCAAACAACTATTGCAAGTCAATTCATGGAGTCCCAGACACACAACGACAAACTACTTTAAGCAGGGTCATGTGCCAAGCCAACTGGATTCCGGTGCATTTATGCTCAGGAAACGAAATGTCATCATGGACATACCATTCCCTGATTTTCCAAGGTCCTCCGTTGCAAAAAGGGCATCTACGGTAGTGCATATTTCTGAAGGTGGTGACGGAAGACGGTTTATTGTCTCTAGTCCACAATGGAAGGCCAGTACCTAGTAGGTACTCAATAAGTGTTTCACCCCTCAGTTTGGTGTCAGTACTACCCCATAATGAATCGAGTGTGTTTGAGTCCGCAGGGTACCTCTCCGCTATACAACCTCTATGAAACACCCTACGGATAGTGTAGTATATCATAATCTTGGCCGATGCTTTTCAATTCACAGAGGCTTTTCAACTTCTTAGGCATGGTTCGCCTTAGACCTGTAGTTGGGGATGTTCAGTTTTTCTACAAGACACACAAACTTTTTGCAAGGAATAAATGACATTTATTTGCAAGTTTCAAACTGAATTCGTTGCTACTGCGAAACTTATCACAAGATAGAGCTACAACCGTTACCAGTTTTCACGTAATGATCATGGTTTTATATATTTTTTGACTTCCTGGTGAAGAAAATCATACACTGTGCAGCGATTAAATGATCGGTCAGAACAGATCAGAACAATAAACGCACGTTTGTTGTTCTGCAAGCAGTATATACCCTACATCAAGTACAAAGGTGACGATATCTCGAAAAATGCATCAAGACAGGTGGAAGACTCTACTCTAAATAGATAACTTAAGAGTTCCAGTACAAGTTGTCCGGGTTATCACTCGCTTGTGTTTCGTCTGGGTAAGGAAAAGATTATCCACTTAAGCTTGAACTTGAAAGTTTGCAATCATAATACTTAAAGGTCTTAGATATATATACTTCGCTTCTGAAATTTTAACTTGGGGTTCGTATATGTACCAAGTGGTTATCTGCCGTCAGTGTCAATTCAGCCACAATAGTTGGGCATGAGATGATAATCTTGCCACTAAATTCGGAACTTTATTATTCCAATAACAGCCAACCATTTTCCACTTAGAAACATTTCTATGACCAGTTAGCAAGTGTGGTATGAGCTCTCTCATACCTGAACTTATGAAAATAATTTCAACTAAGGACCTGCCAAAGAAAATCGTACACACAACATGATATATAACAACAAGTAAACTCCGTTACTTACTCAAGTAGCCTCAAACAGCCTAAAGGGGTTAAGGGCCTTACAAAATGAGGATAACATGTTCCTCCAACAGGCTCGATCTTCAGCTTTTCTCCTACAGTTGGTAAAACCAAGTTCTGGAAGGCAATATTCCACCTGGTCTTTCCATCGAAGTCTTGGTCGCCCTATTTTTCGATGTCCTTCGAGTAATTATGCGAATACCTTTCACGCTGGTTCATTCTGATCTATTCTACTGACATAGCCTTGCGAGCGGAAACGCGATATTTTGAAACGCATAACTACGTCGATGTCGGGATACAGATTATACATCTCGTGGTTCATCCGTCGTCGATACTCGTCGTTTTCTATTATAGGACCATATATTTTTCGAAAGATTTTTCTGTCGACGATCCCCAGTGATGTTTCATCAGCATGCGATATGACCCAGGATTCTGCCCCGTAAAGCACGACAGGTTGTATGAGTGTCTGATATAGTTGAATCTTCGTTTCTCGAGAGAGGGTCTCATCTCTGAAGTGCCTGCTTAGCCTGAAATGACACCTGTTTCCAAGCAAAATGTTCCGTTTGATTTCTAGGCTGACGTTATTGGTTCTGCTCAAGGCAGATCCGAGGTAAATAAATTCGACCACTCTCTCCTTCTCAATTCTCGAAAATGCTGCAGTAACTTTTCGCAGATTTCGCCCAATGATGTCCAAATCATCAGCATACGCGAGCAGCATGGGACTTTTTCTGCTGATAGTTTTATTCGTCTTGATTGCAGCTTTTCTCACGATTATCTTAATTGATTTGTTGCAGAGATCGCATTGATCTCAATGGTTCTAAATGGTTCGGAGAGATCTTTACAATCTTTACTGAGAATTTCGTGTCGGTCAGTGTCATTCTACAAAGGCGTGTCAGCTTCACCCATAAGAGCATATGAATGCAGAAGGATAAGACACAAATGACGTCTATCTTTTTGACTACACTGAGCTACACCTTTAATCCCGCCTACCCCTAACTAAGCTTCCGTTTCATCTTTGTATCAGGGTGTTGTAGGGTGCGTTAGGCATTCGGTGTTCACCTCTTTTATCCCACACAAATTTTACTTATTTCCTTTTCCCTACTAGATAAACGATTCCTCGGCTTGTTGAGGAACCCTTTTATAACAGAATCATCCTTGCTGGCTCGTTTTTGTATATTTTCCTCTTACGATTTTCTCCTCAACTTTGTTGCAACCACGCACTAGATTCGCTCGATATTTCCAATTCCAAGGGGAGTTTTGTCTTCGTTAAACTTTTGCTTTTTTATAAATTGGCGCGCAATTTTCCTTCGATGCCACAGTGTATGATTATTCTCTTTATTACTTTTGTTGTTTCAATTGAAGTTGCAATAGCTGGTGTTGTTGCTGCTGCAGCTTTGCTACGTGCAAATTTCGTTGCATTATTTATTAGTTTAACTGGTGTTGTTGTCAATACTTAAGAACTCCACCTTTTTGCAAACCGCACTTGCCTCTTTGGCCATGGTGTTGCCATCGCCGGGGCATTGTAGTTGCTGCAACTGCTGCCGCACCATGTGGTTGCCTTAGCACATCAGGCGTTGTTGCCAGCACGTTCCTCTTGTTTAGTATTCTATGTGCCATTGTTGGTGCTGTGGCAGTTTCTTCTTGATTTTGTAATTTGCAAATTTTCCAGTTTTCCCGGTTTTTCAACTCTTTATGATTTTATTTTCATACGTTTAGTTTTTCACGTAACTGACATAGAGACGGACGGACCAACGACAAACGGACTTCACTGTGGGGCATGTTGCGTGGTGTTTATGTGGATATTCGCATGGCACACGGTGCTGTGTTTGTATTATTGTGTGGACTGGGTTTCCTTTTGCTGTGGGCTTTTTGGTGATCTTGTGCTACTTAATGCTGCAACAGCCTCAAACCAACAACACCCAAGTCACAACAACGGCCAGCAATCAGCAGTTGTGTTGCCTGATCGTTTGGGTTGTTCCTCCTCCTTCCAACGAAGATTGTAGTGCAAAGTGTGTGTACGGATGAGGGGTATTACCTCATTGTCGATGTCTCGAGGGCCTCGTTGTTCTGATGGTTTAGGCTTGTGGCTGATGTTGCCAGCATCAATAACAGTGATATTGGCAACAGCGGCAGTGGCAACATCAACATTTACAACAGCAGCTTCTTCGGCGTGAGGCCTGGAGACGTTACAATGATTTATGGAAAGGGGTGGCCGTGTTTTATAATGCCACATAAATGCGTGTGATGGATTCGGAAAGCTTCTTCTTTTAATAAGGATATAAATTCAAAGTTAATTGATCGTAAATAAGTGCAGACAGTTTAGGTAAAAGAATAAAACGAGGAAATGAGAAACAGGATAAGATATTCATTGCGAAATTGTGCAACATAAGGGCAGCATTATCTTTCACTCCTAAGCAGTTGTCCTTTGCGCTCAACCAGATCCCTACGATAACACGTGATCTTGTCTTAAAATAAAACAGTTGGTCAATCACTAGTCATGTTCTCAAAATCATTAATGAACCCCAAACTTCACGATAACATTCCAATAGTCCTACCAATTGATATATGACCCTTCTCGACTCTAAAGATTCGTCCTGTAATCTTCCATATATGATTCGCATTGTTACCAAACCTGGTGATTCTACTATCAATGTTGCTCCATCAGCTACCATCACATGTTTGGTTTGGTGTATTGCTTTGGAAAGGAGTAATCAGTATAAACTGTTGGTTAAGGTTCGTAGGCCGGAAAGAGCACTCTCCAGCGGCTGTGGATATTTTTCTTCATCTCAATTTTTTGGACCTTTACGCAAAATTGGACGCTGCTGGAATCACACCTCGTCTAAGAAAACTGGGGTTATGGAACCATGAATTTGTCCGGATATGAATAAATCTGGTTGGGGTGCATACTTGATTCGATCATCTTACAGATGCCAGATTTACGATTTCCGCAAATTTCTATCAGATTACTGAGATCTATAAATACATCCAAAGTCACTGTAGAGTGCTCTTCCCTGCCGCCACAAAACACATGACCGCAGTCCTTCGTACTAAGCCAGTGGTGGAAATTCACACACGTCCTGAAATGATGATAAGGGAAACGATTGGACAATTGGGTTATCCTCCACACGTTCGGAGATTTTCAATTATATGGTCGCCTTCAATATGGATATTGGCACTGCAGCTGAGGTCTTTAGCGATTGACCTCCGACTCAATTTTACTTTATGACTGGATGTCAACAATATTGGCTTTCAAGTTGAAAGTTTGGACAAGGACTGCAGATGAGCGATTTTAGTTGGGCTCAACAGCTCAAGAAGATGTAACCAACCAACTTCGTGGATAGTAAAACGGCACTTAATGCAACCAAATCAAACTCTTGCGGCTGGAAACTGGTCAAGGATTCCAAACGAGTTCTGTATATGCTAGCATCCTATCAGCTAAGACATTGCTGGGTTCCAGGTCATAGTGATATAGTTGAGAGTGAGGCAGTAAACTCTCTTGTATGTGTATATTTTGCCAGTAATAGTCAGACATCGAATGCCTCTGTTAGCCCACCGATTTATTACCTGTATGTTCTGATTGGCAAGTGGGCCTTGCGCAAAATCAATTCCGCCTGGTTGGCGGGAGTGGACTGGAAGATTCGTAGGAATTTACGGTCTATGCTTGATTCGGTATGGACCCAATCGGTACTGCAATTGGGAATAGCCGGTTTTCATCTTCCCTTTAGGGTTATTAGGGGTTTCAGTTGTGTGGGAGTCCTGGCTTGTAATTGGGATATTGAGAGAACTGATTTTTATCGAATTTGTACGGATGACGAGGAAATTGAGACCATTAACACCTTGTGTACCAGTGACCAATTCTGCGAAGCAGGAGGAACCCCTACTTTGGTGACTTTTTGTGAAATATTTGTGTTCTCTTCATGCTGTTGATACTTGGGGACTACGGAAGTTCAAGCATGGCCTAAAATATCTGAGAGGCTGAGTGTCTGGTCCGATAACAACCCCGCACCCCTTTCCTCAGGAAATTGTTAATTTCAAATCGCTAAATCGGGAGATCACACGGCTCGGCAAATACAGTTTCAGAATCTGCATCGTTTGCCTAGAAGTTTGACCATGTGCTTCGACCTGCTGGAACTAGAGATTTACGCCGATAGTTACTCTACTTCCCCGCCGCGTAAGGACCTGGGGAAACCGGCGACGGTGGCTTGATCGGCTAACCTGGCGGCGGCGGCAAGACCAACGTGACTAACCTATTAAGAATTGAGACTGGCTGTTGGAATTGTAGAGTGTGGAATTTCGCCTGGCTTTTGTTATGCAAAATTCAAATTGTCGTTTAACTCCATAAGTTAATACCTGTTAAATTAAGGTGCCTGTTAGTAGCAAATATTCTGATTGAGGTTTCGTGTAGTTTATAGTTTATAGTTCGTTTCATATTATGGTTGTAACGTGTACAGTCCTTTGGATGTCCTTAGCCATAGCAGCGAAGGAACACGCTACGGATTACGGCATCTCCAACAAGAAACAAGAAAACCGACGACGAAATTCACGCTGCGCTAAAACAATAGACCTGAAATTAGTCAAATAGTCTCTGATTTGATTTCGAGATCAGGTCCGCTATCGATTCAAGATCGGATACTCGAGCGGCCGTAGTTCGCCTTTCGATCTGAAAAAACGAGCATTTTGTCCCATCCCGAAATGATATTGGATCCAATCTCGAGACTAGAACGGAATCGACCTCAAAATCAAATCGGATGGATCTTCGAAGCGAGAACGGATGTGTAAATCATATCGGATCCAGTAATATTCTGTCCTTTCTAAACGGGAAAAGGATCATCGAATGCGAAATCCGACGTATCGGTCATAAAGCGGATCTGAATCGGATCAGTGAAATCCGAATCGGATCAGAGAAAGACAACTCCGTCTTGTCATTCCGAATCTCCTCCGAATAGGATAGGCGAAAGCGAAATGCGTCGTACTTAACCCGTAACCGAATCGGATCAGCGAAGGTGTAATCCGATGTGTCGGATTCAAACCGTATCCGAGTCCGACTTTGTGCTTGTTGGGGCAGTAACAATATCTTTGCGTTATTAACTAATACTGTGTCTGTATGTAAAATAAAAATCGAAGTACATTGATATTGGACACCACTTGTAAAAATGATGGCACATTCACATTGTTGCAGTGACTTTTTTCGAAAGTGATTCAACTCGGAAAACAGTAACAACTGTTTTTCAGCAGTCTAATTTACATCAAAAACATTTCAAAATTTTATGATGCAGTTCAATGATTAGCTCAAATAATTGCGCTCACAATTTCCATACAGCCTGAGGATAATTTTGGGAAATATAACGGGTCCGCCAAATATCTTTTTTTTTTTTGAAAATGCTATAAAAAAAACTACTGAATATTTTCTCAAATTTCTTTTTTCCGTCCTGTTGACACCAAATGTTGGCAATATCCTCCTCTTCAATTTTTGTGAACAAAAATTCGTTAAACATGGCTCGATAACGATCGCCATTGACTGTAACGGCTACTCCTTGCTCATTTTCGAAGAAAACTGGCCCAATTATGCCTCTGAACCAAAATCCGCACCAAACAGTGACTCGTTTTGGGTGCATCGGCTTTTCAATGTATGCGTGCGGGTTTTCTGTGCCCCAAATGCGACAATTTTGCTTGTCTACATACCCGCCAACATCAAAATGAGCTTCATCTGAAAAGATGATTTTTTTGGCAAAATCGGCATCTTCTGTAAGACGATCGCAGGCCCACTTAGCGAAGCTAAAACGCATTGGATGGTCAGTTGGCTTCAACTCCTGAACCAATTGGACTTTGTATGGCGTCATACCAAGGTCTTTATGCAAAATTCGTCTCAATGATGTCTCCGAAATGTTCAATTGTCGAGAACGACGGTGAATTGATGTTGATGGCGCTTCACGCACACTTTCTACCACAGCAGCAATATTCTCGAGTGTACGCACTATGTTTGGCTTTTCACGCTTGAGGATGCCAGTTTCTTTCACTTTTTTCACAAGATAAAAAATACTTACTTACTTATCCGGTCTCGGTCAACACCGGGGGTTTCAGGGACCATACAAAACGAAGATAATATATTTCGCCAACCAGTTCGATCTATTGATTTATTTCTCTAGTTGGCAATACCAAGTGTACGCAGGGATTCGTCAACCTGATCCCTCCAGCGGAGTCTTGGTCTTCCTATTTCGAGTTCGGTTTCGTAACCACTTCGTGCTGGTTCGTCTTCATCCATTCTACTGACATGGTCTAGCCAGCGCAATCGCGTTATTTTGATCCGCTTAACTATGCCAATGTCAGGATAAAGCTCATGCAGCTCATGACTCATGCGTCGCCGATACTCGCCATTGTGCACTATAAAAAAAATAAATGGTTTCCCATTACATTCCATGAAGGGACCGGTGAGAACTTCTCACAATCACTGAGCAGTGCGCTTTCCAGTTTTCACTCACTGATTGGGACCTACAGTTTTACACCGATTCCGAACGGTATTTTGAGAATCTTTATCATGGCTATATACTCGATAGTGTCGCCGTCACTATGCGAGGTGATCGCCGCCAAAAGAAATTTTTTTTTTGAAGGTGGTCAGAGCAGGGTTTGAACCCAGGATCTCATGTACAAGAGCCGCGCACACTAACCATTGCACCACTATAAGGCCATATATTTTTCGGAGTATTTTTCTCTCGAAGACTCCTACTGATATTTCGTCTGCTTGCGATAGGACCCAAGATTCTGCGCCACAAATCAAAACAGGTTGAATGAGAATCTGGTACAGCTGGACTTTTGTTACTCGAGAGAGGGCTTTATTTCTAAAGTGCTTGCTTAGCCCAAACTATCATCTATTCGAAAGCACAATTCTACGCTTGATCTCAAGGCTGACGTTGTTGTTTTTGTTTACGGCAGATCCGAGGTATATAAATTCGTCTACCACTTCGAAATTATAACGGTTATCAACGTACACGATTTGGTCTAATCGCGTGGAGGCCCTGTTCGTTGAAACCATTAATTTTGTCTTGTCCTCAATTACCTTCAGACCCACTTTTGCTGACTCCTTCTCAATTCTCGAAAAAACCGCATTAACTTCTCTAATTGTGCGCCCAATGATATCTACATCGTCAGCATACGCGAGCAGCATGTGACTTTTGCTGCTGATGGTTTTATTCATGTTGACTGCAGATTTTCTCATGCTGATCTCCATTAAGATGTTAAAGAGATCGCACAATAGGGTGTCGTCTTGCCTGTGGCCTCGCTTATTTTCAAAAGGTTCGGTAAGATCCTTACCAACTTTCACTGCGGATTTGGTGTTCGTCAAGGTCATCCTGCAAAGGCGTATGAGTTTTGCGGGAACACCAAGCTCAGACATTGCCTCATAGAGTTTCTCCCGTATCGGAATATCTTCTTCGAAAAAACCGTACGCAATTTTCGCACACATTCTGCAACATTACCATGATTTTCAAAGTAATGTCGCAATATTTCCCAGCGTTGTTCAAGCGTATACACAACCATATTCGTTCAGCGGAAGGATAAAACTAATTATCTGTCAAATCAGACATGAGCTAAGTGTTACCCTTCACGAAATAAGCACGTTAGATGGCGGACCCTTTATTTAGAAATTGTCGTAAACCGGTTGGGCAATTTTGACCTATGAATACCGGACAAGGGTTAAGATATATAAAGCTCAGCTCACTGATCGTGAGTACTGCTTCTCAGTCACTTCATGGGATGTAAGAGATAATACATTTTTCATATTAAGTATCTTAAAGATGGTCCGTAGAATTTCTTAGAACAAGAATGAGAACCAATTCTACCATTTCCTACAAATGACTTGACATTTTCCTCAAAATCATCATATTAATCTTTGTCATCGATGACTACCATATTTCTTTCAGCTACGTTAATGTCTTTCCAGTAGCCACCTAGTTGAATGGGCATCTTAACCTGGATAACTCCTTTTCAATTTTAGCTACCATCCAACTTCTCCTTTATTAACATTAATCGCATTTCCTTGAAGCATCTGCCGTTCTCGTTCCTCCAACAATAGAGAGAAAGAAATCTAATTTAAAAATAAATAAATAAATGTAGACCATAACTAATTTCCAGAGAAAACCCATTAAGAAGCCCAACAGAACCACATAAGTTTTCAAGTGAAAAAGAGGAAAACTCAATAGCCAAACTAACGAACTTCACAATAGGGAAGCCTAGAAAGATACCCAGCCAGCCCATTTCAATCAACCGCCAACAACGGCAGGAACTGCGACGACGCGAGTACCACCAGTAGCACAAGTCATAATTTCTTCTTGTCTTGGTTTTTTTTTTCTTTCTTTCCTATTTTTATTTTTATTTTTTGAGAACCCAAACAATGAAAATGGAACAACTTTAGTAACGAATCGAGAAGGAAAAAAAAAACAAAAACATTGAACAGCTACTGGAAAACGCGCGTGCGCAAAATCCTACCAAACACCCGCTGTTCTGTGGGCAAATGCTTACAAAAACCTACAACAATAACAAATCGTACATATGGACACTTTGACTGGTTGTCAATAAACCAAGACAACAACTACAACAACAGCAGCGGCAACGACAACGAGCGATACCATAAGGTTTAGAATAGTCACCGTAAGCTACTACACTGCAGAGGGTTCTTCGCGGCTACGACGTAATGCAAGTCAGCGACCAAAATAAACAACCCAGCTTGAGCAACCGATCGGACCAAACAGCCAGCCAATCCAGCGAGCAGGCAGAAACATGCC
Organism: Phaonia tiefii; assembly: GCA_963931995.1. Lineage (NCBI taxonomy): Eukaryota > Metazoa > Arthropoda > Insecta > Diptera > Muscidae > Phaonia > Phaonia tiefii. Next base: position 293,616,984 of record OZ008369.1, read on the forward strand.
CAACTACCTAGTATATGAGAGAACTCAGAGGAAACACGATTTACACACAGTGGAAACAAAGCTAAGACGTAATAAAAAGTGGCATGACCAGGTTTCGTAAGAGCTGGAAAACATAAAACGAGACAGAGATTCTTAAGCTAGTGACATGATCAATTGTTTTGGGTGGAGGGGGAGACAGGATAGTGTGGTAGTGCGAGTTGAGACTTTGCTGGTGAACGATGGTGGTGTGATAAGAAATGGAATATCCCAGATTCTCCGAGAGAAATTTATTCAAAATACTGGAAATTGTATGTTAGACAATGGGTTCGATCCCTGCTCTGACCATCTTAAGTTTCCTTCGGCGGCGGTCACCTTGCATAGTGACGGCGACACTATCGAGTACCTAGCCATGAAAAAGCTTCTCAAAATACCGTTCGGAACCGGTGAAAAACTGTACGTCCCATCCAGTGAGTATAAAACTAGAAACCGCACCCCCCGCCCCTAAGCTGTCTCCAATTCCTTCATGGGATGTAATGGGAAATCATTTATTTTCATTTAAATTAATTAGATGACAATTAATTTAATTTAAATTACCTTTACAAATGCAATGTCAAAAAAAATAAATACTGTCTCCAAGCAGTTTCTTCATATCTGACTGTTTTGATTTTCAGATATTTTATACAGTACAGGTTTATGAATTTGAAAGTACTAAGAAGCAATAGGGACGTATCGAAGCTACAAACCAATACTTGTACATATGTAATACTTTAAAAACATAGTTGCCAGCAGTCAACAAAATCCAAAATAATTAAAAGCATTCCCATATTTCATTAGAATTGTCATCCGATTCCACAACCATTACATGAGAAAATTGATATTCAAAATTTTGTAATTGTCTTTGCGAATAATGGTAATTCTTTTGTATTTACTTTAAATGCAAATTAAAATCCAATGCCAATAAAGAATCCTAACATAATTTGATGAACCATAGTTCTAGCCATACCCAAAGCGCCATTGATTCATCGATTCCATTGCTGAATACCAGGGTGGTACCACTGTGCCAGTCTCTATTAGACATGGGCATGAAGCACCTGATTCAGAATCCTACTTCGGTCGCTAGGATGTTCAGGACGTTGTTTTCCTAACCTACATTAGTTATATAGGCTGGCCTGAAATGTATCACCCAACCGGAAGATGCTCTAACTTTTGCAAATGGCGGAAACTGTCAGTTTTGTTTTGATATTTTTTGTAAAGTAATGTAATACTCGTGTATACTTTTTGTGGAATAATTCGTCAGTGATTTTAGTGCACCGTAAATGGCGGCCCAGGATTCCCGGCTTTCCTATGCCAACTGGTTAAACACTAACACCCAGTTTCACCAAACAACGTTAAAGCTAACTAACAGTTAAAAATTATAAATTCCATACAAACTGACATCTAAAACTGTTCATTAGCTCTACCTGAAAGATAACCGTAAGACGTTTTGACGCTTGTATCGAAGAGACTGGAATAACACGCGACAGAGGAGGTGCCGGAACGCCTTGTAGTACTCCTTCAAGCATAAGGCCAGCCTTACAGTGGACATGATTTTATATCGTTATACTCGTACAATATTGATCGTACGAATTGAGTGCGCACATTGAATACGTTTTTTGTTTTGGGTGGTGTAGAACACACTGATTTATGCAAAAAAAAGATGAATTATTTGGAATTCTTACCTTTATAAGCAACCGTATGTATGCAAAGCCTTCCCAATTCCAATACTGAGGAGATAGTGATGCCATAAGCAAACATGGTAACTGAAGTACGATGATTGGCAAGTGGCGAGTTGTGAACCGATATCAGAGGTACAGGAGTCAAACAGGGTCAGCATTGAACTGACGCTGGTTACACAAGTTAATAGGGCGCTAACGTGATGCAAATGGTGGTACAATGACTGGTATGCGAGCCACTTATACAAGAGACAGTGCGTTCGATCCCTGCTCTGACTACTAAAACAAACTAAATTGGAGACTGGCCAAATGGATCGGGCCAACTAGAAACAATTTTGTGTGGACACCCAAATTTTGAAATGGTTCTTTAAGGTGTGGTTCAAGGGTCGGATTAAGGTCTATAACTGTTAAAGAGAAACTGAACACGTCCTTTAAGGTGTGGTTCAAGACATGACAAAGGGTGTCTAATAGGTGTTAATTAATACTTCAGAAGACAACGCCATACAAATCGTTCCGGTTCAGCACATATATTACTCTAGAACTCTAGAACTTGTCCACGTCGGAAACAGTCTTGTGACTGGTGCTGAACCAGTTCAATTAATTTCCCGTAGGGACGTTTATCGATCTGGATGGAACTAGAACTCATATTGGTCTCATGGAAATATCGAAAACGACAATATTTTCTTACGGGATCTTCTTTAAAATCGTGGAAAATTAGAATCATTAAAATATCCTTGCATTATCAGCAATTTGAACAACTGGCAATTGAAATTCGTTACTGTTCTCTCTTTCCCCCGCTTATCATACCAACACCACAACTCTACTGCTGTTGAAGATCTAAGTAATAAATTTGTTGTTTCTTCGGTTGCTGCCGTTGCTTATGTTGTTGTTGTTGTTGCTTTTGTTGCAATTTAAACACTTGGGATGCGTATCTGTTTAGCCAAAGGTTGCATGTGTTAAAACAACAACTGCAGCAACAACAACACAGCAGTATTGCCAAGTGAAAAAGCTTCTTTTCTGAGGATTTGCTGAACGTCTGTTCATCCGTCGTACGGGTTGATGTTGCTGTCTCTTCATCTCCAAGAAAGCAGGTTCATACCAGTTTGTTAAACAAACAACTGGCAGTTTTATGTTGTTGTTGCTGTTGCTGTTACTCGTATTTTGAGGTTCAAGTACCCACCTTCATATGGCCGTGTTGCATGTTGTTATAGAGCTCCTCATGTGCGGTGTTGTGGCGTAGTGCGACGACGCTGTTGCTCTTTACTCTCGTATGCAACCTACCAACCCACTCTACTCTGGTTGTGATGTTTTGATGTCTGATTTTACGATGCAGCTGCAGATTATGTTGAGGACCCAGCCAAAGACTCAGATCACAATGATGTGGACGACGATGACGATGATGCTGATGCAAAGATGATGACTGGCTGTGATACAGATGCGTCTTGGACTGCGTCTCCAGTGCGCAGAGCTTCTTGTTAATGTTACGCACCGTTTTCTTTAGTGCTACTGGATTTTACAAGCTCATTGCGTGATCGTTCTTTGCGTCCATTCTTTAAGTCACATTTCATATGATCGACTTAAGGTTTTTGTTATTTTGTTAGAGTCCAGCAAAAGCTTTGGCTTTAATTTTCCTTTATGTATTGTTGTTGTTGTTGAGGAGCTACTGGTTACATACCTATGGAGCCTCTTATCATGGTCATCCCCATTGTTGTTCTTCTTAGAGAGCTACCGTTTTTGTTGCAGTTGCATGTTGTGGAGTTGGTTTTTTTGTATTTTACTTTTGTTGCTGGTCCATTGTCAATGTCGCTTTTATTTTCTTCTTATGTCCGTTTATTGGCAAGACAAATGGTTTTTGAAAGTTCTCATTGTTGTTGCTGTTGTCAGTGCTGCAGTTCCATTATGCTGTTGTTGATCATAAAGTGTTCCCCGTGAAGTGTAGGCACGCGCTTAAGCTTTACTCCAATAATAGACCAAAAACGAAAGCCTCCACATATAACATCTGTATGTTCTCAGACGTAGTCCTACTCGTATGTGGTTAGTGGCTAGGTGGATTGAGATACCCAGCATAAATTGCCAGGAAGAAGTATTACAAGTATTGCAAGCGATTTGACATAAAATCAGTGGCCAATCATTACCTTATTATCGTAGACTATTATGTCAAAAAGGTTCATAAAAATCAAAAGTTATATCATCTTCGGGAAGGGCGACTAACCTGTAGGAGAATTTAACAATATTTTCAATAAAAAAAATATATGGCTTCCCATAACATGCCATGGAGAAATAGGGGAGAGCTTCTCACAACAAGGGAGCTGTGCGCTTTATAGCTTTATAATCACTGAGTGGAACCTACAGTTTTACACCGGTTCCGAACGGTATTTTAAGAAGCGTTTTCATGGCTAAATACTCGATAGTGTCGCCGTCACTATGCAAGGTGATCGCCGTCGAAAAAAAATTAATGAGATCAGAGCAGGGATCGAACCCAGGATCATAGAGGCGCACACACTAACCATTGCACCACCGGCGGTCGCATTTTAAATACAAATATATTTTAGTACATCCGCTTTCCCTGAAATGGAGTTGGTCCGTGAAATAAAGTTGAGGCATCATCTTCGCGTTTGTCCAATGCGCCTTCTGATACGATGTGCGAAGTCGATTAAAACCCATCAATTGGGATTGGGTTGTGTTGAACGACTACTGGTTCAATTCGAACAGCGTCTTGGCGCTAAAGTTCTTTCTTCTCCCAAGGGGAGCAACAACTTTTGGTCATTTGTTAAAAGAGTAAAGGATAATTCTTCCTCTTCTGCACCAACTCTTATGAAGAATGATTGCAAATTTACTGACCCGGTTGTTAAGGCTAATCTGGTGGCCGAGATTTTTGCAAGTAACTCTTCCTTCCCGGAAACTAATCAACCACTCCCCGTGAATGAAAATATATATAGTTTTATGGCTGCGATATTTTTCGAACACGAGGAGGTAAGACTTGTGGAGCTCGACGTAGATAAATCTCCTGTCGGGATGGAATTCCGGCAATTGTTTTGGAAACCTCAGCCTTTCATACCGTACGGGTATCCTCCCTTCGCGTTGGAAGGTTGCCAATGTACAGCTGAAGCTTAAAGAGAGAGCTAATAACCCTAACAACTACCGACCAATTGCAATATGCTCAATGCTGTCCAAGGTGATGGAGGACATGACCAACTACCATCTCGGGAATTATCTCGAATTCAACGGTCTCCTCAGTGATCAACAGTATATCTTCCGCAGAAACTTCTCTCCATTTATTACGAGCGTTCTCGGGAATCGTTCTATTCGTGTTGTGAACGAAGGGATCTCATTCAATGAGTATAAAATTAATAAAGGGGTACCACAAGGCCTTCGATGGTGCAATGGTAGTGTGCGCGGCTCTTGTGCATGAGGACGTGGGTTCGATCCCTACTCTGACCACCTTAAATTTTCTTTCGACGGCGGTCACCTCTCTTAGTGACGGCGACACTATCGAGTTCATAGCCATGAAAAAGCTTCTCAAAATACCGTTCGAAACCGGTGTTCAATTGTAGGTCCCAATCAGTGAGTGTAAAACTAGAACGCGCACACCTCACTGGTTGTGAGATGCTCTCGTTAATCCCCTCGTGGGATGTAACGGGAAACCATTTATTTATTTATTTTAACACAAGGCTCTCTTCTCTACTCTTCCTCAATTCTTCTTCTTCCCTCTTTTCAATTTTCATCAAAGCCCTATTTGTTCGGACTGGTAACACTATCTACTCTTTCAGATGATTGCAATTTATGCAATTCGTATTCTTCTGGTCGTCGGCCTACGGCAGTGAGGCAGATGAAGTGCGGTTAACGTCCCGAAACGGGTCGAATTTTAATTCACTTAAGACCCAGAGCTGCGTTCTATCGAACAAGCGCACAATTGACCTATGGGTGGGATAGATATTGAAGAATCGGAAGCTTTTTATCTTCTGGGCATAAAATCACAGTGTAATGTCCGCTCGAAAAAACATGTTTTTAATAATGACCTTCCACATGACCTTCTCACTATATGTATACTAGTACATCACATACATTCGGCCGAAGATGAATTATAGCTGTCATATATGGGATGGTAAACCTAGACCCACCTTGAACCGAGTACAGGTAGGGCAATGAAGCTTGTAGGTGGCATTAGGTTATCCAACTCTGTTGTCTCCATGGAACATCGTCGTAATGTGAGCCATGTGTCGTTGTTCTATCGATATTTCCATGGAAAGTGTTCCTCCGAGATACATAATCTCATACCGGAAGTTAGAGTATTTATCCATGTGACAAGGTTGTCCGGGGTTTCACATATATTTGTTGTCACTTGTTCAATAAAACAAACTATGCACTATTCGTTTTCCCCCAGAACAGTCCGTATGTGTTTAAGTCAAACATCAACCAACACTATTCGCTGCTTCCTCCTACTCCTATCCCTATTTCCTAAGTCCATTTCAATGTAATGCATTTATAGGTGACATCCCTTGAGTGTTGGTCAAAATTAAAAATGGGGAAACAGCAATTCAAGAGACAGTGTAGGGTATGTGTGTGTTTGTGTAAACCTGTTTTCTCTCAAAGACGACGGAATCAATTTATGAAAGCGATCACGTTTGAGTGTGTGTGTACAGATTTTTTTGTCGGAAGAGTAAATTATGAGAATTTTTGGAATAAATTAAAGTTCGTCAGTTATTTCCGGGAAAGTATAAACTTTTGCGTTAAAGCATTAAACTAAGTATCAAATGAAATATTTTTGTGGGAAATGAAATATTTTTGTGTTGAACGCACTTACACATTCTTTTCTTTGTCGATACAAAATTATGAATTTAAGTAAATGTATCAAATTATTTAGCAAAGTTTCTATACAATATTTCATTAATAATCCTCTTATAAGAATTATGAATGTATCCCTTAAATATTCAGTTAATAATGCAACTTTATCTGGTAATTGCATCTCTCCCCAAAAAGTTTGCTGGTCTTCACAACTGCATCTGGCTGCAAGCCCTACTCTGTTGCAAACATATGATCATATGTATGCCCTGGAAAACACTGACATTGTTCGAGCAATCACTTCAAGATTACAGCATACGAGCGAGCACCTAAGGAGACTTGATGCTTGATGCCCGCTTTTGAATATGGAGCCTCTACATACATGTGAGTCCAGCAGCAGATACGAGTACAATGTCGATTATGCACTCTAGCGTTTGCCATTGTACTTAATCGTCGCTGTTGTTGATGTTGTTGCACTGCTGGTCAAGTTCTCGTTTTGGGGGACCCCATTGTGTCGACTACGTAAAGTTTCGATTGCTCTAAACTGTGGCAACAATGTCCGTAAATGAGTCTCCTCCACGTTGGTTGAATGGTGGTAGTTGGCTTATAATGTTGTTGCCCGGTGTGTTTAAATTTATTAAAAAGTGATTTTTCCATTGTTTACCATGAACAACAACCACACAACAACAGCAACAACAATGTAAGGCATAAACAATTTTTCATCGCACGTGATATGACAATTGATTTTACATTTAACTTAATTTTGTTTTTTTTTCGTTACGTTTCATTTCATTTCGTTGCTGTTCAAGATTTCTAAACAGTCGTTGCGGTCCTGTCCATTGTAAAGTTTAATTTTTACTCGAAATTGTTCTGCTATTGTTTGCTTCGTTCCCAACTGGCACCACTGCCACTAAACGTTGGATGCCTTCGACTGCCTCGCCTCCTCCACCATGAGGGTGGGGCGGGGCGGTAGGTTGGTGGTCACTGCTGTTCTGGACTTTACATATACTGTGCTGAGGTGGTTGTTGTTGTGGTGGTGGCTGTTGTGTTCTATGTTTTGTATTCTCTGTTCATTTGACAGCCAAAGTGTCATTAATCTTGTTGCTCGTTTTCTGTTCGACGGCACTGCCAAATGTTTGTTGATTAAACACTCAACTTTGTTGTTGGTGTTGCTGGTGTTTGTATTGTTGTTGCTGTTGCTGTTGCCGTTGCCGTTGCCTTTGGTTGCTATTGCCATTGATGTTTTGGCCCACTGGTCCATATGCAAAGTCAGATATCTCCTCTATATCAACTTAGCTGAAAATTTCCAATTGTCCAAGCATTGAGTTGTATTGGCCAGAGGGCGTGTCATTACAAGACAGTCAGGCACGATTTCAAAGTCTTCTGTTATGTCAATAATTGTTTTATCATGACAGTTTTCGATTTCGTTTGTGTTTGTCGATTTCTGTTTCATTCTATTCCCTAGTAATCTTTTCGCTGTCGTTGTTATTGTTTTTAGAAATAAAAAAAATAATAATAACTTTTTAATAAATGGTAATGGTTTTAATTGACTCCATTACAAAAAAAACCGTCCAAACAGACCTTGATGCTGCAATCGAACAATACAACAAAATCGCCAACTTAACATGAACACAATGGGAGGGCGATACATACATACATACGTACATATTGCAAATGCACATGGGAAGGTATTGACAAGTATTGTTCTCCATTCAAATTGCCAGTCAAAGTTTATTAATCATCTCCTGCAGTCATATGTTGGCAACAGACACAAAAGTGAAACTGCTGGCCAACTCAACACAACACGACATAGAAGTTAACAACTCACCTAAATAGCAAAATTGAATTGGGAATAGAACGAAAATATCGCTACTGTGATACCAAATGTTTCGCCTCTGAATGTTTTGAAACTGTACAAGCTACTTCATGATCTCCGTCAGAGGCTTCATAAACCTTAAGCTATTAGATCTATCATATTAAATTAATCTTCTTAAGCGAATGAGGGATTCACTCGCTAGTCATGTGCATCAGACAGAGTTCGTGTTAGCTCGCTTGGGAGCTAGGATCCAACATTTAATGTAGTGGGTCTCTGCTCACATGTTATGGCCGAGAGCCGACAGGTTCAACATTGGCTTCAAGCTCGCGATATACCGGCTCGCAACGCCGGTCTTGACAAAGTGCAATTTGCTAGCCAACAGGTTAAACATTGGTTTCCGGCTCGAACATTATCATTATCTCTCTGCTCGCGAGCTCGGGCATGACTAGTAGAAATTTGGTACCCAACCGGTTAAACATTGTCTCGCGAGCCAGCTTCCAAAGTTGAGCACCTGCTCTGGGCCCGAAAAATTTAACATTGGCTCCAGAGCCGCATTTGACTAATCGAAATTTGCTAGCCAACCGTCTAAAAATTGGCAATTTGAGTACCGGATCGGGAGCCAACAGATTCAACATAGGCTCTCGGCTCGCGAGCACGGAACCTACAAGTTGAAGTTTACGAGCCGATAGGGTAAACATTAGCTTCCAACTCACGAGCCAGACTCCAAATTCGCGAAACGACAGATTGAGTACTGGCTCAGGAGCCGACAAAGGAAATATCGCCTCGCGAGCTCACAGCGGACAAGTTGCAATTTGCTAACCGACAGGGTTAACCTTGGCTCCCGGCCCCGTCTCTCCATATTCCCGACTCGACAATACTCTGCAAATCTGTGACGAGATCCCGTCCTTATCTTTGCAAATCCATTTCCGTTGTTTCCGTACTTTTCTGTAGAATTTACGGGTCTCATTCTTCCGTCTGTTAGATTCAATTTTCTACTTAATCAAACGGATTCCTCTCTCCCCTTCTCCTTTTGCATTTTACCTACTGCCAGGATGATTATGTTACAGCCGCCCATTATCAATCAGACGCTGGACAGAATGCAGTGTAACGAAACACGATTTTTGTTTCTTTACTTTTGAACCGCTGTTGTTCATTCCCTTTCAAAGGACAAATGAATATATCCACTAGTTCGAAAAGCTAACCATGCATTGTTTCTCTTTTCGCTTTCTCGCTCTTGCTAGCTAACGGAGTGTTCCGATGAAAATATTGCCCGGGACCTATTTCTACGAAGTAGTGAACTCCCAAATCAGTGTCAGTCAGAAACTGTCCACATCCATGCCCCGTCCCATGCCATGAAAAGTTTTTAAAAATACTGTACGAAACCGGTGTCAAACTCTAGACCACAATCCCTCAGAGTAAAACTAGAAATAACTAGAAAGAAACCAAACTTGGGCAATATGTTAGTTTTGTCATCGGGAAGTTTTAATCCCTAAAGTTTAACAGTTTAATTGTAGTCTGTGGGCGGAGGGGACGTGTCAGAAGTATTTTTTGGAAGCTATAAGGCTGTAAATTGGTATAATTATGTATATAGTACTAACGATGTACTCACGATGGGAGAAATTAGAAAATTTTGAATGGGGAAATTTGGATTTTATATTCGGGTTTTTGTGTCGGTTGGGGGGAGAGGTTTGGAAAAAGTGTTTGTAGAGAAACTACTTCCGGACAAAACAACGTTTTGCGGGTCAGCTAATTTCCTATTTGGAAGGATCTTTAGCAATTTTAGGATAATTCTAAAGAAGATTTAAATTTTTCCAATAAACATTTAGTTCGTATGAATGACAGGTGTTAGCTCGTTGGGCGACTGAAGTTGTTCGTCGTTTTCCCACGACGGTCACACTAATCTTGTATGACATGTTTTGTTACATTGACTTCAAAATTGATGGATTCACAAAACATTTCATTGCAGTAATGAAAACACACTAACGAACATGTTTCATCCCTGCAACGTACAAGTTTTTAACTCAGTGTAGGTTTCAAAAAGATGACTGACAATAAAAGGTCAGGATAAGAAAATTTAATTGACTGATGGATCTCTGGTTTTTTGCTCGAACTTCTCCGAGTTACAACAGAACTTGGATATAAAATGTTTCGTTAAATTAGTGAAATTGTTCGTAGTTTGTAAATCAATCAACATTTTTATAATACAAGATTTAATAATTTTGGCAAAGCTGTTTTTTAGTTAGTCCCATTTAGTGGTTACTAATAAAGGAATATCACTTTGTTGATAAGGGGATGTTAGTCACTCGCTGAACGCTCGGTTTAATGAGTGTATAAGCAAAATGTTTTTAGGGTTAGTTAGTCGTTAGTACAGATTTGTTTTGTAACAGTTTTCTCTCTCATGTCTAACTATCAACTGAACATGTCTGCTTTATCCAAATGCAACTCTGATAGTCATAATTGTTGGTCGTAAAACGTATGTGGTTCGTCGAAAGTTAGTATGTATTTGTTTGAATTCGTAGACGCTCGTTGGACTCAAATCGTTAATCAAATGATAACCAGTAGCTAACAACCCGTTATGAATATGGAGGTAGGAGTTTCCGTATCGTCGTATCTAGTGCGAGTTTTTGCCAATTTCGTATTAAATTTAAATTTAAAATTTTAACAATTCCGCTGATTGGCACCTGGCGTTTAATTGCTTTATGTTCATTTTGTGTCTTGGTTGCGAATACCTAATCAAACTATTATGTCTTTTGTTTGTTTTTAACCAATTCATTCAATATATTTTTTCTTTATTATCAATACATGACTGGCATCATTAATAATCAAGTATACACGGTAGCGCAAATTAGCCATGGCAACAAAATCATATTTTCAAACTCGCTTTAGTCGTCACATCATTAGTCTAAGCTACTGAATGGAAATGGTTATACTTAGTGTAACTCTACTTATACTAATTAATTCATTCACTAACTAAAATCATTGGACTTAATGGAAACCCCCCAAATGTTCTAAATTAAAGGCAGGAAATCAATCTAAGTTCGACTTTGTTGTGAGGCTGTATCTCCGATTGATAATTTATTACGCTCGAAATCTCAAATCAAACAAATTAATTTACATTTTCAAATTATCTGCAGTGGCCATTTGTTGTTGGTGGTGGTCTCCTCTACACTGAAAAAATTGTAACGAATTAAATTTAACGATCATAACTAATGGCTTAATTACGTTAATTTGTAATGGATATAGATTTCAACAAAGATTTTGGGTTTGAAAATCGACAAAACTGAAGTTTATTAATAACCCAACAACGAGGGACGGACGCCATCGCGCTTCTTCCAATATGATAATCGAAATGGCCTTTGGGAATGGGGAGCCCAGCCTAAGTTAGCAAACGCCAACCATGACACAGACAGGCGCTGCCAAGGGGGTTAAACAAAATAAATAAAATTAATTTTACGTCAGCTTGAATGATAAAGGGAGAGTTAAAAAAAGAGCAAAAGAAAGAAGATGTGGACGGACGATCTCTGCAAACACCACAACGAAGATCACTGATAACCATTCAGTGTGGGGGGGGGGGGGACACTTGAATAATAAAAAGCCCCTCAAAACGATAAGAACCCTCATACCAATAACTAAGCCTGCTCAATCATGCTCAGCAGCATAGTGTAACTTTGAAAAAAGTAGGCGTTTTTCAAAATGGAAAACGTACGATTCCAAATGTCATTAAAGAATTGAGATAAATTTCAAATCAAAAACAAAAACGGTCTTCAACAACAACAAACAATTTTAAATGGCAAAGTAAAATAATAATAAACAACCACAACAACAACAAAAACAACAAGAGAAGACTACGGACTAAGCCAGTCTCACATCCAATTCAAACAGTTGAAGATCACAGAACCTCCACTTAACTTCTGTTTGGAACAACGCAACCTACGAAAAAGAACACAGGTGTTCAACATAAAGATCAGTTTATAATAGCAGCAACAACAACAACAACAACATTACCAACAGCACCACGATCGTTATTATCATCAAGTGTAGCCTGAACTGAACTGAACCGAACACAGCTCAGCTAACATCACAGCAAAAGTTGGGGCAGCCAGCCAACAGTGCGTCCGTCCGCCCGTCCGTCCAATAAACACATACGAAATTAAGTATGAAAAGATTCATAAAATCAAATACCAACAACAAAAACAACATTTTGTAAACAAAAAAACCTCAAGACAATCTTAATTTTTTTTTGTTTCTAAGATTGTTTTATGGGACACCCTACTCGAAGAAGGTGCGACTGGATAAGCCATTCACATGGTAATATCAACAGCCAAAAATACACATACTAACTAAAGTGAAGAAAATATTTATTCACACGATTGAGAGTTAAGCAAATAATTTATTGAAATTATAATGCTTTTCACCACCATCTAATCAAAAGATGTGCATCTTTTTTACTTCTTTGAATGTTGTAATTATGCTGCCCGAGTGTGTCAACGAATATACAATGCACCACTTACTCTGACTACTTGACTTGTAAGTCAATGCACTGCCAGAAAGGCGCTTCGTCACAGGAATGAAAGATGTTAATTGACTTGATTTTGATAGCTGCAATGTAAAGATTCGTACATCCAACGATCTTCTTGTTGCAGCAACAAAACAACTCATACAACATATTTGACTGTGCTGCAACAACAAAAGTTTAATACTTTGGAGATTTTTTCAACAAATTTCGCACCAACATTTATATACAAACTCGTAAAACCCCGTCAAAAATTACACTATTTTCTCAATCGAACGCTGCATCTTTTGTGTTTGTAAATTTTCAATCTTTTTAACTTAAACTGGCTCGGAGCCAAAACCTGACTCCGGCGGCTTTTGGCTCTATTACTCTCGGCCCAAAGTTACCAGCCGGGTCGCGAGTAGAAACACGACAGGTTCACCTTCTGCTACAGGCTAGATTTTGGCTCACTGGCAATCTAAAACGATCCCTGGTTATCTCACAAATTTGTCAATATGTTAGTCCTTTGTCAAATAAATGAGTGACTGGGTGTGGACTTCAATTGGAGTTTAGGAGTTAGAGTTAACGAAAATTAATCAATAAGTAATAAATTAATAAAATTTCTAAAATTTTGAAAGACAGTAAAACAGAAACAGATAAAGGAATACTGTACTACCCGGAAAATGTTAATCACGTGGTATTATTAGTGACCGCTTTCTGGACGTCTAAGTTTGGGTCACTTTTTCGAGCATTGCTGGCCGTGTATCATGAACAAGACGAGGGCGACAATTTTTGCTGATTTATCAGCATAAACTAGTGACTTTACAGGCAATTATCGGCAGGTGTTAAATCGCAAGACCTTGGACGCTAATTTCAATAAATCGATGGTAGCGGTCGCCACATCTCGCTGGATCAATGTCATCCAACATTTTCCAAACACCAAATCATTGATCAGGATGCGGTAACGATCTCATCCCAGGCTTCAGTTTTGAAGGAATAGGGTTCGATGATATCACCAGCGTGTAAACCGCTCTAAACGTTGAATTTCTTCTGGATGTAATGGAGTCTGTAGGGTCTATTGTGGATTGGTCTCACTCCATATGCGACAATTTTTTTAATTTACAAACCCGTTAACCCTCGCATTACCAAAGGTTATTAAGTGCGTCGCTTACCAAAACCCATCAATGGGTTAACCTTTTGATTGAAACCTCGAAATAAAATTTAAAAAATTTAAAAAAAAATCTTATAAAAAGATAAAGATTTTATTATATTTTTGTACAATACTGAAGAACTTGTTCAGTGAGTCAACATTTTCCCTAAATCGGAGCAAAATCAATAAAGATATTAAAGAATTAAAACCGAAATGGTTACATAGGTGGGTATTGGTAAGGCGAAGGTTAAGCCAAAAATGAGCCTCATCGCTAAACACAATTTTGCGATAAAACATCGGGTCAGTTTCCAACTTCTCTGGAGCCCAATCGGCAAAAAAAACGATGTATATAATGGAATCGTGGCTCTAATTCCTGCACCAGTTGTGTCTTATACGAAATGGAACAGGGAGAAAAAATAATAAAATGAGCTAAAGCGAAGGGCTTGGCGTTAATGTATCATACGTAAATTGATAGTTCAGTTTTCCAGTCAATGAAATCTGTTTCGTTGTTGCGATGAATCCATTCTTTAGTTTTCTTTCGATGAAAATATTCGCTGTAGCGGCGAACAAATTCAGTTGCGTGAAAAAGCTTTTTCCTCTCAGTGTACCGTTTGAGTCATTTAAAACTTACGAATGACAGGGGCCTTATACACAAAAGCATTTTAAATACCTAGACCTATTGCACCGCTTCAATGTAGGGAGGGAGTCGAAATCGGAGTTGGAAATCTGTCCTGAGTCAGAGTAGTAGGCTAAGTTAGAGTAAATACGTTCGGTTCGGCTCCGACTCCGTGGTGACAAAGTAAATAATAAATTAATTGGAATAAATAGTAAAATGTAAACGGAAGAAAGAATGCGTATCTACCCAAAGGAATTTAATCGCACTGTCATATACACTGTTTTGAGTGGAAGGCTCGACTCCGCTCAATTTGAGATGGGATTGATAAAACAGTTACGGTGCTCTTTAAACTTGATACTGGTTCTCTATGTTGACCCTAGTTCGTCACGGCTTGAGAGAAATAATTGTAATCCATTTATTACTACTTTAAGAGTCATTAGGTTTGCTATATTATCTATAGGTTTAGAGCCATAACGCATTGAAATTTGGAGAACAACAAAATGTAGATTAATTTCGAGCCATCATAATTGCGATATACACTTTTCACTGTGCATGTAATTTGGTTCCATTCATTCTATGTTTAAAATATAATATCTATCTTGACGTGGTTTTTATATCCAACTGGTGGGAGATCGCATATTTTATCCCTTCCCTGTATAATCTCAATAGTTGTTTGAAATAGGAATTGAAATAAGACCGCGTGGAATTGACCAGCATCGTGGAACTTCAAACTATTTCTGCCATTGTACTACAATTAACACCTGCGACATTATGGGATGATCTGTCATGGAAAAGGTTCTCTTAGTAAAACGTCTCAATATCAAAGTAAAAATAAGTGTTAATTTTCTTTCCGAATTTCAAACACATCTCACTTTATGCTATAGGGTACTTGCAGTTCGTCCTAACCGGATTATAAGCAATTATGGGTTGATATTTTATTTTTGTATTTTATTTTTTAATTTCAGATTTGATATGTGATATGAAATATCTTCTTTTTATACGATTTTATGAAAATATTTATATGCTGGCTCAAGTAGAAAAAGGCGTACAAAATAAAACGCCAAACAATAACAAACTGCGTTTTTTTACTGCTGATGCTGCTACTGATGGTCGTATGGATACGCTGGACACAGAATGTTGCACGCTGTCTTTAGCATTAAGATTAAATGTTGGACATGATCCCCAAAGTTAGAAGTCCGAAAACAACAAAACAACTAAAAACAACAATAAACATATAACAACAACGACAGCTACAACATAATGTGTATAAAGTAATAATGATAATGATGATGATCGTGACGCGTCTATATGCTGGACTTGAGTGGTGCCCTCACTGTCAGTCAGCAAGCCAACCAGCCAGCCATCCAGCCAATGGATCGATAGATGGACACAGTGCCACAGCCAGTGTAGTCGGGTGCTTCTACTGCTTGGCTGGCTACCACTTATGATCGCTCATATGATAATGGCTTTTGGAGGCACCACCAACAGTCGTCATTTGGTACTACATGGCAGCCACTCATCGTCTATTAGAGAATGTTTGTGTGCAACATTCAGCAGTGGCAGTGGATGATGAGGCACTCATCATCACCATTACCAGCTAGCAGTAGTACCATTTTAGAGGTTACCATTAAGATGGCTCGTGAGTCTCCAAAAGCACTTTTGATATTTAGTCGAGACGAAACTGTGCGATGTTCGTTTAAATGTTTAATTGAAAATTTATCGTAATGTTGCGCATTAGAAGACTCCAGGGGAATGAGGTTCCTCCGGACATGATTTAGGTAAATGGTTCATAAAAAGCTTTCAAACTGTGATGGGTCTTTGCAAGCCAAGGATAAGAAAAGTGTTAATGGCAAAGTGCCATTAGAGGTGTAAAACTGCTAGCAATAAAATTGGGTTGTTTGGGCAAATAGTTCCACTGAAATTGGTGGCAAACAGTGGAAGCTTGAAAATTATTGGTCCATTTAAAATAAATAATTTTTTTTATAATTTCAAAATAAATTGTCGGAACAGTAGTGATTTTTAGGTAACACGGGAGAAGTCAGTTTAAAATGTTTCCTGGAACCAACTAAATTGGGTTCAGCATTAACAACTACAGAAAAGCGAAACGACTTTAGCCAGACTGTTTGGAACTAAATGACATAAATCAGTTAATAGGAATTGAGATTTTAACCAACTATCCATTTTGTTCTTGGAACTAATATAATATTTGGTTTGGTCAGGTCCAAAGGACTATATTCACATTTCCCAAATACGGCTATATACTTGCACTCGATTCTTTCCTTAAAGTTCACTTCAGTAACACTTGAAATTGAATCTACACACAAAATCTGTTTCAAAATAGATATAAATTCAGTATGAAGCTATTTCGAAACAGCTTGTAAAATGTGCGGCTCTAATCCCTGTTTCCTCAGGTGAATGCAGTGGGAAACTATCTGTGGAACGGACCTTTCCGAGATCCCACGCTGTAGGTGGTGAATCTTTTAAATAAATAAATGGTTTCCCGTTACATCCCATGAAGGGATTAGGGAGAGCTTTTCAGAGCCAGTGATCAGCTCGATAAGTGACGGCGACACTATCGAGCCATGGAAAAGCTTCTGAACCGGTGTAAAATTGTACGCCCCAATCACCGAGTGTAAAACTAGAACGCGCACAACTCGCTGGTTGTGAGGAGCTCTCCCCAATTCCTTTATAGAAAACCATATATACAATTTTAGGCAGACTGTTTCGTAACCGTGGACGAAGCATTGATTCATAACAACACGCTACAGACCAAGGCATAGTCAAAGCAGTGGACTTCTCCGGGTGAACGTGCACCAACGAAGACCAAGGTTATTCTGTTGACCAACAAGGTCAAGACGAATTTTTTTTTGGGGTGGATGCGGTGTCAATCGCATCAGTGTGGACAGATTCGACAAAAACAACTGCACTAGAAATGATTTCTCCGGATTTAGCTCTCAATAACTTCTTTCTATTTCCAAACCCGAATAAATAGCTCGGCGGTAAGAGATTTGGGTCGAATGAAGAGGTCATAACTGAAACTTACGCATATTTTGAGGGCCCTGAAATACCATAATATTCGGAAGCGATAAAAAACTGGAAAAACGAATAAATGTATCGAACTTGAAGGAGACTACACGCTGAAACTCTGATTTTTTTGATTGCATGTAAATATAACGAGTTTGTGTTGCAAATATAGTATACTTGTGTCTAAACACACTTTGTTTACTACTCAATATTACACGTTGGAGATACAATGATTAATATGTTAGAATATACATAAGTTATTGCTCCACAAATGTGTCTTTGTTGAAAACTGCTCAAATGTGTTTTTTTTGTTGAAAACTGCTCAAAACTGGAAACAACAAAACAGCAGATCTTCCACTCATGAAAACAAAGCTTCCAAATATATACATGGTTCCTGTAATATGTTGCTATGGCCGTTATTATTCAGCGTGTATGTTGAGAAATATAAAATCTTGTGCCAGAAAAAATAGTTGTTTCAAAAAGTCAGGAAATCGAAGTGTCCGACTAGAAAGTCTTTGATGCAAAGGTACTACATGTGCTGATGAGCCCTAAGCTTGTCGTCTAGAGATTAGATCCAGGTGTTGATCTTCTGCGAATACCAAAGCCTGTCTTGCATCTTCTGAAATGATTTTTGAACAACGCTCAGGGCACTTAGTTCACTGTGTGCCATCCAAAAGTTTGGCATAGCAGATTAGAGCCCTTGATTGTGAATATTTTTCACGCAGAGACACAAGTGGATATGAGGTTTAGGTTGAGAAATGAAATTATGACAAGAAAAACTACGAATCTTTGTCGCCAGCTGCATAGTTCTGCAAAGGAACCTGAATTCTGAAATCTATAAGGGCCTGAAATGCTGATTTTTCCTATTCGAATTCTCGCTTAAAATACCTCTAAATGGGCAGTTTCTTTCATAGATTAACTAGGATTGTCACATAATCCTACTAAATGATGAAATACTTTACACCAATTGTGGTCAGTTTTCTAATCTCAACAACACTTTGTTTGTGTTTGATACGTGTGCTATACACACGTACAACACTACACTGTACTAGTGTACGGACAATTTGCCCATGTGTATGTATCCGTATGTTGAAATTTTGGCGGGATACTGTACCCCAAGAACACAACACAAGTAGTAGTACAACTACTGCACCACATCGAGTACGACGAATACAACGAACAAAACAAAAACGTAAAAAACGATCGATAACACAAGAAATACAAAACAAACAAAAAAAAACAAAACGAAAAGATGTGTACACTTAACACGACAACTTGTTAGAATAACCTGTTTTGATTTGGCGGTAAATGTTGTTGTACTCACACAATCACGGTGCACATGCACGCGCGCCTTTGAATTTATACGTACCCACCCATACACAGCCACGATCACGGACGTGTACGTATACACTCTCACTTACATCATACTGAAAATGAGAGTTAAAAAAGTCGCGGTGGAGAAATTACCTAAGAGCATAAGATAATTTGAAAGAGTGTTGATACAATTTAAGAGAAATAAAGGAAGGAGTATCAGTCAGTTGTTGAAAATAGTAGTAGGTAGTAGTAGTAGTACAATGAAGGTAGTAATCAATTTCATGTCCTGATGAAATTCGAAATGAAAATGGAAATTGTGGAAAAAACAGAGCTAAAGTTTAGAAGAATAAAAATAATCAAGGAGCGCTGTATGTCGATGGGAGGTGAGACAAATTCAGATGATTCGAAATTACCAACAAAAATGGAACGGATGACCAAAGGTCTGGGAAAAGTAAAATGTCAGATCCTTTAGAATGAAGCCGTGTCCAGAAGATGAAAGGCTAGAAAATATGGATCATGAAATTGCTGGAA
This sequence comes from Phaonia tiefii, assembly GCA_963931995.1. NCBI lineage: Eukaryota > Metazoa > Arthropoda > Insecta > Diptera > Muscidae > Phaonia > Phaonia tiefii. The sequence goes on from OZ008369.1 coordinate 293,636,400, forward strand.
GTTTATTATAAAAGAAGGTGTGTTGCGATCAAAGCAATCAAAGGAAGTCTACCCTGAATACTTTGATCAAATCGATTGGCAAATAGGAAAGGGGAGTTTATCGAGACAAATGCTAACGGATCTGTGTATATGCGAACATATATCCTGGCGCACGTTACAATTTATTCAATCAAGGAAACATTTGATGAACGAAGAATTCAAGGTAATGGTCCTGTTAATAGGCCACCAAGGCCCTCTGATTTAACCCCATTGGATTATTTGTGTTGGTGTTATGTAAAGTCACTCGTCTACGCCGACGAAGCAAAACATTTAAGTGCCTAGAAATCAACATTCGAGGTAAATGGGAGCTTCTTCGAGAATAGTTCACTGGATTTATGAGGTTATGGTGTGGAGACAGGTGCTTGAGAAACCCACCTATTGTGCACTACTAAGAATGGTTACACTGGCTAGGCTACCCTGCGCACCACTATCACTAATCCACTGAATGTATTGTTACACTTGTTGCCAGTGGTCAGATTGAGTCTATGTATGTCAACAGATCAAGCCAACTGTGACAATGGAGCATGATCAGAGTCGGTCATGGAAGAGTGCTGGAAGCTGCTCATAATATTCACACCTTAACCTTTCGATCAACCATGCCACACTCTCAAACCGAAAAGGGATTCCTGGAACAACGGAGATCCTGGTATAGAGGGATATGTGAATTTCTATGCGGATGTGTCGAAAGTGATTCATCAGATAGGGTATGGGGTCTAGTCAAGGATTTCCCCTTTCTCGTAGACTACCTAATCATTGTTGCGTTTCTCAGGCGAAAATTGTTGGTATGAGTGAAGTAAGAGGCTGGCTGAAGAATGATAATAGTTCAATATCTTTTCTAACGGTCAAGCTCCGTTCGTATTCAGTGTTTGCGAAATTTTCTTCAGAAATGTCAATTATCTCTAATCGGAAAATTTGGTTGCACCTATCTCTTATTTGCCTGGCAAATATTTCATTAATAATTCCTCTTCTTACTGCATTTTAATTAAAACGCATGTGGTGTTGCATTTGTTTGTTTGAATTACCAAATTGTCAAAATTCCGATTCCAAACAATTATTAAACAATTGTTTTCGGCAACGAAAATTTCATAAAAATTGAATACCGGGCTTTAGGCACATTCTGTGCACTCACTGGTTTCGAATATCCAGCGAGAATAGACGATTGCTGAATTTCGAAATTCGATATAATATTATATATAAATTATTATTATTTTTTGTTGATAAATATCTTCCACAACTTGCGAATAATTTGAAAGTAGACATATCGCGAAAACACCTGATCAGTTTTTGCTCACAGCACGTTGCTACTGCTTACTTTCTCGCTTACCGACATAGCGAAATGTAAGGAATCGAGTCATTTGTCAATCTCCAGTATTGACAATTGTGAATCATTTCAAGCTATAAGAATATGTTGATTGGTAAGCCTTTCGATGTCCTTCTTGTACGACAAGAGCCGATAGACATCAGAAGTTAGTATTCTTGGTAAGATGTTTGCCTTGCTGTGGCCCATAAACCCTTTCCACTCACTTTAAAAAAAGTAAATATTTCCATTTCCAAAGTGTAGGTTACTACCCGACTCCTTAGCTGTTAAACATTTTGACAGTAATTTCTGGATATATTCGTATAATAACACATTGTATAACTTCTATCACTGCTTTTTATCTTTTGTCCGGATACTCCTTTTTTCATAAGCCTTGATTTCTGTAAACATGTTTGATCATGCTGTTATTGAACTTCCACACAACTTCCTTTCAAATGACGTCGTAGGTTTTTTGCTACACAATTTGTTTTTTTTTTATTTTTCTTTTAAGACAGACCCTTAGGTTAGGATTTAACTTCATTTGTTTGGAACAGCAGCCACAGAAATCGACATAAAAACCAAAAAAACAACCTTTTTTACGATCACTCCATGATCATTTTCTCGTTACTGTTAACAAAAAAATAAATAGTCCCTTCTTCATTTTATGATTTGTGCTGCTGATGCTGGCTAAGAGGGCCCGCATTGTAGCTGGTGAAAAAAGGCTAAAAACCGGTAGCAGTGTATGCATATGTAACGAATCTTTACGCTTCTTGTTTAAATTATGATTGTGGGTTCTCGCGCTGTTTGCGGTGTGTGCATCCCATCCGCCTGGGTTTGGTCAGAGTCAGAGTCACAGTCACTTGGCTGTTAGCTGAGTAGTCTGACTATCTTAAGGGTTTGTTGGTTAGGTCCCAGTTTAGTGTGTTTTTAGTATTTTTCAATTCTAAAATGTTTTGAACATAAATTCATCCACAAACCAGAAAAGAACCATTTGTAGTTTTCATGTTGGAGATTACATTTGAATGGGGAAGAAAGGGGGAAAGTACAAGTTTTAAATATTATTAGTTTGTCACTTTTTCACAAATCTAACTGCAACATTTCCGCCGAAATTTTAGAACAATCAATAGAAAGAAATGCCAGCTAAATATCGACGAAATTATTACGACGAAATTATTACGAAATTATTCTTCGCGCGAAATATCAGCTACATGTGCCAATCAACATTTGAATGTTTCTAAGAAAAGTTTATAGTCAAATCAAATTGTAAAAGGATATATCAGTGCTTTCAACACTCATTCAATTTATGAAAAATATATATTTAATAAATAAAAAATTAAACATATTGAAAGATATGGTTTTGTTATGAAATTATATATACACCGTTCATGTTTTTTTTTATTTGCGTTGGACTTTAATTTGCATCACTTTATCTAATGAAAATGCAAAAGAATTGCCATTCTTCGCAATGTCAATTAAAAAATGTTGAATTTGCATTGGCTCAGGCAATGCAACTGCAGGTTGTGGAATCGAATGCCAATTGTAGTCATTTCGAATTTGTTATACTGCTGGCAATTCTGTTTTTAAAGTATTTTGTACGTAGAGGTTTGTGGCTTCGCTAGGTATTGCCTCGTACTGATTTCGAATTCATAAACCAGTACTGTATAAAATATTTGACTGCCAAAACTGCCAATTTTATTTAATTTTTATTTGAATTTTCATTTACAGAGGCAATTCAAATTAATTTTAATTAAGAATTTTGCTTAAACAAAAAAAAAACAAACAAAGTTGTTGCATTTGTGGCTCGGAAAATCCACAGGTCGTCTAGAAGAAGCCGGCACATCCACAACGAGTGACTTTTGGTGCGGCTTTTAGCATGGCGGCATCATAGGTCCAGTTTTCTTCGAAACTGAGCAAGGAGCCACCGTTATCGTCCATGTCGACCATTACTGTTCCATGCGCAGCGATTTGTTGTTTCCAAAAGTTGAAGAGGATAATATGTACGACGAATTTTTTCAACAGCACGGCGCTATGTGCCACACAGCCAACGTTACAATCGATCTTTTACGAACTGTGCTCGAAAACCGAATAATCAGTAGATACTAAGAATTCCATTGGTTGCTTCGCAGCTGCGATTTGACCTTGTTCGACTATTAGCTCTGGGGCGCCGTGATATATAAGTGTTACACAACCAATTGTGAGCACGTTGAAGCCTTTAAACACGAAATCGACTCTGTCATTTACGAGATAGAAGCCCAAACAATCGAAAATGTACTGAAAGATTGGATAGATCGAACGTGGTACTGTAAAGAAAGTCGTGGAAGCCATTTGAATGATGTTGTGTTTCATTCATAAATGCCAATGAGAAAATCAAATGTCTATCAAGAAAATCATAGTCTTGAAAACATTATCTTTTATATTTTTTTTAAAACAAAATTAAATTCAAAAATTTTCATGGCCGCGATGTATCAACTACATGTATCGAGCAACATTTTGATGTTTCTAAATAAATGTTGCAACGACCAATCAAACCAAAGAAAAAAATGTTCAATGTTGTCAACTCTTAATAAATTTCTTTAACACAGAAATTTTTTGTATAAAAAAATAAATGCAGCTAAACAAATTGATATTGCTCAATATTTTTCTCGAGTTGCTCCAAATTTTGTTCACGCGAAATGCCAGCAAAATGGATCGGGTAACATCTTAATGTTTGCCAGAAATTTGCAACGACCACTCAAAGTGAATGAAGAAATGATCAATATTGTCAACTCTGGTATGATTGTTGTCAACACTGGCGTGTTGCTGGCCAATATTACAGGGATAAAATTAATGCAATTTTTTTCGTGAGAACGTACTTAGTGCCAGCTCTAAGCGTGAAATCACATCACTAGAATCATATGTACCTGAGTATCACAATGTGGAAATTATTAAATCAAATTAAGGGTCTTCATCACTATATCTGGTTAGAGCTAATTAACAGTTATTATTTTTAAATTCCATACAAACTTAGAGCTAAAATTTTTAGTTAGCTTTATCTGTATCACAACTGGAGATAGTGCCAATGGGATTAAATGTGCAGAAGGTATAAACAATACTAATATATTATTAGTTTCCTTCAACATGGGGAACAGGAGACAGCATTTTGCGAAATAATCATATTTTCACTTAAAGTCGACACACACAACAGGTTTGTTTTCTGGAGAGTTGGAAGCAATATACTTCTCTTACTAAGATTCACCCCCTTCTACGACTAATAACTCTCAACAATTGATCAGTAATTTGAATAAACAGTTACCATTGGTTGAATTCTCATGTTACACAAAAAAAAACACTTTCAATTACACTCGAAATCGAGAACATTACAAAACTCAACTCTAATTTTACCTCACAAACTTAGCATCACTTTTGTTAAGTAACAATTTCCTTTGGCAAAATTTCTACTTCTTCAAGTTCGCTACGGGAAAACATCAACATTTTGTGACATTTCAACCTCTGCCACTTCAACACTTTCAACCATAATCATCAATAGTAGTAGCTGTTGCATGGCTACATGCAACAGAGACTGCTACACCATCCAGCACAAACTAAACACAATCTTCGAGGCAATGATGTAATTTGATAGTCGTCGATAAAGTTTTTTTTCTTTCTGTTTTCTTCTGTTCCATCCACTGACTTAAGTTGTCAACTAATTGCCCTCATGACGAAGATGAGGTTTTCGCTCAGTATATCACCAAATGCAACCAACAACTTGTGTTTGTAGTCCTATGTATGATGTGGTGTGTTTTAAGAACATGAAGCATTAATTTTATATTTTATGCATGCAAGATGACGGCAGCAGCAGCGGCCACACTACGGCAACACCATCAGGCTGCAGAATAAAGTATTGCCATCAAGTAGCAGCAACAATTGTAGAGTTTTGTTCCTCTACTGCAGCAGCCACAAGCATGGCATCATCATCTACTGGCAAAGCATTAGGAGTTCAAATCCTACTAAAATATCACACTGGCATCAAAAGGTCTTTTGTCTTAAACTGCAGCAGTGGGGCAGCAACAACCCCACCATCATCACTAACCTAAAACAAGAATAAGAAGAAGAAACGCTTACTCAGAGCCTAGAATAGCAAACGAAAAGACAATCGCTGGATCGATGCGGCAATGAAAAACCGGCCAACCCCACCAACTTCAGGATTGCCCTCGCAATGAGACACATTAAAGGTTCTTCACCTTTTTGTTCCACATGATCTTTAAAGCAAAAGGGCTCTTCTTCTGTTGGCTTCCAATGCGAATACAACGGCAGCAGCAACACAATTTTATATGAGTTGCATGAACAACAAAACATCACGATCATCTTAAAATTACGATGATGATGATCATGATGTTGATGATCATCATTGTCATGAGGAGTTGAACTAAAACTTCATTTACAAACCATCCTGTTAATGATCAACCACAATGGCAACAACAAACTTGTATTGTTCCATACACCTAGAATATTCGTAGCGGGCTTTCTCTGGCAGCAGGATCATCAAACTCTCGGTTTGTTGCAGGACCAATTTTAAAACGCTACAATTTTTCGAGTTAATCATATGTGTTGCTTGTTTCGTAGAGAATTAATAGTACTTGAAAGTGGTGGTGATCTATTAAAAGTCAAAATCAGCGAACATTCTCCTAAGTCAAGTAATCACGACAAGTGCATTTAATCCACTTTAAACCCAGAATATACCTGAGACAATGTTTTTGGTATTCTCTAAAAGAAAAGTCGTTTCATCTAGCAAATAACTCGCAGCTACGGAACAGTTTTGGCCTCTTGATAAATACAGACTGTTAGCCTAGGGATATCCACTGGCGACAATGTACTGTGAATGATTTTTGTATTTGCGTCCTTATTAAATAGAAGCCCAAATAGGGGGAAAATAAACATTCATTCCCTCTCAAATCCGAAAATCAGTAAAAAGTTAGTTTCAATTCAACAACTTATAAGTTTAACTCGGAGTTTATTCAGCTGCCGCAAAACTTGACTTGAGTGTTCCCAGTTTTGCTGTTTAACCACAAAACCCAAGCTCAGTTGTACTCGTGTTGCTCTTGTTTTATTATTATTATTACTCGTTTGTTGTAGTTGTAGTCACTAACGTCGTCATGACGAAGAAGATGATCATCAATACGATCGCCACTACCACCACCACCACCACCACCACCACCATCATCATCGTGATCACCATCATGAAGTTGTTGTTCTTTAAAGTCGTGAAGGATAAGTTCATTGACTTTCTGGCTAGCAGTCGTTGTATTAGTAGTAGTGATTGTTGCTATTGCAGTTTTTAAAAGGCAGCAATAGCAACAGCAGCACCACAGCCTTTACACTGCTCTTCTGGAAGTTCATTGCAATCTCGTCTATTGTTAAACTTCATTGGATTTCTTTCGTCCTCCTGCCATCTCCATCACCAACTCCACCTCCTTTTGCTGGCTGCTTGATTTCGTTTTCGATTCAATTCTCTCCTTCGTTTCTTTTTGGCTTACTTTGTATGGCAAGACGTTGGAAGCGACAGAAAAAAAGAAATAGTCGTAACCAAACCTCAGTCTGTTGTTGTCGTTGTCGTCGTCTGAGTAGACACTGGAGTCAGTTTGTGGAGTCTTTGTGCCACAAAAAGGGGCAATTACACATACACACACATAGTAATCACAAACCTATAACTCGTACTAGTAGTAGAATCTACGAAAATATACGGCAAACGCTTTTTAGGTTTGCAAAGAACTGTACAGCTTGAGCAACCCAGTGAAACTTTCGATGGTAGGTTTGTAAAATACATCCATAATAAATAGAGGAAGCTTCAATAGCTTTAATTAAATACAGGTTTTATGTCATAAAATAACTTGAGGGAAATTTTATCTCTTACGTCTCCCGGCCCCAACATGGTATTAACAGCAGAACTTCACGCTGTGGCCGATCTAGTGATGCCCTGGCTGAGAAAGTTATACAAAGGATGTGGATGTTTAAACATGTGTGTGTGTGTTCCTTTAGACGTGTTTTTGTAGATGAGGGTTTTGCTTGTGTCGTTTATTTTCGCTGATATCGATTGTGTTCGTCATGTACAGTAAGTTTGTGTACTTGCCTGAGTTTGTTTGTTTGCGTGGATGTGTTCCTTTTGTTTGCCTCGAAGGTTATACATCACGCCTATTAACTTCAGATACATACCTAAAGAAAGCAGGAATAGGAGTGATGTTTAGCCTCATAGCGATAAAGGCCTCTCCTACAGCTCCTGAAGAATTTAGGTCTACATGCCAGTTATCGTTCTTACTGAGCGTTTTACAACGGCTTATATATGGGCAGTTGTCATCGTGTGCCCACAATGTGTGCAGCAGGTGCAGGGGCAGATATGCAGAGACATCCTGAATGAACTATAAGGATATATACACAAATTGTCTGCTGTTAAAGACATTTGTAGACTTTATTGACATTTAGGGTGCGTTCAGCAATTTCGCGCCTAATGCGATAGAATTGGCGCTATCTAATCTTCAGATGAAGGTTTTTATAGGGCTTGTCTACGAAATGTTCACCAGAAGATATGTCACGGCGTATTAGATACCTCGATCTCTATCAGGTCTGTTCAAAGCGTTATACCTCAAGGAGGGAACTTGTATTCACTGCCTTGGAACGTTGCGCTGATTGGAATACTGGTTATTCTCCAAAATGCGGTTGGGAATATTTGTTGGGAATGCAGAAGACGTGGCATGGGTAGGGAGGGAAAGGACACTAAGACATTCTGAGACATTCATTCTACAAATATTAATAAGATCTAATCCACGACAATAATAAAATTGTTTTCCCATTACATTCCATGAAAGAGTTGAGAAGCTTTTTTCATGGCGGCAAGAAAGTATTTTCTGTTTTTTTGTTCAAAGTAATTTTCAATTTTTTTTATTCAAATAATTCATTTTAATCTATAATGTAGGTGCCATTTTGTTCAATGACCTTCTGCCATCGTTCAGGCAACTTTTTGATCCCAGATTCATAGAATGACTGGTCCGTCCCACAAATTTATTCGAACAACTCGGTTTGTAGTTCCTTTTCTCTATTGAAGGATTTTCCATTCAACTAGTTTTGCAGACTCCGTAATGAATGCAAATTGTAGGTGCCAGATCGGGACTGTAAGATAAATGTGCCATCACTTCCCATCCAAACTCCAATATTTGTTTCCGAGTTTGCAAAGATCGGTGAGGCTCAGCGTTGTCGTGATGGAAGCCACGTCTTTACCATTTACCAATTCACGTCGTGTTTTTTTTTCAGTGTCCCATCAAGGTTCGTCAATTGCTGAGAATAGACGTCAGAATTTAAGGTTTGGTTTTTAGGAAACAGTTTAAAATAAATTACGCCCTTAAAATACCACCAACTGGATAATATAACCTTTTCTGGCGCAGTTCAGCCTTTGATGAAGTTTGTTCGTTCATAGTGGATGGAGTGCTTTATCCTCTTTGTTAAGTGGATTTCCTTAAGCTCGTGCGGAACCCAAATATTAGGCGTTTTGATAAGTCCAAGCCGTTTCAAATGTATTTGCAGTTCAAACCCGGTGTTAAACAGTTGTAGCGATTTCTGACAACGTACACCATTTTTCTTTAGCAATATCTGACCATAATCTCATAAAAGATATAGAATATTTTCTTAATTTCCACCCAAATGTTTTGCTGTATCCTTGACACGTAGACCTACCTCACTTTCCTTGATTTTAGCTGTTCTTGTTACTTAAACTCTTCAACGACGTCGTCATACGATTCCAAGCGATCCCCTTTGATTTCAACGACTAAGGTTAATATCAAATGTATCTATGTGTGCAAGGCTTTATACCTGTAAGTGTAAATGTAAATGTATTTGAGTTTTTTATTTATTTTAGTTTGGTTTTTTCTTTATTCGAGAGGATTAAATGTATTATATATAAGTCGTGGTTTAACTGCAAACAAGTATCATCGTCGTCATCGACATCATCATCATCATCATCAGCAAAGTCGTCATTATTATTATTATCATTATGCTCATCCTCCTTCTAGTGCGGATGATGATAATGACTATGACCATGGAGTATTGGCTAGAGGAAGAAGAACCCTCCTTAGTAAACCAAAAGGTACATTTTAACTGACAAACACCACAGTTACGATTTCATACTGTTGCTGTTATTGGTGTGTTACAGTGTGCATCGTATGGGTCGATCTTACTTGCTAGATGGAACAATGGAAATCAAACATCTGTGCCATAAACATCATGATGAGGAGGAAAACTGTAGAAAAACGATTTCTTCCAAACGTTTGTCATTATAACAGGCACTAAAGCTATGATTTCTATAGCAAACATGAGTTTAGAGTGACTATTAAGGAATATAAATGTTTGGAATAGAAATGTGGTCTAAGTGAGAATTTGAGTGCCCAAACTTCCTTGTCCGTATCTTATCCATTCTGCCATTTTCCAAATTGTTTATTTTTGGTCCCTCCCCACCAACTGCAGTTTAGTCCAATTGACCCATCGTTAACACTTTGAAATCAGTTTGGAGACACATCCCATCTGCACCTATGCCAGGACAAGTACATTTAGGCAATTTATGCCCCATTTGCCGTAGGGTTGTTTGTCCCGCACATCCCTACTTACTAATTTCCCTTATAACACTTTGTGGATTGCTGTACTTATAACCCGTTCTGTTTTTCCAACTGTCCTTTTTAATTTAGGAATAAAACACAATATTCAAAATATATTTTGTGTGCTCTTCTTGTTACACCGTGTGGAATATGTATTTTCTGGGAGATTGCGGTAGTTTTATTGTTGTAGCATGAAAACGGGCAAGTTCGAGCAGCTAATTTTTGTTTAATGTATTAGAATCTTGAATGATAAATCGTCTTTAAATAGTATCTCCTTTAAAAACCTCTTACTTTTTTAGTTGTAATCTAGCAAAGTTGAAAACCCCCAAATATAATATGTTTGCAAAAGTGCACTTGCTGAAAGAGTAAACAACATAAGATCCCTCTTGTTACACTATTGCATTCGATATTAACATAATTTTTAATTTTTTTTTAAATTTTGCGACATCTCTTGCAAACGGAATTTTTTTGGAACTTTGATCGGTTGTACCATTTAGAATTTTTATCTGATTTCAAAAAATGTTCGGATTTTCATTATATGAGGAATTTTGTTTTCCGACACTGAAGAAATTATTACTGAATACAAATTATTATTATATAGGAAAAACTAAATTAAAACACGGTAAAGATTTGCACTTCTATTCACTCAGACAATTTATTCAGAAGAAGGAAATAAAGAGAATCATACATATTTTACAGTTGACATCTGTCAATGTACACTGAAAACAAAAGTTCATTCATTAATATTTACAACAGTTACATTCATTCGTTTTCACAAAAATTCTCCCGCCTTGAAGGCTTTGGACTTTTGCCACGACTTTCGGACTAAGGTCCCGCAGTGAGACAGCCACCTCGCTTAGGGATGGCGATAATATCGACCACTTGGTAATGAGAAGACATTTCATAAAACTGTCCGGAATCTGTGTGAAACTGTAGGTCCCAATCAGTAAAACTAGAAAACACGGAGCTTACTAATCCTTCGTGGCATGTAAAAATCAAATGTTTATTTATAATATGAAGATCATTCATAAAACGACAGTTCAATACAAATTTCATTGGCTACAGTTTAATTTGTAACTACTTCTGTATAGCAAAAAGTGGGTTCATGTCCTTTGGAGAAAGTCGAACTGCAATTAAATAAACTTAACCATTCGATATTTGGGTAGGAAGAAAATTACCCGTGAAGGATATATTAGTGCAATGCTGTCGGATTTGTCAATTTAGCAATTTTGGAATCAATCTTTATGTATAATGACAACATTATTTTTTGAATCTCGTTTTTTTTTTTGTCTCAAATTCTACCTAGCGAACCTTCAATTTTAGATTAATTACATAAAAACGAAAAAGAGAATCAAAACGACCTTTGTAACCACACCTGGCTGTAATTCGTTAAACAAACCTCTTTGTTGTCATAGTCAAACAAACAAACCAAGCAAAAATCTACATTTGAGTCAGTGTTTTCTCGTTTGCTGTTGGGTCAATACTTACAAGAGACATGGGAACTTGGTACTCGTATCTCCATGCAGAACCCACCCATTTTACGCGCCATGACAACTGGAACAACATGTGGTCGTTGCAAAGGACTCAATGGATAAGACAATTTACTGTATGGCTGGGTATCAGAATTGTGTCTGTCTGCCACGAGAGTAATATGATCATTTGCGATTTCCGTTTGTTAAATATGTGTCAATATGACCCACATATTTTTAAGGATTATCACCGACAGCCAACACAAAACAATGAGAAGACACCGAAACAAAAACAATTTTCATTTTAACTTCTTAAGGTTTTCTCGTTTGGGCCATAAGGTAGTGAGTGAGTGTTGTGTAGTGCCAAAGGAGCTAATTGATTTATTGGGGGTTTGGAGGTTTTTGTTTAAATATTTTGTCCGTTAATTCAGCAAACTTATAAATTAGCTACAAAATGCTGTTCTCGATACGATGCCGATGATGATGCTGCTAAAAATGCCGCCTTCAAATGGGGAGGACTTTCGTTTTTATTGGGGTCACTTAATTAATGCGATAATTAATCAAGAGCTTTTTGTGTTTTCGGTTTCGTGCTAAAACCGTTGACACTGAAAACGAATTAAATATTCAGTTTTTAATTGAGATTTGTAATAATTTTGTAAACATTTATCATTCATTCATTTAAACAAAAGTAGGTCAGTGGATTTTGGGTTGGATGTTATTGGAACAAAAAGAATATCTTAATGAAACAAATGCTACTTCTTTTGTCTCAAATTTGTCTATAGAGGAATTTCATCGGGGATGTAAACAAAAAGGTTCCCCAACGATCTTCGTCATTAAGCGGCAGGAGGAAGGAGATGTGCGTTATCTGATATTTGTTGCACTGTAAATGCCAATTTAAAATGACACTTGAAAATGCTGCACTTAACAAAAGGATAATGCCAAGAGGGATCTTTTCAACCGTACATCTTTTGTGCTATTGTTCTTGCTGTTTGATGTAAATGATTGATGAAGATCATTGATGGTGTTGGTACCTGCTATAATTTCGTATTGCCTCTTTATAATTACACATTGATTACTAATCCGCTCCTCAATTTGTAGTTGTATTCAAAAGACTTGTAAAACCAATTGTTTGGAACAAAACAGCAGAAAAGGTTTAGGATAAAAAAGGTCCTTGTAAATATGTAAAACATCACTTTAACAAAAACATATTTGGGATATGTTAATAAGAAAATTTATGAAGAGGAAATAATCATTAGCAAATTTTGTTTACAAGGATTTGCTTTAATTGAAATCAAAGGACGAAACAGATAATGACGAAGCATGATTATGAAACAGTGGTAGTAAGAAGTTGTTAGTCAGCTCAGTGTACTCTTTCCTGAACATCTAGGAAACATAAAACCTCTATTTAAAGGAGAACAAATAATGTTACATTAAAATTGTTGACCGGATACTTAAAATATTTGGTCAGAAGGCTACCATATCTTCCAGAAAGAGAATTGCATATCTTGAATTTTTCAATGATTTATGAATTCTTGAAATCGTTGATAGAGAATGTGATAAAGGCAAGTAGAGCACTTACACGAAAATCTGTTCCCAATTTCACTTAATCGATAGATTTCGGGATGAGCGTTAACAAGTGGAATGCATTTCGTAACAGCAACTGCGTTTTAAGGAATTTTAAAAAATGTGTCCTTTTTACTGCCACTAGTGAAACGTGGGAACATAATTTTGTAATAGTCTGTATTTCACTTCGTCTTAGAGGACTTTATCGATTTCTAGAATGAAGACCCCTGACCACAAGCTACTGTTGACGAAGCTAATCGAAGTGGCGAACAAAGACAAAATGGGTCTTGTTATTTGTATGGACGTCAATGCTCTTCTCACAATTTGGTGAGTAGCAATACAAACGATAAAGGGGAGACATTTTTGAAATGCCTTTTGCTCACTAACCTCATAGAATAATACATACGTAGATAAACTTATTCTCTCATCTCACGTTTCATTTCACACTCTTCATCGTAGGTTTGTGGAAATGAGAGCAATTAAATTTAAAATTATCTTACACCAGGTGGAGTTACAAAATATGTTCACTTAACTTTTTCCTGTCGTTTTGGTGTAGAACTGAAAAATTTAAATATATTTTGCACTTTTTTGTTGACTTTTATCGTTGGTATACAATTGTATTGTATTTAACACAACTAGTTTGCCACAAAAACACGAAATTCGGTTGTTGTTCCTTTGTTGATCGTTGTATACTATTGCCACTATCTGGTATTATTGAACCCATATTTTCCACCATCCAATGTTTACTTTCCACCGTACCTATGACGTTTAATTTATTGAGCGAATAAAAGCTTCTACGGTATGTATTATTCTATGACTAACCTTTGCGTTTGTAGCAATTTAATTGCTACGAGACAGTTTGAAACTCCCTAACTTTTTGAATAAAATATATTTTTTCTCGGAAACACAACGTTCTATTTTTCAACATAGTCCCTTTTTCCCTGGATACATGTGTCATTGATTTTCCAATTTGTGTATTCCTTCCAAATAATAACTCCTCAAAATAGGCGTTCGTTTCAGAAATGACCTCTTCATTCCCTCCCAAAATCTTTTACCGCCTTGCCATTTCGTTAGGTTTGGTAATATAAAGTAGTCACTGGAGGCTAAATCCGTAGAGTATGGTGGACAAGGTAGCAATTCGTAGCCCAATCTATGGACGTTTATCATGGTGACTACACAACTTTGCGCCGGTATGTTGCCACGATAGATGAGCTCATTTGTCCCAGCCAAATGCAGTCGGATTTGCTTCTGATCAATGCCGAATCTATCCAACAGCTGTGAATAATATTCGGCATTCCAATCAACTGTCGTATGTATCCCAAAAAAACTGTTGCCACGAGCTTGTCAAAGGACAGAGGACATACCATGGCCTTCTTTGGTATACATTTAACCGGAGAAGTCCAATGCTTTGATTGGTCATTGATCTCTGTCGTGTTGTAGTGGATCCATGTTTCGGTGCAAAAACTCCTTCTGATTGCGGTTGAATGTCGCCAAACACTCTTTTGCAGTGGTCACACGGTTACGCTCAGGGTAGAGTGAGAGCATTCGCCGTACTCACCATGCGGCTAGGTGCAAATCTGAGGAAAATCGAGCTCGTGCTCCTTACCAGGAAGCAAATGGTATCGTATATTCCGTCAGGCGGCTCTAGGTGTCAGAGGAATTTGCCTTAAAGATAAGGCAAGATAATCAGGTGTGATTCTTGACAGAAGGACTAGTTTCAAGCCAAACTGATCTGTATACATGAGCATCATTCGCCTCTAGTATTACTAGTCGTCTATACAGTAGATTTTCTTAGTACTGTCTCCATTTGGATGTTAAAGAGAACGCAAATAATTTTGTTTTCCCCAACCGCATTGAGTTCCATTAAATTCCAAACAAAACATTCGCCATATATTCTGGATACAAGCAAGATTCCTACATGTGCCCTGCATGCTCTTAAAGTGTGATCGGGGGAAGGTTTCCTTTCATTTTCTGCTTCAGTGTCTTCTGACGCACATAAAGACCCTCAAGTGTATGAAAGTGAACAGTTCAGTGATCTTTATTGTCTTCCTTGCACGATTTCCAAAGAAACCTGGCAGGCAATCCCCTATTTGCTGATGACACAGGGGCAGGCAGACACGCAAACGACCTACTAGAAACGACAATGCCTTCCTGCCTGCACTGGATCTATAGAGTCTCCCTTGTTCTTGCAAAGATGTGTTCGTTTTGTCTTATCAAAATTGCTCTTAACTATTGTGCCACAACAATTATACTCGTATCGCAAGGGGTAGATCTTGAAGATTTTATAGATTGGGCCTCAAGGGTTCGCTCGATGTTGTTTGTTTCATGTAATGCCATGTTACACCTGTCCTTCTTTCTTCTTTGTCATTATTAGATTTTCCTGTCTATCTGATGATTGTTAGAGGATCTTTATCAGCCAAATGCCAATGGAATGGAAAGGAATACGAGTACTTTGGATGGACAGACAGTCACTTGTTTGTCAGGTGGGGCCAGGACTAAGAGCCTCTATGTGAATGTGTTGTTGTGTGATTTGTTTACTTTAACAAGTGAGAATTTGAGATATTTACAAGTGCAGCAGTAACAACTCCGGGGATAGGGAACAGATGTACCTTTTAGATACCAAGATCCCGCCAGGGGGACATGTGAGTGTATGTGTGTGTCTTGCATTTGCAGAAGGGTGTTTCATTTTTCTAATAGAAACTTGATATTTTCGTAAATGATCAGGTGTTTTACATTTTTTTTAAATTCTTTTGATTGGGAATATAAAAGGGGTCAATTTCGCTGAAGAAGAAATATTGAATTTTTTTGAATTATTTTGAACTATTGTAGGAGAGGTCACCATAGGTCAAAAGGCTGGAATCGTGTAAAATATTAGGTAAAATTTGGTACATAAAGCTGAATTATGTATTGAGGGAAGGTATAAATGTTAACATGAAATGCCTTAAGGTTATATGGAAAAACATTCCAAAGGTTACTAATAGTAAATATAAAACTAACTCTCCCTTTACATCAAATGAAGAAGGAGCAGCGGCAGGCTTCTTACAATCAATTCTCATTCCTTGACTCTAATTTCTAGACTCACTGATTAGGGCCTAAATTTTTACACCGAATCGATCATTCATAGGGAAGCTATTTCGGGGGTCATTATTCGCTGATGTCAGCGTTACTAAGCGAGGTGAATGGCAATGAAGTTAAGGAAAGTTGACCAGAGCAAGGAAAGAACCCAAGTTATTATACACGCTGAAAAATAACGTCCCCAGCAACATATTGCAGGAACCATGTATATGTTTGCAAGCATTGTTTTTATAATGAATAGCAAAAAACATTGTGTTTGGATACAAGTATACTATATTTGCGGCAATAGCCATATATTGAGACGGTAGAGGGTTAAAGTATTCCACAAGAATATTTCCCGAGAATTTTTACATAAAATTGGTGAACACATCATATTCCTAACATGTAAGGATAACATGGTTTCCTATGCCGATTCAGACTGTGCAAAAAGGCGAAAAGTTCATCCGAATCAGACGAAAACTTTCAAAACGCCGATAGACGTATATTTTTGTTATCCCCTCTAACAGAAGCCGTTGTCAGAACCCTGTTTTTTTCGAAAAAGTTTCATTCTGTTCCACAGTGTTATAAAGCTTCAATAACATCACCTTAAATTTAAATATGTATTGCATTTGTTTATTCTTTACCAAATAGCGTACAAAAATCCTTTTGTTAACGATCTACACACATAGAAATAATCCTTTCTTAACAAATCGCTTATATTTCTCTGCTAAATGTTAATTCTGCTAAACTGTCATTTTGACAATTTAAAGCGTTCAAGTTTTCATTTTAGTTGTGGCACCTTTATAAATTCATCAAATTGACAGTGTGTGGTTGTATTACACTGAGAAGACGGACGGCCAGACAGACATGCAATGTTATCCCAAAAACGCAAACCATAATACACACAAGCAGACAATGGATAAACGCTTGTAAGGTTAGTTGGTTACTTTGGCCGCTGCAATGGATGGACGGATGGATGGATGTCGTCGATACGTAAGCGTGTCTGACATGTGAGGTGCACATTAAGGAGAACCTACTACTAACTGTGTGTCTGTCTGTCCGTCCATCCATATATCTTATTGTCCTTTAAGGCTGGTACTAAGTTCGTTCGCATGAAATATATTGACACAACGTCAATTGGTTTGGCTGCCAAATTGGTCAGCAAAATAAATATAAGTGTTGACAATTATAATTTTCTTAATGTTTAAGTTTCTATTTTACATTAAAAGTCTATATTTTGATAAATTAAATGAGAGTTGACAACATTAATGTTTTCTCCGTTTGCGGTCTGCTGAAAAACATTCAAATGTTGTTTGAAATATGTATGTTGCTGACATTTCGCGACAACAACTTATTACTACACTGACATAAATGTTCGTCGATATTTTCCTGGTGTTTCTTTTCTTTGGAGTTTTTTTATTTGAGTTATTCTATGGAGTTTTATAAAATTTCGCGCCAAATGTTGAACTTCGTACCTGCCTTTAGTGTTTAAGATATTGAGCCGGATTTTGAAAACGCATCAACTACTTTGTGGTTTTGTTTTGGTGTCTTAGCAAAAGGCTTCTTTTTGCTCTGCATTTACCTGTCCATCACAAATCCTAGTATTTGAAATTATAATGCGTGTAAATAAAAAATAAGATCAAATTTAAAGATAAGCAAACGCAAGAGTAAAATATCAACATAGAAATTGAAAGGAATCGAAAAAATCGATAAACACAAAAGGTCTAAGTAAAATAGAGTAAAATGCAACGATTTTCCAAAAGGGGTATTTATCGTGATTTGTTGTACAAATAGTGTGGGCAATTTTGTAGTCGTTGTTCTGTTTAAATTTTTTCAATTGTCTGATTTTAAAAATGTGTATTGTTCATTTTCCAAAAAACAAATATCCAATTAATTCTTCTGTCTTTTTATTTCAGATTTATGGCCGACGACTTTTCAAAACTATTGAAATATTATAACATGAACTTGAGTGAGTTTTTTGTTGTTTATACGCTCTATTTTCTTAGAATAGGCAAGTTTCCATTTTTCACTCATGCTCAAGGCCACTCCACAAATATATTAAAAGAGATATGGTTTTCATAACAGGAAGTTTGAAAAATTCATTCCCATGATTTGTTTGGGTTAAGTGAAATTTATGATAAATTAGTTTGTTATGATAATATTAAAAAATGCATCAAACTAAAATTCAATTTCATATAAATTTGCGAAAAACAATCGCAAGCACCTAAACACAGGAAACAATCGCATAAGAACCGTAGGCTCCAATGCGACATAATTTTTATTGTCGATTTATTAGTGTGCGTTAGTACACCAACGGGGAAACTAACCGAAGTAGTTTATAACCACAATCAGGGAGATAACGTTTGAGTCAATTCAAAATACGTCGGCGATAAACACAATCACTTGGCGTCAAAATTTGTCACCCTTGTTTAGATTTTCATTTTTGGTCATTCTTAAATTATAATTTTTTATAGTCCAGAGGGACAAAAATTAATTGTAATTTTGCGTGTAATTTGTCATAAGAATACATGGAAATATTTGCAATGCCTACGTTATCGCTCCCATTGTGTGCGTGCACTTAGCCGTAACTAAGTTCAGAGGTTGCTAGATCCACATTAGGTGTCATGAAAATCGAATTATAGGTTGTCACAACCGCATAAGAAGTCTTCAAGACTTACTGGATGTTGTTTTAACCGAATATGAGTTGTGGGGACTAAATTCATTCGTAACAACCTCAATTTAGTTGTGGCAGCTGTATTCGTTGATAGCACCCTAATTTTCAAACAACTAGTTGTGTAAGTCGCCGTCGGTAGTGCAATGGTAGTGTGCGCGGCTCTTGTGCATGAGAATGTGGGTTCGATCCCTGCTCTGACCACCTTATATTTCGTTCGACCACCTAAAATTTCTTTAGACTCACAGATCATAGTGACGGCGACACTCTCGAATAGTTAGCCATGAAAAAGCTTCTCAAAATACCGTTCGGGAAAAATGGTTTCCCGTTACATCCCATGACTGGATTAGGGACAGCTTCTCACAAACCAGGGAGCTTTGCGCATTCTAGTTCTACACTTACTGATTGGGGCCTACAGTTTCACACCGGTTGCGAACAGTATTTTGAGAAGCTTTTCATGGCTAAATACTCGATATTGAGGGTATCACAAGGCGTGTTTACCGTCATCGAAAGAAATGTAAGGTGGTCAGAGTAGGGAGCGAACCCACCTTCTCATGTACAAGAGACGCGCACACTACCATTGCACCGCCGACGGCCACAGTGAACCAGTGAATTATTAGTCATCATATTTGGCGATGTCTTCCTTATAAGTCTTCGACTACCTTCGCGCTGGTTGGTTCTGATCCATTCTGCTGACATCGCCTAGTCGACATAATCGTCGGTACTGGTCAATGCCTATTGAAGCACCATATATTTTCGGACCGTTTTCGTCGTGAAGACTCCCACTGAAGTTTTGCCAGGGTGTGGTATGACCCAGAATTTTGCGGCATGTAGCAGGACTGCTTGTATGAGTGTTTGATAGAGTAGGATCTTTGTTGTTCGGTAGAGGATATTATCTCTAAAGTTCTTGGTTAGCACGAAATAACAATTTGCAAGCACAATTAACTGTTGGATTTCCAGGCTGACGTTATACATTTTGTCTTTGTCCTACTTTACTGCAAATCCGCCTCCGCAATTCTCGAAAATACTGCTGCAACTTCTGGCTGATTTCGCCCAATGATGTCTAAATCGTCAGCATACGCAAGCAGCATTTGACTTTTGCTGCAAATAGTTTTATTCATGTTGACTGCAGATTTTCTCACAATGATCTCAATTACTGTGTTAAAGAGATCGCATGATATAGTGTCCCCTCGCCACGTAATAAAGGGTTCGGTGAGGTATTTACCAATCTTTACTGAGGATTTCATGACGTTTAGTGACATTATACAAAGGTGTTTCAGTTTGGCAGGAATAGCAAACTCCGACATAACTTAGGACAGTTTTCCCCGTATCGGGTTATCAAAGGCAGGCTTAAAATCTACAAAGACATGGTAGGTATCGATTTGCTTTTTTGTGGGGTTTTCCCAGAATTTGTCGTAATGTGAATATCTATTCGATAGTTAATCCGCACTGGTAAATTCCAATCAGGTCTGCAACAAATGGCTTTAATCGCTCGCTTACTACGTTCAAAAGGACCTTGAATGCGATGGATAAAATACTTAGTCCATGGTAGTTGTTACAAACACTCGGGTCTCCTTCTTTTGAATTACGTCGCAAGAAGCTGTAAAGTTTATAAGTAAATGGACCTTGAAAAACCTGGGTTGTCATCATCAGGATATGGTTTATATTATCGTTTTTGTTTTTGAGCAAATCAGGAAAGGAGCTTTGTAAAAAAAATTGTCAGTAGTATAAATCACTAGGTCCAGACTTAATAGCCATTGCACAATGACTAATAGGCTTAACGCAAGTGACAATATCAATTTTTTTTTGGAGTCAAACTTTTTTAGCTCCTAAACTTAATAATACATGCCAGCACTAACTCTTAAATAATCGAGGTTTGACAGTGTTCATATCTTTAGAACAAATATTTCTATGCCACAAAATTTTGATATACAAATTTACAATGCCAGGAATTTCAATTATTTTTTTTTTCTTTTTGTTGCTATTTTAACCCTAGTATCCTTATACTCACGCTATACTCTTCTCGCCCATTGTCTTGTGTCTTCTTTTGATTTCACTTATTAATCCTTTCATTAAATTGAACCCACAATTACCTTAAATACCTTCAAATTATACCATACAATTCAATTCGCTATTGATTGTCTCGAATGCCTGCAGATGTGGGGTGGCGGAAAAGGCGTGTGAAAATTCGAACCCCTTTTTGCACTCTCCCTTCGTACACGGTCGCTAAGGATGATCCCTCACATCCTACGTAAAATTGCGTTACAACAAAATTTCATAACGTGGGAATCAATCACAGCATAATCAACCTAGAATGATTTGCTTAGATGCAAACGCTGCCATAGAACGGATGAAATAGAAAAGAACAAAACACAACACAACAGATGAACGATCGTTAATTTAACGTTAAGCGATCGTGAGCGCGTAATTACAGGTTTTTGTAACACTTGCAGATAAAAAGCAAACGCTTCCCCAGTTGTTGTCTGTACATCAACGCTCAGTGGCAACAACAATGTAATGCGTTTACGCAGTTTCCTTTTCAATATTCCTCTATATTGTAATAATAGTCGTAGCCCTATGAATCTCCCCTCGTTTTTCGATCCGTGGCAGTGGAGAGTTTCAAAACATTTGACAGCTGTTCTTTATACGAGTACGAGTATGATGTGGCCGCATTGTTATGTGGTGGACTTGATTCGTCTCTGGTATGATTGAAAACGCGAAGGAACGAAGGGTCTCACCATTCGATACGTGAGTATTTCAAATTAGATTTTATTAGGGTTTAAGTAGATTCTCCATGGCTACGACTGCATTCGCATATTCCTACAAGTGGGTACCCACAATGAGCGAACACACAACTAAGTATGTGCATCCCCATTCGTACTACATTCATGCATATATTCATTCCTCCATGTGTCATCATCGATAGGGTTCTTCTTAACGTGTCTGTCAGTAGGTCGCATACATTCTTTTTTTTCCTTTATACAAAAAGGATTAGTTGTGAATGCGTGGGAACCGTTTGAATCATCGTACTCTCTTTGTTATATTAAAATTTGAAAACTCGTCCTCTCTTGCCAATTTCTATGGGATCCTTTTGTTATGGAGATTGAGAAGAAGGAAAAAGTATCAATTGCCCTGAAGGAGCAAAACTGAGAAAGGGAAAAATAATCACTTGCACCGAAGAAATTAAGTGATTGAAAACAGATACATAAAAAACGTGGCAATGATTTGCATTAAGTACTGTGGAGTCGGATTCAGAGTCGCAGTCGGAGTCTGGGACAGATAACTGGACTAAGAATTGGAGTCGGAGTCGATAAAATTTGAACGCCTACGAACCCAAGCTCAGGATTTGCTTTTAACTCTAAAGTTTTAGTTAGTATTTGATGTCGGGGTCTTACTTCTGCGAAATGCTGGAGTCGCAGTCGAGTCGCGCGTTTTTTACGTGCTGGAATCGGAGTCGGAATAGAGTTGATAATTTTCGCGCTGCTGGTGTTGGAGTACTCGAAATTTTGATTTTACCCCACAGTCATGTTTGAATTTATGCATTCGCTAACAGGCTGACATGGAGCATTGTTTTTTTTTTTTTTTGTTAGACAGTTTTCATGCCAGAATGACTGAATAAAATTAAAATTGTGGTACAAATGTTTTTGATCAAAATCGTACCTTTTGAGTAATAACTACGTATCTCATTGCAAATTTACTTAAAACTCCTGAAGAACTCATTAGTCAAAATTAAAAAATCCTTCATCAGTCCACCCCAATATTTTGATATTTATGTCTCCCGCCTTTAAATAGTGCATATTATCTCACGACATCCATTAAATGAAAGGAGAGAGATACTCACAATTAGGAAGCTGGTGCGCTTTCTAGTTTTATACTCACTGATTGGATCCTGCAGTTATTCATCGGTTCCGACCGGTACTTTTTGCGAAGTATATGAGTGACTGATGACTGGCTGGCTGGCCAGGGGCATGAAGGTGAGAGCTTCTCTAAATCAATGAGCTGTGTACAATTTTACACCTGTTTCAACTTTTTTTTGAGTAGCCTTTTATGGCGAATTACTCAATAGTCACCGTCACTAAGCAAGGAGGGCGTCTTCGAAAGAAATATTAGGTGATCAGTACAATGATGGCGCCAGAAGTGCCGCGCACACTAACCATTGCACTACCTATGACCACAGAACTAACGTCCTTCTAGCCGCATTTTTCGTGCGGAAATATACGAGTGATTAGAAATGTTATACACACACATGTAGACTACACGCTGATAAATTTGTCTTCCTTTATTGTTTTGATGCAAATATAACGTGTTTGTAGCTTGTCACAAATATAGCATAATTATATCCAAACAATTGTATGGTTGCTACTCAATAATACATGTTGGAGGCACAATGATTAATATGTTATAATATATATTTTTGTGACCCAAATATGGCTGTTTGTTGAAAACTGCCGAAAAACTGCTGAAAACGAAAAAAATTTTGCAATAACATTAAAAAATTCATATTACAGTGTCCGTTTTGACGTTTTAAAAAATTTTATTTGGGTGAACCCTTGTGGTCGTGCATTGGATTTTTATTTGTATTACCTTATTTAATGCAAATGCAAAAGAATTGTCATTGTTTTAACCTGTGCAAATCCAGGTTGTGAAATCGGATGCCAGTAGTAAGGAAATCTGGCAACACTTTTAATTACTTTGACTTTGTTTGACTGCTGGCAATTCTGTTTTAAAGTAGAGGTTTGTGGCTTCGATAGGTATAGCCTCCGACTAATTTCAAATTCATAAACCAGTACTGTATAAAATATTTAAAATCCAAAACTGCCAGATATGAAGCAAATGTTTTGAAAATAAATAAATTACCAATGGTAGGTATTTAAATCTTTTTGAATATGCATTTGTAGAGGTAATTCAAATTAAATTACAAATTATATCTATTCATAAAATTAATGTGTCCCATGTCTGGTTTTGGTATACGCTTCTAGTATCTTTTTGGCACACTTTTTGTACCTTCTAGTGCACTTGTTGAATATAGAATGCCTTGGGGAAAAAACTTTTTGGTATAATTTCCAAAAATGTTAAAAAAATTAAAATTGTAGTAATCTTGGTAAAAGCTTAACTTTTGGTACAGTTTTTGAAAATGAATCGTTTACAGTATCATTTTTAGTGAACTCCATAGTAAAGGTTTATTACTTTTTAGTGATCTATTTATATATTGTAGTTCACTCTATGTACTTCTCGTGAACTTTGCATTCTTTTCTGTACAGTTTATTATCGTTTAAGTTTATAGTGTTTGCTTTTAAAGCGACGACTTTTGAACTTTTAGGTACTTTACCTAATACCGTGCCGTCGGTGGTGCAATGGTTAGTGTGCGCGGCTCTTGTACATGAGATCCTGGGTTCGAACCCTGCTCTGACCACCTTCAAGTTTCTTTCGGCGGCGGTCACCTCGCATAGTGACGGCGACACTATCGAGTATATAGCCATGAAAAATCTACCGTTCGGAATCGGTGTAAAACTGTAGGTCCCAATCAGTGAGTGAAAACTGGAAAGCGCACAGCTCAGTGATTGTGAGAAGTTCTCCCCGGTCCCTTCATGGGATGTAATGGGAAACCATTTATTTATTTTTACCTAATACTTTAGTACTTTTTGTACGACTCTCTTTAAATGTGAGAACTTATTTGTAAATATGAGATGTTTATATTTCCGTGTGTTATGGAAAATCCCCACAATCGTCGGCTGGGGGATCATTGATACATTTGTTTAAGTAAACTATTTTCCCATTGCTATGGTACATTAATTATATTTTAAATTAAGAGTTCAATTGCTAATAAAATGATGTTAACAACTAATAACACTCATGTACTTCTCACACTCTCCCCTCAAATTTAGAAGAAAGACTCAAGATTCAAACTTCCTTCAGGGAGTGCCAACCAACCAAAGTAACCTCACCTTAAGACGGGCTACAAAGAATTGCAACAACCGTAACGGTTTGATGTGAAGAAACATCTAAAATAATCATCTCCCCCTACTTTTTACGGATCTAAAAGCCGTGCAAGTCTGGCAAACCACTAAAAAAACTACTTACTGGCTGATGACCATTTACACGGACGATAATATCAATTTGAATTTAAACAATTTAATTTTTGCACTTTTAGGCCCATTTGAGGGAAATCATCATCGATGAAATGAGGGGGATAGCAGGGGAAAAACGAACGAAATGACCCTTTCAATTTTAATGAGTTTTGAATGAAATCATGGAAGGAGGTAATGATGTTGTTAACTTTCATTGAACATCGAAAAGAGTTGTTAATAGTTTTGTAATTTCTCACGCAAAATGAAGATGGAAAAAACGTCTTGTGATTTTCTTTGAGCGTAACAACATTAAAAGACAGACAGCTGAGCACAATTGCAAACAGACAGGCATTAAAATTGTTGACAGACGGACGATGGAGTAGAGGAGGACAGACACGTAGATACGTTATCTTTTTAAAAATTGTAACGCTTCATTGATATTTTATATGATTTTTCAGTTCTTTGGTTAGGGTCTACTGGAGTTTGATAGGATTTCTTAAAGTAACTCTGTTCCAAAATAACATTATCTTAACATTATAGAGAGTCTTGAACACCAGAAAAATACAACCCAAGCCCTTGTGAGAATATGTCAATCATTTCATACAAAAAAAAAGTGAAATTTGACTATGACTAATTGCTGTGGCCAAACACTGTAGTATTTACAACAAAACACATGTTTTTGCCCTCCACTCCAATTCAAAATCTGTTATTTTCAACACATTAGGAGGAGTCCATTCCCAATTTTATCACGTGTTAAACAAATGTTTTTTCGTTTTGTGTTTGTCACCATCATCACGCCACGCCATCCATCCCAAAACGGAGGCACTTGACTTAATGGCGCCCTATTTCAACATCAGCTCAGCAGGCACACATCGCCATAAATTACAGTACTAATCGCCTAAGAGGCAACTTTTCAAAATCACAATTCATTTTGGACATTTCTTATCAAAGGTTTCCATTTTAGATTTTCAATATTTCTAAGTTTGTACTTCAAATGTCACATAAATAATCGTTGCAACCTTGAGCCCCTATAAGTGGTAGAAATGAAACTTAAATTTTTTCTTTTTTTTTTCAATTTTTTCTATTGTGTCTTTTTGCGTTTCAAATGACCAACTAATGTGAGTAATAGGCCAACGATCCATCGCTTTAGCCATCCTGTGGTGATCTTAAGATGCTGCACACATTGATCTTGTGTATTTTTAACACTGTCGTGTCAATTGTCATGGCAAATATTACCACCAGAATCACCATCATGATGATGGCGTTACAAGATCGTTTAACCGGACTGTGTTAATGGCTCAGTTAGTATGTACGAGTATCTAGTAGTTGCAGGAAAAGTAGAACTAACGCATTGGCCGACGAAAGACTGATATACCTAGAAAAGTGGAGAATGGCTGGAATTGCATACTAAGGAAATTGTGATTTAATAAATATCTTTTAAATAAGAATATAATATAAGTATAAATAAAAAAATAAAAAGTATTCACATAAATATTTAACTACCCAGCAAAAAAAATGTGAAGTGGTTGGAACGACGAGCAATATTTCTTGGAATATTTCTTACATGTTTAACATACGAAAATGCAATACAGTAAGATATAATATATTAAGTACTGCTTGAATCTACTGCAACATTCAAATGAAAGTAAAGTAATTGCTTACAATGTCGCTTCCTTGTAGGCGATATCGTAAGAAATAACATTTACATTTTTCGTCGTTCGCTTACTAACACGTAGTAAAGTAAGGTAATGGATATGAAGGCCCTGCACAAATGCATTTGAAATGTAAACACTACACTGTTCACTGCTGTCGTGACCAAAGCTACAGTGTAAAACAACAAAACCAAATATTGTAGGCAGTGTGCGTCACACAAAGCAATTTCAGACGTTTGTGTGTGTTTTTTTTTCTGCAACTGAACTACCGTACAGTGGTTGTTCGCAACCAAAACATTACAAGTCAGAGTCAGATCTAGCGCTAGAAGTATTAGTATTGTCCGAGATATCACTGTGAGTAACATTTCTTCTAACTCAAATACATTTAATCAAATAATCTTCCTCCATATCATTTAATAATATTCCGTAAATAATATGTACCTATAGTTATTGTCTTATATTTTTAATATTATATTTTCTAAAAAAAATAAAAATATTTTCTTGTTTTTAAATACTGTGGAAAAATTTATAATATTGGTTAATAACCCAAAACTTACACATAAATCCAAACAAATATATAACACCAACTGTTGTTTTGATTTTACATCGATATATACATACACTGACTGTCTTGCAGCGCTGCTACTTCACATCACAACGTATTATGTTATTGTGACATACACCGTCACACACACACACAAATGCCACGGTGACACTGCACTGCCGAATTTGTTTGTAGCATTTTGACTACAGTGAATGTCTTGAAATAAGGCAAATGTCTTGAATGGTCATTCAAAACGTTTTGTGCAGACCCTTAATGGATATGATGTCACGATGTCTTACGAACAGAGTTCGTATTTACCCCCACATGTGCAACATTGACACATCGTCGTGGGGAATATGTAATGAACGTTTACCCATTACCCACAGGGTATGGGAAATAATGGGTAGCTACTCAGGACAGTGGGGAATTACCCATCACGACTACCCACAGGGTAATGTGGAAAATAATGGGAAGCTACCCACGACAATAGGGAATTACCCATCACGATTACCCATTACTCTCGGGATAATGGAGAAGGTAATGGGTAACTACCCACGGCGATAGGAAATCCTTAGAAATCCTTAAAAATTGAATATTTTTCCGATTGGATGCTGCGTTTCCGAGATATAGAAACTTTTTCTAATTTTTTCATATTTTCGTATAAAAAAGATGGGTGAGTTACCCAGGGTAGTAACCCATTACCCACCGCCGTGGGTAAGTACCCATTATTTTCCCCATTACCCTGTTGGTAGGGTATAAGGAGATGATTGCCTCATATCTGCGCATCATCATAGGTACTTCTCTGCTCTACGCATGCCAACACGCTTCAAATAACAACAAATTTACAGAAATCGCAGCCTCGTCGTAGCATATGCAAAAACCGTGTCAATTAAAGCACAGTGAAAATGCATTTGCATATCTCTCCAGGGCTTTATTAGGAGACGTTTTAATAGGGCCACGGAGAATAGGCTGGGTATAAATCCGAAGAAACCAGAGCTCGTACTCTACATCTACAAGCAGAAGATTGCTTATTATCCCCCAATTCTCTAGGTGCCAAAGTCATCTTTCTACGGAATAGTGCAAGATATTTAGGTGTGTTTCTCATCAGAAACCCCAGTTTCAAGATAAACACTATGAAAAGGATCAAAAGAGTCACAGTGGCCCTATATTCGCATAGAAGGGCCACAAGAGGTCAGTGGAGTCTATCCCCGGAAATAGTATGCTGCATATATATACAGCTGTTGTGCTGTGCGCCCAATATTGCTTTATGGTTGGTGGTCGGTACTGGAAATATCCACTTACCAAAAATCTGTTTTTTTTTTTGTTGGTGTTTGGTTGCAAATCTAACGTACTTGTATCATGTCGCAAATATATTATACTTGTGGTCAACCACATTGTTCTTGCTATTCAATATAACATGTTTTAGATATAATGATTAATAGGCTATAACATATGTTTTTGAGACTCAAATGTGGATTTTATATTGAAATCCGCTAAAATCAAATACGAGACAGACAACAAGGAAACAAAAAAACAGCAGATCTTCAATTCATGAAAACATGTACATGTTTCCTGCAATAAGTTACTGGGCCGATATTTTTCAGCGTGCAGAGAATGGGAACGGTGTGTATGACGGGTCGTCTTCGCATAACCCCTACTGAGGGCTTAAGAATTATCTGTGACCTATTGCCACTAGACTTATTAGGAAGGAAATCAATTGTAACGTGGGCAAACCACCTACAAAATTCCTCGCAATGAATTATCAGCCTATGTAAATATATGATAATGGGACGATTTTAAGGGATGTGCTGCATCGACACACGCTGAAAAAAACCTACATATTGCAGGAAATATTTGTTGTTGTCTGTCACGTTTTTGTTATCGGCAGTTGTCAACCAACAAAGCCAGAATTTGGTCAGAAAAACATATATATTATAACCAATTAATCATTGCATCTCAAACATGTAATATTAGTTAGCAAACACAATGTATTTGCACACAAGTATATTATATTTGCGACAGGCTACACTTTATATTTGCAACCAAATATAAAAAAAATACAGATTTTTCGGCGTTCAATAGAAGACACCCGCTTCTACCTTTCACAGAAGCTTCTCCGCGCATAATCTGGACAGTCAGGATGGTAAGGGACCCATTTAGGCTTCTACAGTGATAACTCCAACCATGATAGCATAGTTGGCTTTGGAGTCTATTCGAAAGAGGTTTGCTTACACTTTGCACATAAGGCTACCATTTATAGTGTCTTTGAGGCAAAATTCATGGCAGTTGCAGGAGTTTCCGTTTGGTTCGGATGGAACGTAATTTACTGTGATAATTAGGCTGTTACAAAATCTCTACAATCTGTATTTCTAACTTATACAACTGCCGCGCATCTGAAAATGAGATGATCAAGCATTTCGATATCCACCTTATATGTGTGCCGGACCACAGGAGTATTCCAGGGAACCATATAACAGATGAGTTGGCAACAGTCCGGATATGGGGCTATGCCCCTTTCTGCATGTAAGCTCATTCCGTAGCTCCCATGCAAATGATATATGGTGCAGGATCAAGTATGGCCAAGTTATGACCTGAATCGTACGCTAAACTTGTTACACATTTCTAGACAAAATATATCTATGCTAGTAGCTTGGATCACTGAACATTATTTAATATGCAGACACGAGCCGAGACTTGGCACATTAGTAAATGATTACTGCAGAAACTGCGTGGAAGCCGAGGAGGGTGAGACCGTCGACCATATTCTAGGCTACTGTTAGGCCTTTGGTGTGAGCACGAGACAATGCCAAGGATCTCACTTCCTGTTGGATCGAACAGACATTCAGGGAGTTAAGCAGAGTGATTTTAGGAGCTTTTTGCAGACCACAACTTGATTGTTGGTGGTGCAAAGGTTAGTAGGTGTGAATCTTGTATATGAGAACGTGGGTACGATCCCTACTCTGGCCACATAGAATTTCGCTTAGTGACGGCGAAATTATCGTTTAATTATTCACGAAAACGCTTTTGAGAAAAACCCTTCGGAACCGGTGTAAATCTGCAGGTCGAAATCAGTGATTGTAATTCTAGAATCGGCACAAATCAATGATTGTGAGAAGCTCTCCCCTGTCCCTCCTTCGGATGGGATAATATTTATTTATTATAATGGGTCCCCCAGGGACTAATTCAGCCACAGCCTGGAAAACCAGGATGACTCTAAGGCCCCTTAGTCATACCAGACCAGTTTACTCGATTAACTTTGGGGACGGAATATGATGTCTGGTAGTATCACAACGATCCTCATTGGACTACGTGTCCGAATTGTGACAGCTACTTCTACCTTACCTAACCTATCTCCAAATTTGCTCGACTAAAAGAACTATCTTTCTAGTTAATCTGTGTGTCACCAGTTGGCCACTTTGGACGTTGCAGAAACGTGTGTGGCTATGGTCAATGCCTACATCAAGTTTGACGTACAGTAGCTAGAAAGACACGTATTCATCTGCAAGAATATCGTGTTATTTGACTGCCTCCTGTGCATACCTTCTGATTACAATGAACACTCTTGCAAACATCTATAGTTCTGTACGTTTTGTACAAATATTGCGTGTTTTTACAGTCTTACGCGCAAAATGATTTACTGACTTGTTAATTTTTTCTTGTTTGTTTTTTGTTTTTTTTTTGTAATATTCGCAATCATTAATTTCTTCTTGTCTGAGGTCTCCGGTGTGACGACAAGAAAATCTTCAGAAACACAAAAAAAATGCGCAATTGTTGCTGTCGCCGCTGCAGCTGCAACAGCAACTATTACAATATGCCAACAAGTGTCTCTATTGTGTGTGAGATATTGCTATGTACAGCGTCCACTCCACCAGCAATTTATCCATTTAAAGCCTATTCATAAACTTAAATTCACTATCGTTTACTAGAGAGTTACTACGTTCCATTCAATACAGTACCGCCGTCGCCGCCGCCGCCGCCACCACCACAGTCATTGTCTTCCATCCACTGGATCTAGTGCTTGCAATGGATTTAGAAATCATAAAAACAAACACTGAAAAAGCACTAGAAACAAGTTCCACTTGGTTGCTTCCAATTATAGATTCGGTAGTAAATTGTTAACCATCTAGTTGGTTAGACAAACTAATAGTATTGCCTTGTTAGTTTGGTATCACTTGATTTAGTTTAATGGAATCCATATGACACCAACAACAAAGGAATCAGTATACATGATCCCAAATGGATATTGAAGTACCTTCAAATTACAGTGGTTATAATTACTAAAGTTTCGAAAATGGTTCAAAGTACAACAAAGGTTTGAACTAAAAGTTCGTAACGACTTTAAGGTGCTACTTTAAATTT
The DNA here is from genome assembly GCA_963931995.1 of Phaonia tiefii. NCBI lineage: Eukaryota > Metazoa > Arthropoda > Insecta > Diptera > Muscidae > Phaonia > Phaonia tiefii. Next base: position 293,667,731 of record OZ008369.1, read on the forward strand.
GTTATAACTTAAGGCCATGTGATTATAGTGTTTCAAAAAAGTCATACCTCTAGCTATTATACTCAATTACCAGCAAACGCGGCACCCATCTAGCGAACAAGAATTTGCAGAAATATTTCCTCAATTGTTGATACAGCTTGTATAGGTTACGCTTTAAAATTGATAAACTTTCAGTTCTTGCAGTCAGGGCTCACATAGTGTCAACTGTTTTGTTGCACTCACAGATATTAGATTTGTATGCAGTTGCTAGTAGAGCGACCTCATTTGAAAGTCCTGGACATTCGTAACCCTAAAGTACTAATAACCCTTTGTCCCTTCATTACATTAAAAACATATGATGTAGAGAGGATTGTTAATTTTAGAAAATTATTATTTACAAAAATGTATTTAGGTTTCAAAATTGAATTATTTGGAATTCTTTTGTTTAAAACAAATATTTATAAGATTTATTCTTAAGTAAACACATATTTCAGTATCCTTGTCACAGCTCTATTTTCAGTACTTCCGATACAAGAAATGAAGCGGTTTTGATTATCAGATGTTTGTTAGGGAGTTGGCTATAAAATCATGATCGGAACTGGTGTAAAACTGTGGACAACTAAAACACAAAATATTACTGAATCTAAAAGACTGTCTTCCCAATCACGTGGGTATAAAAGGGATTCGTGTTTTGCCAAATGAACGACAGTCACTCTTTTCCTACACGCTAAAAAATGTATCTTATTTGTTGTTTGGATGTAAATATAACGTGTTTGTATATTGTTGCAAATATAGTATAATTGTATCCAAACACTTCGTGTTTGTTATTCAATATAACATGTTGGGCACATAATAATTAACAGGTTATATGAATTTTCGTGAACTAAATATGTCTTTGTTTGTTGAAAACTGCTGACAGCGAATACGTGACAGACAACAAAGAAACAAAAAAACAGCAGATCTTCAATTCATGAAACCAGTGCTAGCAAACATACACTCTGGAATATCTGTCGTTTTTGTTTTTTGGATGGAAATATAACTTGTTTTTACCTTGTCGCAAATAGAGAATATTTGTGTCCAAACACATTATGTTTGTTATTTAATATTACATATTTGAGACACAATGATTAATAGGTTATAATATATCTATATGTAACCCAAATGAGGATTTGTTTGCTGACAACGAAAACGTGACAGACAACAAGGAACAAAAGGCAACAGATCTACAATTCATGGGCTTGCAACATGTAGATAGTTCCTGCAATATGTTGCTGGGGCCGTTATTTTTCAGCGTGTACATATCGCAACCTGACTTCAAAAGCGACATAACTCAAAATTTCAAGATTAGAATTTTTTGCATTAAAACAATCACCGAGAACCATTTCTACCTGCTGTAAAAATCTGATATGAATTTTTCTTCCCTTTCGGTAATTCATTCACTATAAATATGACTACTGTTGTGAATTTTCATAAATTTTTTAAATTTTCAACCTAGTTTTTTCCCTCCACTGGAAATTTGTAAATTTTGAGTTGTGACACTTTTGTAGTTAGGGTGCGATATGTACACCTGGTCCCTGGGCCATTTTTTTCGGCCTGTATTATATTTTAATCAAATTGTTCGTTTAACTAAAAGTGCCTTCTTGTTATATGTAGTGGAGTCAGTTGAATAGAGTTGTTTCGTTTAAAAAAAATTACAGTGATCACAAGTATTTTGCTCAACATTTAATAAAAAGGTATCAGCTTAATTGTCTTTGTAAACTATACAATTTCATGATTAACAAATTGAGAAATATGGAACTTTAATAACTTCAAATTAAGAGACCATAATTAGACTACAAATGACGTCGTAATATCACAAATTGTGATTAATTACAGCAACAAAATAAATTAATTTAAAGAATAGTTTATGGATTGCAAAGGATTTTAGATTTGTAATGTAAGGACATTTTTGAAAAGGATAAGTTATCTATTTGTCATCGCCTTCATTGCAAATATTTCAGTTTTTTTTCTCAGTTTGCATATAAGTTACCTTCTCACACCCTTGGTTATTATCTGTACTTAGAATCAGGGTTTTTAGTTTTTTGGATGACCTACTTCTTCGCTCGACAAATCTTTCCATTATTATTCCTCGAACTGTGTTGTGTGCCGGAACGCAAGTTCGCGTTCTTAATCTTCAATATTCCTTTTTCGAAATTTTTTATTTCAATTTCATAGAAAGTGAAACGTGTTTATTGCCATTGAGACCAGCTTAACATTGCACCATCATCAACAGCTCGCTCGTTCGCTCGCTTGCTGGTGGCATAAAGTTGGAAGGCAACCTTTGCAACGCACATGTATTCCATAGATACTCTTATAGTCGTCTGATCATATCACAGACAGATATACAGACAGACAGACATACATCATTATAATGCAAAGAGACTCTTGACAAACTTGACACAAGTAAGATACGAATTATGCTGTTGCCGCCGTTATTGTGTCTGGTGTCTCATGCTGCTCCTCGGCGTTATTGTGTTGCTGTAGTCAGTGCACTTCTTGAGTTTATTGTTATAACCATTTAGATAATGAGCGACCTAAATTTCATGAAAAACACCAAAAAAGAAAAATACAGAATAATGAAATTAAAAAAAATTAGAGACGACATAGAGACATATAGGCAGCAGACAGACGCTCTCAAAAATATATCCAAAGCACGGACGGACGCCAGAACATCGCATAATGAATGTCATTAGAAACTCATGCTTTTTTTGTTGTTGTACGTATTTTTGTTGTGAAGAAGCCAACACCAACAGCAACAAAATCCAAGTTGTGGAGCAGGCATAACCATCCATCTATCTAGTCCACCATGCAGTGCAGCTGTCAATCAAAATAGAAAATAAACCTTAAAACATAAAAATCATAAAAAATAAACATACGGGAGAAAAAGCACATATTTGACTCAACCAAATGTTTGGAAACGCACAAACTTGGGCAAAGGGTAAATCCTAAGAATGACAGATATTTCATAATTGCCTAAAAAGTTTAAGGTCCTAATCATGTAAGTCACTTTCACATTTCCGAAGAATATGGCGGGTGAGGTGGTAATGGAATATCATATTTCCTTCTTCACAGGATAACCCCATATACCATTATCAGCCTCGCCACTGCTGGAAACATCCAGTGAGCGTTCTTTGGAGAAAGTCCCCATTTAAAACCTGTAACCACCTTTTAGGTGTATAGAACTATCGTTGCATTTATCGCCCTTTCCACTATGCTGTCCAAAAGAACACCCAGACATTTGAAACACTCTGCAAGCTTAGTTGCCGAAACATTCAACGTGATAGTTTCCAGGATATGTATTTAACACCATTAAGTGAAAAGGACTAGCTTGACTTTGGTCGGGTTTACACCTAGACCATTTTCATTCGCACATCGGAATAAAACCCGTAAACCACTGCAACATGATGTCATGATCCGCCCGTACGCAATTTAAGCAAACACTCGTGAACAACCATCATTGATAAGAATGGTGAGTGTGCGACAGCGACCACGCAAGAATAAGTGGTTCGCTGTAATTCTCATTCACATCAATGCTGCTGGAGTATTTAATGTTGGGGTTGACCAGCATCATCAGTCAGTCGGTTCCCAGCGCACAACCCGATATGATCATAGATCTCGGGAATCTAATTCCGAAAGGAACCAAGAGTAAAACGTTTCACTTAAATACATTTACATAGCGGTCTCGGCTGGCTAGTCCTACATATCGGCTTCGGCTGACTATTCCTACATGGCGGCTTCGGCTGACTATTGCTACATAGCGGCTTCGGCTGACTATTCCCATATAGTGGCTTCGGCTGAGTATTCCTACATAGCGGCTTCGGCTGACTATTCCTACATAGCGGTTTCTGCTGACTATTCCTACATATCGACCTCGGGTGACTATTCGTGCAGAATGGCTTCGGCTGACTATTCCTACATATCGGCCTCGGCTGACTATTGCTACATAGCGGCTTCGGCTGACTTTTGCTACATAGTGGCTTCGGCTGACTATTCCTATATATTGGCTTCGGCTGCCTATTCCTACATAGCGGCTACGGCTGATTATTCTCAGTTGTTGTTAAACCAGAAACTTCCACACCAGAACCGTCACCAAAACCGAACTGTGCATCCCGAACCCTCACATCTGAACCAATACCCAGAAGTCTATATTCAACCCTTCCCAGACGGGTGTTCTCAACCGTCCGCCGAAGAGTGCTCAACCTTCCCGAGAAGAGTGTACAACCGTCCCCAGAAGAGAGTTCTTAATCATTGAACCGGTCGGTGTTATTTCCGTACATCAAATTACTTTGTAACTAATAAGATTAATAAAGATTTTGGATTTGAACCCCAATAAAGGGTAAAATACTCTCTTCTTATTTCGGAAGGTTTAGTGGATCCAAACTTACGACCCTGGACATGACTGAGCCTACCTCAGCCCTTGAAAACCCCACTTTACAATACCCTGGAGAATGCTACTTAGGACACTGGGTTACTTGCCCCTTATATCTATTGCCACGTTATACGCCTAAGCAAACATTTTGCCATCTTTACTTTAGAGAGTGACCAGCATTTCATACAGCGCATGGTTCTATAGAAGTGGAACTGACACACCTGGTAGAGCTTAAAATGTCCAATTCGGCTGCGGCACGTCTCCTGGTCTCCTGGGTTCACCCTAAGGGTCGATATCGCCAATATTATCTCGTTAGGTGTGATATTGAACGGACCCCAAAGATAATATAAATATCCTAGATGGCGCATTCGATTATTCACGCTTTTCACCAGATGGCCATTTTTCACTCAGATCCGACGAAAAGGCACTGAAAAATTAGTTTTATTTTGATTGTGTTGTTTGAATTGAAAAATCAAATGCATATTACTTTTTTTGTTATTTGACAATACAAAGGGCAAAATAGCATGGTTAAATATATTTTCAATAGTTTCAGTTTTCCGAAAAACTTCCCCATTTCAGCGCTTTCGACTTTCGAATCCACTACATATATTTCACCATATAGGGTTTTCTATAATATTTAACGCAATGCCAATAGCAAGAAGGGCTACAAATTCCTTATAAATAATGGTTTATAAAGGTTTTGGTTCAATGCTGTGTAGTTTTTAACTAGCCAATCGAGGACACCCTTTGCCCATGGAATACAGTGTTAAACAAACGAAATGACCCCCAGCTTGGTTTGGCCCATTTTATTTTCTATTTTCTTAGTTTCTTGTAATAAGAAATGTATTAGGAGACTTCTACAGCCTGAGCTCGATTAATACAACAAAGTTACTGTGACTACTTATAAGAGGGAGTAATAGTAAAGTATTTTTGTGTAGAGCAATTTGTGCCTTGTGATTGTGAGAAGCTCTCCCCAATCCATTCATGGGATGTTATGGGACACCATGTACCTTTGGATGATTAAAATCTAAGTTTTGTTGAGAAACATGAAATGTTGCTTTTTACGCATTCCTGTTACACAGAAAAAGTTATTGCGGAAAAAATATCTATTAAGAGTTTGTTTAAACACAAAAATCCTATTCAATTACTTTTTCATTGAGCCAATTACACGAGTAATTGACTGACCAAATTCAAGCAAAAATCGGGAATAAATAAATAGAATTGGCACCAACTTGTGCCAATTATTTGTGTACGTGAAATGTATTGAATAGACTTTAAATCAACTTTAGTTGGAAAGTGTTTTGAACATTCTCGTACTTGTACGTGTTGAAGCAATTTTGATTCAGATGAGTTTTGTTTATGTCTGTAAGGTGTGGCGGCATACACAAATAGTTGTGGAAAAGGCTCCTGGTGAAATGTCTATGAAAATGTCTAATGAAGGAATCAGCCATCCCCAAAACTGTCACCGCACTGTTTTACGGAAGATGTCCAGTTAATAGAGCTTTCACTGTACAAAATTCTATTTATTTACAATCATTTTATGCATTTTAGCGTTTTCGTTGCTGTTGTTGCTGTTCACTGTCTCTGAAAACTTTCAGTATTTTCTGTCAAGCAATTGTTATTGTAAATCATTTTAGGTTGTTGGTTATCATGTTGTTCTTGCCCTCTCGGTTTTGTTTTTTGTTTACAATTTGTTGTTGTTTCTGCTGTTGTCTAAACAAAGAACTTTTCATTCCCCAAAGGTTTAATGTTCATTTCAATAGACTCTAAAAAGAATCAACAGATGTGATGCAACGATAAAGTTGATGGTTCTAAACATTAAGGTGAATTTCGTTATTGTTATGGCAGAAAACATTTTTTTTAAATTGTCATTTAATTATAGCAACAACATTTTTTTTTTTGTTAAATTTTGACTACAAGTTGGGAGATTCAAATTTGAAATTGTGGTGAAGCGGCTACAACATTTTACAGAATCAGATAAATGAAAAAAATTTAGTAAGCATATCCAAGTTTCGGAATCGGACATCCATGGGAAGAGAAGACCATTTGGAAATAATAGTCACTACATGGTGCGCTATTTCCGCCGGAGGTGTCATCGGAATTTACTTTCTCGAGGGCGTCGTAGGTAACACGCTTACTGTGGCTGGTGAGCGATGCAGAATCATGAGTATCGAGTTGTTCTGGCGGAAATTGATGAATTAGCGCTGGAGGGCATGCGGCGCCAACAGGGCGTGTAATGAAGGACATACCCACAGCAAAATTCGATTGAGGCAATCGAATTAATCGTAATCAAATTAAGTGGTAGTCACAACCTTACTAGAGGTCATCACATCCGCATTAGCAGTTGCCACAACCGAATTAGAGGATGTCGCAAGTAAATATAAGGTTATCATAACCGCACTAGAGATGATAACAACCACAATACAGGATGTGAGAAACGAATTTAGGATTATGACAACCAAAGCAAATAATTTTGGATTCAGTACTGAGTATTCAATTAATGAGTAACAAAATCGGTTATAAAATCAAATTCAAATTCAAAAAGAGTAATTATTTATTTTCCCATATTCTCATCAATAATTACAAGGAGAATAATCAATGCACTACATATGGGGTAATAATTGGGGACACAAGTGTATTTTGTGTGCCACCTCCAACCACATTTAAAGCCAAAGTCTTCATAAATCACACCCCCTATTATGATGTGTTGTGGCTATTGAACCAAGCTGTTACCCGCTGTGGATGCATCGGCTTCACCTCGACGATCTTTGGAGTTTCCGAGCCCCAAATACGACAATTTTGTTTGTTAAAGTAGCCCCCGAGGCGAAAATTAGGCTCACCGGAAAATGTGGATTTTCGGTAAAAATTTCTCATCTTAAGCCCATTCGGCGAATTCAAAACGTATCGGATGATCGGTGACGAGTAGACGTTGATGGCTATTCGAGCAAACTTTCAGCTACGAATTCTTTTGCCAAAGAAGGACCCGGATTGACGAAGTCGCTTCACAAATTGATCCACAAACTGCGTTGATGACACTCTATTTCTATCGAATTTGTTGCGTAGATTCGCACAGTTTCAGTTGAAAACTCAGAACTTTGGAGGACAGTTTTTAATATTTCTCAATTTTCTTCAAGACTAAAGCGACCTATTTCGTAAATTTCTAACCTTTAACTAGTAATCTGTCACTTCAAAGAATGTCAACTTAGCCATTTGCTTCGAAATAACGGGGGATTACAATTCCAAACTTTACATGGCCCACCCTTTATAGAGGAAAGCAAAATCGGCTGATTGTTTCTTTTAAATCCGTAAACTTTTGACTGCGAACCTGTATTTGGCGTGTAATCAGCTGATTTTTATTACGAGAAAACATATGTTTTACTGAAAGAAGTCAACAATCAAGAGATTTCAACCGCAACGTGAACATGACCTTAAACAGACTTAGTTCGCTTCAAGTATCTTGAATACAATAGACAAAGTTAACAATATTTGGTACGACTGTCCAAATTGTAACATCTGTGCATGAGATTCAAACATGATTTTGTTAAGGCGAAATTCATTAGATTTTCTTTTTGACCAAATTGGGCGACATTTTAATCCCTCAATAGTTAATGATTACTGTAATATGATAGCTTTTCCTCTTTTCTACACTCAGACTTGTTTTGCCTGTTTGTTTCTTAACCATTTAGGCCAATATTGAGGAGGTTTCGAAAGTGGTTCTTCTGTTGGTTGTTGTTGTTTTGCTTTCTACTGTCTAGAACAAGAAAATCAATTTGAAAACAGAATTTCGAGATGCGATAAACTTGAAAATTAACATCAGATTTCAAATTTATTATATGAAAAACACCAAACAAACAAACAGCCCAAACAACAGAAGATCCATTAAATACAAAACTAAAGATAATTTATTATGGACGTTCGGAGCTGGTGGTGGTGATGCTGATGATGGTGGTGTTGCAAGTTGTGGTAAGAGAGGTGGCGATGGTGTTGCAGTAAATCGCTGTCTGCACTGCTGAGTGGCCCGTTTGACTGACTGTGGTAAAACATTAACTCGAGTGTGTATGAGTGCATGAGCAGACCTTTTTTTTGTAGGTTCAAGACGGGTTTTCCCTTAAGCGTTTTTTTGTTGATCTCCAAAAAAAGGAGGGAAAAACTGGGGGAAAAAACTCCAGAAATCACTGAAGTGAAGTTAACAAAAAATCAACAGCGAAACGAACGAATCGAAGAGCTAAATGCAATGAAAAAATTTAAAAACACAACAACAATAACAACTACAACTGATCTTTTGTGTTAAAAGTTGGTAGAAAAACGTACAAGGGAGATTGTTAAGATGCTGTTGAAGTTGTTGTTATTGTTGTTGTGCTGCTGCTGCTGCTGCATAATGTATGTGTATGTGTTGCTGTAGCTGGAGCTGCCTGTAGACTCCAAGAGCATGGCCAGACATACTGGCGACGCCTGTGAATTTTCTGCTTTTGTTCAGCTCTACATGCTGGAGTTGTTGTAGCGTTACTTTATTTGTATGTCTGAAAAATGTTGGTGCTGTTGTTATTGTTGCTTCCATTATTATCATTATGATCATGATCATGAACATGAACTCGCTTATACCTACATATGTATGTACATACATCCGTGCATGTGATCGGTTGGAGTCGCCAACAATGGATCGGAACTCAGACGTAAATGGACCCATAACACCACATGCATAAATTGTCTTTGGCACAAAAGAAGAACAAGAAGAAGAGAATGAACCAAAAAAAAAGACCTATAAAATACACTTTGTTTTTGTTGTTTGTTGTTGTGTGTTGCATGCATCTTTGGAGTTATTGAACCGTCCAAAACGTCAGTCAGCCAGTCTGTCCGCCGTTGCTTGCGTACACACATATGTATGTGTATGTGCAGCATGGACAGATTTCCAAAACTGATATGGTGTCTTAGGGTCTTGCAACTGCCACAAACACATACTAACTTAAACGCACGCATACCCATCCGCTGAACTACCTCGTAAATAATAACAACACAAAGAGGCATTCAAAAGGCGAGTGCTGCGCATGCGTATCCCGAATTCAGCCAACATCACAGCTACTACAGCACCACCAGTCCAGGCGCTTGTCACCGCTGCAATCCTATACGGTTAGGATTGCCTGGATTCTGTGTTATGAGTTTTATAACCTTTTAAGGGTCTCGGTTTTTCTGTCGTACTCGGATTGCCTTCCCTACGGTTTTCAGGCCATATTTGTTTGCACTGCATGCAGCGTTTGCAACATTTTCCTCACTCACTACGCCGAAACATGTGGCAGGCAGAAACTTTGTTGTTGTTTTCATCCAAAGTCAAGTAAACACCTTCTTTGTCTCCGGCATCTCCTAAAACTCTACATTTTTATTTAGTGACTAATACACTTGTTGTTTACATGGAGCTCTAAACTACTTCAAATAACAAGATACGATATGAGTTGTACGTACGATACAATTCTGAATATGGATTTGAAGTTGTTGAATTTTGTTATAATGTTGTTAGGCTACGACTGTTTTCCAGTTTCTTGTTTGACATTTTATATGACTCATTAATAACGAATGTTTTGAAAAGGTACAATGGGTTTGCGGTTAATATTTATAGACCTGTTTAAATTTGAATTGCCCGTTTGGGCATTATGATTCATAATTATAGAAAGAAAAAAACAAAATTATATTAAACTTATAACACACACATTTGTGTGGACTTTGTCCAAACATGTTAACAAAATGAAGCTATTCATTAAAAAGATAACAGATTAAATTATAATATTGTACAGCGGCTTGAAAATGTACAGTTTTCCATGCAAAGTGAGACCAACCCTGGGATCTAGTTGGTTTAACCAGCAGCAAAAATGTCAACTGTTTCAAAGTAAAATGTATCTCATAAGGGGTAAAATGTATCTCAGAGGTGTGGAGTTTGTGAAAAATGTTAAAAACTCCAACTCCACAATTTTAAAATGCTGAACTCCGACTCCTACTCGAACTCCAAACTCCACACCTATTTTGCGCTTTGAAAGCTCCATGACATTTTGAACTTCTCTCGTAGATAATTAAAACCCAACACTGTTCCTGTCAATTGCCGTCTGTTAATAGACCACTGTAAAATTTTAAGCCTGATGCGTCACTTCGTTTACATTTGACAGCCATTGAAACCAGACATCCTCGTTAATATTGAGGAAAATTAAAGAAGTGAATTTCGTGTGCTAATCAAGCATTATTTTCTACTCAAACGAATCATCACGGATACCATGGAAAGTTTTGGGAGAACTGCACCATCAATTTCGAATGGTTTACCGAATTCGGATGTGGTCGAACCAGCACAAGTGACGCCGAACGTTCAGGTCGTTACGACAGAAATCGTCTATAAAATCAAGAATGAAAGTGCAGGAGATATCTGAGACTGCAGGCATCCCAAGGGAACGGGTACATCATATTTTGTATGAATATTTGGACATGAAAAAGCTATCCAACCGATGGGTGCGGCGATTACTCACACTCGGCCGTATGCGCAACGCAACCGTGTGATCTTTTCAAGGCGATGTTCAACTGCAATCCGAAGGAGTTTTTGCACCTTTTCGTAACGTGTACCAAAGAGTGACAAGGGGGATCTGTCGGGCAACAAGGACATGGCTACAGGTTTGGGATGCATACGACATTCTCGTTAATTACCATGAAAAGGTAAAACGAATATTGTTCATAGGTGTTGAACAGATTCGACAGTGATTTGAACCAAAAATTACCACATTTAGCGAAGAAACAAATGCTCTTCCAGACGCTCTGTGTAGACGCCATAAAAAAAAAACAGCAGACAGTTGTCCGAGGCCTTCGGCCACGGACTGTCCCTACAGGCTGTGTCAGAGTTTATTTTATTAAGTTTAACGTAGAATACGCCATCCGATAAGACAGAAAACATATATAACAATAAATTCATTTGCTTATATTATTTATCATTTATTGTTATATATGTTTTCTGTCTTATCGGATGGCGTATTCTACGTTAAACTTAATAAAATAAACTCTGACACAGCCTGCAGGGACAGTCCGTGGCCGAAGGCCTCGGACAACTGTCTGCTGTAATTTTTATATTTACCACCGGTATTTGATTCAAGTCCGTTTAAAAAAAAAATATTATGTTCAATTTTTTTAAACTTAATTTAATTTATGTATTTTAATTAATATTTTTATTGAAATAAGTTGTGCGAATGTTGAGAGGGCCGCCCTAATATTAAAAAAGGTTTACCTTATCGAGTCTTCGCATTAGCATTCGAGCGTTGTGTGAAAGCTTTACGCTTTACAATTCAAAATTAATGTTACAACAGCTTTATTGAAGCTTTCGCAAAAAAGCTTTATTACGTTACCTTACTGTTTCTTTCACTTTTTACTAGATACATGTTGCCAAGCAACATTAGCTTGCTATTCGTTTCACTTTTTACTAGATACATGTTCCTAAGCAATGTTGAGCAACCAAAAACACTCAACCAAACACCACACATATGTTTGAGTGTATGTGTTTAAACAATTTTCATTTGATAAATTAAAATACTAGAAATATATCAACCAATATGAAATGTATATCAAACGAAAGATAACATCTTCATTTACCTACAAAAAAAATTTTAAAAAAATTCATCTAGCCGTTTCCTCAAATTCAATGAAATAAAGATTACAACAATAAAAACCTGACATGACTCCTCATACCGTAAGGTAAGACGTATTCTACGTCAAAAATCATAAATAGGGCTACGAATTGCTATCCCATATTCTCCGAAATTACTGCCCAGTGACTACTTTATATTTCCCAACCAAAAGAAATGGCTTGGCGGTAAGAGATTTGAGTCGAACGAAGAGGAAAACAAGTGAATGTAATACCAGAATGCGCTCAGCTCAGTGGTTGTGAGAAGTTCTCCCCAATTCCTTCAAGGAATTGGAAAACATTGTTTTTTTTTATGGCGTCTACACAGAGCGTCTGGAAGAGCATTTGTTTCTTCGCTAAATGTGGTAATTTTTGGTTCAAATCACTGTCGAATCTGTTCAACAGCTATGAACAATATTCGTTTTACCTTTTCATGGTAATTAACGAGAATGTCGTATGCATCCCAAACCTGTAGCCATGTCCTTGTTGCCCGACAGATCCCCCTTGTCACTCTTTGGTACACGTTACGGAAAGGTGCAAAAACTCCTTCGGATTGCAGTTGAACATCGCCTTGCTTATTTTGAGGACCTTGAGAAAACGATTTGTTCGGCAAGAATAAAAATTTAGAAAAAAAATTGACTAAATGTACCGGTTTAAAGGAGACTATGTTGATAAATCAAACGGTTTTTTTCAAAAAAAAATAATATATTTTACTCAAAAAGTGACTTAATTCTCAAACTCTCTGCTATCTCACATTGTTGCATGATGAAAATAAACGGTCCCAGAAACATATTGCAGGAACCATGTATACAGGCTGGAAAATATGGCAATTGTTGTTATTTAGATGCAAATATTACCTGTTTGTAGCTGGTCGCAAATATATCATACTTTTGTCGAAACACATTGTGTTTGCCATTCAATATAACCTGTTTGGGACACAATGATTACAAGGTTATAATAGAGGATTTCTATTTATATTTCGGGTCCTGGCAGTACTACGATATTCCATGTTCATTTGGCCGTGAAAAGATTTGTTCTCATAGTGATTGGCTATAAAGTTTGCCTACAATTAAATTAGAAAGAGGATATATATTTTTTGAATTTGCGTCTTCTCTTGCAGCTTCTCAAAACCCATAAGTAAAACCATAGATTAATTCTTTAAAGAAAGAATTTGTGACTCATCTGACGTTTCCTTTCACACTCTTCGTGGTGCGGTCGGTGTGATAGAGAGATGTTTGATGAAAAGTTACTTACACTAGGTGGAATGACAAGAACTTCTCACTTTTATTTTTCATGTCATTTTTGTGAAAAACGGTGAAATTAAAGTGTGTTTTATTGTTAGCATACATTTGTGTTGTCTTTAGCGCAATAATTTTAAAACACAAAGCCAAATATCTTTGTTCTAATTTTGTTGGTTGTTTTGAACCACTGCCTCTATCTGGTATTATTGAAGCAATTCTTTTCAACATCCAACGTTCGTATCACACCAGGCCAAATATCAGGAATTTGCTGAGAGAAATGTTAAGTCTAGTATTAGAATTAGTTTATGTGTAAAACTAGAAATCGCAAATCTGTTTGGCTGTGAGAAGCTCTCCCCAGGCCCATCGTAAGGTATAATGGGAAACTATATATTTATTTGGTATTTCGCATTAGTCCTGGATCTTCAATAAGATTTTTATAAATTTTGTTAAAGCAAACAAAGAAGTGATTTAAACATGAGTTCTCATGTACATTGTACCATTTCATAAGCAAAAGGTTAAACTAAAGTTCCCACTATCTTCTTTCGATTGCAATTGAAGTTGGAGTACGCGCGTCTTTCACTTACTCATAATTCTCCGTGAAACTTTGGTGATTCTTCAGCTTAAAATGCATGCAAATTTTTCCATTTACTTTCTTAACACGATGTTTAATTTGCTTCAAGTCACTCATATTTAAAGAGCAGTTAAGCAAAGAAAACCTCAAGTCCATATGAAAAGCATAAGCAGTTCTCATATAACAGTAAATATTGTACGCGGAATACAAAATTCGATATCTTATGAGAATGTGTGGTGGAATATGGATGGACATTTGCGCAGTGCAACGCAATCGAACTGGTATCTGATGGATGGCTGTGTGATGTCTTGTTAAGTAATTCCATAAATACTCCAACACTTTGCTGACACCAAAAGGGACAAATGGACAATTGAATAGAGGGACGGACAGACTAGCAGACACATGTATGTAAAGTGAAGTGAAGTGCAGTTGTTTATGGATGGATTGAGCGTCGGACGGACGCACTAAAGGTTCATCAAAAGACAGTTGTTTATCTAGAATACAGCGAGTCCATGTTTATTATTCAAAACCTGACTCCGCTTTGAGCAGAGCGTTTAGTTACACGGTCCGAGTACCTACTACGTAGGAATCGGTTACCATCAATGTTTATTGAAGTTATTAATAAAGTAAACAGTTTTTTGTCTTTCCATCGTCCCCAAACAGATCTGGGACTCCTTCGTACTCTTTCTGTTGTTGGAATTGCTCAATCGTAATTTAAATTATAATGATGGGAATTGTCAATACAAGTTAGAAGTTCTTTAGGAGTGTAATTTTCCTTATCAGTTGCAACAATTGAGTACGAGTACTGACATGTTAATAAACATCAAGTATTGAAAATTCAATGAATTTTAAATATCTCCATGGTTGGCATTCTAGAAAAAATGATAGAGACCCCTACAATTTCTGTTATGGTTTACAAATTTATCAATTCATGTGGATATCGAGGGCAGCGGCAGCGTCAATGGCGAAGACGCCAGATTATTTCTGTGTTTGTATGTGTTTCATATTCTCTAGGTTTTTTCTATATAATATTTTTATTTATATTAATAAATTGTAATTTATTTCTAATCTACGTTAATGAGCGTATATTATCGTATTATAATGTTTTTGTACAAAAACATTAGGGGTTAACACTTAAACATATCAGAGTCTTTAACAATGCAAATGTATACACTCGGAGAAATAAATCAACTCAAAACAAGTTTTAATGTAAAGTTGAAAAGCAAACTTTCCTCAGTTACCATTTCAACAAAAAAATGGGTAAATTATTCAGCCAATTTCAACCGTAGCTGAACTGTGGTTGGACAAAGTGAGCAAATTAGGTGTTACATACCTGTTTGTCTAGACCGGTGGAAGTAATCTTTACATATCAATAGATGTGTAGGTTGTCAAAACGATTAACTCCAAGAAAACAAATAAACCTTTAAAAATTGAACTTTCCGTTTTGTTTTAAATTTAATTTTCAGTACAAATCCAAATTAATATTGTATATTATATCACTACAGCTGTATCTATTACTTTATATAGTTAAATTCGAAATGTTCTGGGTTTCGCCGCTGGATTCGTGGCTGTGAATGAATAGATGTGTGTCTAAGGATATTTAAACATGCCTGGGTACGTTAATTTTGATGTGTTCATCGATATGGATTCGATACCTGCCACTAGTTTTCTGCCTAGATATCGTAATAGCGTTCGTCTTGTACAGTGAGTGATTGTGTAGGAGAGTAGGCACAACTTATGTTGGAGTGTAGTAGTGTACAGCAATGTTAAAACGTCGGTCAAAGTCTACATTTTTATTGTGGTGAAGTTCACGAACGAGCAACCATTGGAAATTTTTAAAAATGACCAGCAAATTCTGCGTCTATGGTCGCAACTATAAGAGCCCGAATTTAGTCGAAAAGTCATATTCAGTGATCAACCTCATTTTTGGCTTTGGTAGTAAGTAAAATATGCGTTATTCGAAAACAACAAACCCAAATGTGCTTCAAAAAACTCCTTGGCATCCGCAAAAAGTGACCGTGTGGTGTGGGCTTCTTGTCGGAGATGCGATTGGACCGTATTTTTTCTTCGATGCAAATTATGGTCAAGGCGTTTGATATCGTGCCATGTTGGAATGCCAGAATGAGATGGACTTGACATCAGTGATAGGTTATTCCAACAAGATAGTGCCACAAAACACACAGTCGGTCAAACAATTTATTTACTGAAAGGGGAAGTTCGGTAACCGTGTAAAATCGAGAAATTGTCCGGTCGAATGACCACATGGCTCATGTGATTTAACGCCGATGGATTTCTTTTAAGGATTTACGTAAAGTCCTTGGTTTATACCAACAACGCAACAGGAATTTCCAAAACCACTTAGGATGTTAATTAAGGTGGGTTTTAGATAATATTTTCCGCAATATCAGCCTGGTAATGAATATGGCTGTATTTGCCACGCCCATTCGTGTACATGAAGGGCGAATATACAATTTTTTTAATAGGCCTCGGACCCAATGGCTGACTGTTTTTAAGTAGACCTCGGCCCAAATGGATGACTGAGGGTATGTTGAAGAGAGTTCACCAGTCTCGAAATTTCTGTACTGATTCAAAATATGTATTTGACTAAATTCGAATTGACATTGACTTAGAAATGCATTCTGATTCCGGTGTAATTGTAGAAACTTTCTCCAAAAATGGGCGTGGTTATTTAAGTGTTTTGGTTCAATTTCAACCAGCATAAGTCTAAAGGAAGCTGCGCTGCGAGGAGACATGAAGTAGTTAAATTAACAACATTCGAAAACGTTGTATTGGTATTTTATGAATGTGCTTCAGATGTTGACATGAAACGGATCCAACAATCAGGCTCAAGATTTGAATTTCACTAGTATACTGCAATATGAGGAGACAAACCGAAGCACCTTTTTATTTAAAGCCCAATTAAACAGTTCAAATTTTAAATCAATTTTGCAAATCCTAATTTAAAATCCTGACATGATGTGGTTTTGGAAATAACTGATGTAAGTGGGACGCAGACTTTGACACCTTACACATCCGATCCCTGATCGAAAAAGTTATTACTATCTCAGTTTTCCTTGCAATGACCTAAAAAAGTACATGCTTTTTAATGTTGTCCATTTTAACTGTAATTTTCCTTGAGCGTATTTTCCTAATCTTAATTTTCATTGCAACGTAATAGCCCGGCACTCGTATGTGTAGTTATTTAGTGGCTTAATAGAGTTTTTTGTTTCATTTTGCATAAATTATCGGGACATAAAACAATTTATTATCGTTGTGAAGTTTTGTCAGTTTACAATGCGATGTTGCTGCTGCTACTGCCGCTGCCTGCAACTGCTGCTACCTCGGATCGATTCATTTTGCACACATTCAACATCTCTAAGATCGCTACATTGACTGACTGCATATGGAGTCAAATGAATTGCTATTAACAATTGTATTTTAATTCTTTAGATGTGTACAAGAGATAAATCCAGAAAACAATCAGGGGCATAATTCCAGAGAAGGGGGTTTGAAAAGCTGCCAAATTTGGTTTCTAATTCTCGATATAATAAAAAATAAAATATTTATTAAAATATTAATAAATGTATAAATTTGAGAAACTATCGTAATTAAAAAAATCAATCAAAATTATAAGCGTGTTTTTTTTCGTTTCCGCTAAACTACTTCTCTAACGACTTTGTATGGGTAACCGCCTAAAATCGCTTCATATCGCTTAGCTCCCCATACAAAGTGGTCGACAAATTAGTTTAGCTGGGAATATAACAAAATTGTATTATTTGCGTTTGGTTTTTTTTTTGGTTTATTTGTAATTGTATTATAATAAAATTTGATATGAACCCCTTCCCTATACAATTTCGCAAAAATTTACGAAAAATTAAATTTTTAATTGCATTTTAATTTCTGTTCCTTGGGTTTTATACAATGTTGATAATTGTTCATTGACAAAATGGATGTATCTCGAAAATGTCTATTTTTAAGCTGCATCGATTTGGCTGTTTTGGCCATAAACTAAACTAAAAATATTAGCAAGTTAACTCTAAGCGCTGGATTGTGATTTTTGAGACAAGGAATTCAGTGACAGAAAACTGAAATTCTATATTCTAAAGTACTTGAAGTTCGAAAATTCATATTCTCTTCTAAAAATATTGTAGATGTAAACTGTGTCTTCATTTGGCAGCTTTTTTGTTTGCTACGTCCCTGCTTTTAGCCCCGCAAGTTCTTTACTTTATCAACAATAAATTGTGACATTGCCAATGCTCAAGCAGGAGATAATGTATGAATGTTTGTAAATTATTTACAATAGTTGTGTTTTTTCAGTGTTTTAGTTAATTTGTTATTTATAAACCTTCATGAAAATGCACTTTTGATTGCTTCAATTCTATTTATATGACAAAGCTATCATCACCACAGCAGAGAGAGAGGGGCTGTTGTTGTTACACCGATCTTGGCAGTTTTTGCGCATTTTCGAAAAGATAATGATTACTCGTATTTCTACTCCGGCAGCATAAAACACAGGCTACCAACAATGTGATATAGCAGACTGCTGGGCGTCGGAGTAGTTCCCCTTTTCACCTTCTCCCTCACAACAAATCGCGAATTGTATGTATTAGGAATAACAGATACAGAAGTCGAACGAATATTTTTAGCAATTACTTGACAAGAAACTGTAGACTTTGGAATTTGATAGCAAACACTTGAAATTTATTGTTAGCGTTTTGAATAATTGGGAACTGCCCCTGGACATTTTCTAAATACATGTGAATATGTGATTTATACGCATCTTATGTATCAGATTACGCATTCTCTCGAGTAATATTCGTTGTGAAGTCAGCTCCAAACAAAGACACTGCTTCTTCGGTAAAGTCCCAGTGAGCAATGGAAATACTCCAAAAACTGAGGTTTTCAGCCGATATTTTATAAAAATTCTACAAAACCGCAAGTCGCAGTTTGACAGTAAATAAAAAGCCGTGAAGATATTGCATGATCCGCCTGTATTTAATATTATTTTTAATATATAACAAAGTTTCCGACACCACCACATGATCGAGATGTTTAAGAACGACGCATATCTGTCGGTACCACATCAAGGAGTCCGCTTTTTCTCGTTGTTGAATTCCAATTGTCTGACATTATCAGAATCTGCATGTTCTCATAGAAAGAGAGAAAGAGAGAGATTCTCAGAATATACAAAGATGATTTCTTCGAATATGTACAATTAACTAGTATTACTCCCAAAATGTTGTCCATTTTGCAATTCGGACGAACATACACTTTACCAAGTGGTTCCAAAATGTCCTTCTTTGCGATTATACGCCACATTCCCGAGTTACGAATACATGAAATAAGAGGGCAATTTTTCAACAAACATTGTGACAATTCGGCTAAAATGTTTTTGTTCGGCCGATACCCAAAACATTTTTGTGTCAGACAGACAAGTGTGAATTCGCTAATGAAAGATATACTTATCCTGATGCCATTCCTTCTATGGTGCGACGCACAGTGTTTCAGAATGCGAATATCATGCGCATGACACCTTTTTTCAAAAATTTCCTCTTTTAAGGTATATAACCTTAACCTTCAGCAACCTAAGAATTTTTGAAAATTTGCCCCAAGGTCGTGTTAGGATGGCCCCATGACGCCTAAAACAGATGTCACTGTAACTTGGCAGAAACACTGGGAATGGTAAAAGCTAATGCATACAGAAAATTAACCTAATCGGTGTTATTCCAAGTATTACATCCCTTGGAACCGAACGAAAAATCACCTTTTCATTTCGGAAACATCGCTGGCAAAAAAGACCGGAACATCCGCTCTTCCAAACCCCGGAGCTTTTTCGCCGTAAGTACACCTATCACCACAAAACTCTCACTTCGATGTTCCAAGAGGTTCCAAAAATGTTACGCTCCATTTTGTTTCGGGAAAACATTTATTTCAAGGATTCATGTTTGCTACATTATGTGTCTTACGAAAGTAATTTCAAGTAGTAAGAGACTGTTAACCCTTTCACGGCCACACATTTTCTGCCGAATCGATTCAATTGTTTTAATTATTTTCATAATCTGTGACATAATAATGAATGGGACCAACGATTTTTGTTGTTCCATTTTTTCCATTTTGCCGAAAAGGCGCACATAATCGCCAAGCATATGTTCGGTCCATGTAAGCCGTTTAAATTCCACCTTGCGCTTTTTAAAACTTACGGTATGGACTCAAAACACACCTGACATATCTCCCACGTGCGACCCTTTTTCAACTCGTTGCATCGCTTTGTAATAAGCCCACTTTTTGACCCATTTTGATGGCTCATAGGGGTCAAATCCGATCTTCTACCACACTGTTATTGCTACTAATGTCCTCTATAAATGTCCCATGGATACAATTGGTGTGTCTCCTACCCATGCAATTATAAGTGCCATAAACTCTTGGGCATACATAGTTGCCTATGGTCACCAAAGGGTTAATAACCAGATTCGAATCTTTTCTTTATCACATATATTATTTCTTTCAGTCTAAGCGACTCCTAATTATATTTGTGCTACTTCTCACGCAGTTTAGGTCCAGTAATTAAGCTTTATTACTGTTGATTTACTCGATAGTGCAAGGTGGAAGGAAGGACTTGCGTCGCACCGTGGTTCAGAATAGATTTCTCTGGGCAAAAATTCAATAACTTTTGATCTAGTAAACCTTTTGGAGTTCTGTAAAAACTTGTTGAAGGTAAAGAGTCAAGAACTTTTGTGATATACTAGTAGTGCAAATCGCTCAGCGCGGCATATTTTAGAACATTTTCCAAAGCTGCCAACTTTTCGCACACAAGACACAAGAATTTGAAGAATGAGAAGTTGTCACCGCCGAGTTAGAGGTGGTCACAACCGAAATTGGAAACGTTCAAATTTGGTTGCCTATTAATTTGACATTTGAAATGTTTGTCCATTAATTTAGTAATAATGTTTTTTCCTGCTTTCCTCTTTAGACCGTTTTTGAAAACCCGACCGACCATTATCGTAAACCTTTCTGCAGAAAAACGATGGCAGCATATTTCAAATGACCGACCTTGAAAAACTTACTTACCTTTCCTAGTAAACGCGATCGCAAAATTTTTTATTTATTTGAAATTTTTTTAATATAATATGTATTTGCTTTTAGAATTTTAAACGTTAAGTTTGAAATATATAGGATTATGTTGTGGTAACCGAACTGAAAATATATTGGGTTGTCCCAACAGTATTCATGAGAAATTCGATTCGGTAGCAACAGCCGAATTTAGTTCTCTGAGTGTATTTTAGTTCTAGTAATGAGACATCATAATATTTTAACAATATTTATTTTTATTTTTTTAATCTACACATTTTAATACAAATTAATGAGGATATTCTGAGTCCCAAACAAGTTCCAAAAATGGGAAGGTCACATCAGTCACTTCGATATATTTTCGAAAGATGTGTCGAAAATCCACATTTTGTTAGGCATAATCTCTTGTCATAAGAATTTGTAGCTGGTCCAAATTCAATTAATAAATCCTATAATACACTTCCATCCAGTTAGCTACATACCTAAGCAGACTTATTGCAAATATTAATACACGTTAAAAAAGCGGAGCCTGTAACAGTATGCAGGAACCATGTATATGTTCGGAACATCCATGCAGGTATTGTTGTCACGAATTGAGAATCTACTGCTTTTTTGTTTCTTTGTGGTCTGCCGCGTTTTTGTTTTCAGCAATCAAAGCTATATTTTGGTCACAAAAGCAAATATTATAACATGTTAATCAGTGTGTCTCCAACATATATTATTGAATAGCAAACACAATGTGTTTGGAAACAAGTATATTATATTTGCGACTAGTTGCAAACACGTTATATTTGCATCAAAACAACAACAAAATAATCTATATATTTTTGTTGTTGTCGAAAATATAGTATAATATTGTCCAAACACATTGTGTTTGCTATTGAATAGTACATGTTGGAGACACAATGATTACGCTTTTTTCAGCAAGTTCCAACAAACACCAAAATTTATGTTACTTATATAACATATTAATCACCCTGTCTCCAACATATAATATTAAATAGCAAACACAATGTGTTTGCACACAAGTATACTTTATTTGCGTTAAGTTACAATCCCGTTATATTTGCTTCCAAACAGCAACAAAATACCTGGTTTTCAGCATGTGCGGAGTATCTGGCTCAGGCTTTGTTCGCCTGATTAGCATGAGCCAATTGTTTACCTTATGACTAATATCGTGGCATCCATAACTCTCGAGGATTTACGGTAGTGATTAATTTTCATTGAAATAAATGTCAACAAGGGATTGCCATTGTTACGCCCTCTGCTGTACTGGTATCTGATAAGAAATCTCTTTTCCTACGAAAATTAAGTTAAACCAATCCCAATCTGATTTAAATTTCCTTAATGGTGAATGTGATTGCAAACACTTTTCTTTCCAAGCCATCAACGTCATCTGACCTTAATTCAAATCTGAACAAATGAATAATAATTTCCCGCAAAAATCTCGATAAATTTCTCTTTTCTTTCAGTGCAAACAAACAACAACAAAATTGATATCCGGCTAAATTTGTATAAGTCATCAATGTGATCGTCATCTCCACTGCACCATCGTCACAATGAGCGGGTTATTAAATGTAAGAGGAGCCAAAGTAGGACCTCCCATTTTTGGTTATTAACGTTTAATTAAACTGATATGTTGTCACGTCGAAATAACGGATTCTTAAAATCATTTTGGTACCGTACACAAAATGCAATTTCCTTTGTTTTACAAATAAATCGTTCGAACATGAAAAAGTAACACATTTATCTCATTTGACCTAAATTCTCGATCCCCTCCCCCCACCAATAAGATTGGCGATTGTTGTTTTGTCTGGCCAGTTAAGGCAATTTGACGTTTGTTGTCTGTCTGATTCTGGCGGTTTTATTCACGTTTCCGTATTTAATTTCACCTAATAATGCAATAATATGAATCACTTGTAAAAATTAATAATCCGTAAAATGTGTATGGCCACGAATTGTGAATGAAGCGTTAAGTCTACTTTGTCCCGGTAATGCATCAACGCCAAAGGAATGTTGACACGAATGGCGGAAAATGACTTATTATGGCCGGCTATCAGGAGACAAATCAACAAAAAAAATAAGAAAAATCAGAGGTGTCATGTTATAAACACTTACAGGGAATTGACAGAGGATGGCCTCTAAAATGAAAATGTTTTAAGTTTGGCCTCCTCTGTACCGCAATTAAACCGGCAATAATCGGTTTTTAAATCGTTAAAATTCGATATTAGAATTTGGATAAGAATTTGGCAAATTGTGACGAATAAACTGCAGACGTTGATGGTTAAAGTCTCTAGGGGGAAAATGTTACAAATTTTTTTAATTCCGCATTAGTAGAGAGCAAACCAACTTTTGTCATTTAACCCAACATTGCCGTAAAATTTTTTCTCTAAATTACAATTCTAAACAATCTCTTCTATCAACAACCTCCAGACATGTCATTAATTATAAAAATTGTACTCTCTTTCTTCTTTTCTCTTCCCAGTTTGACTTATACTGAACATTATTCTCAGTCCACAATCGCTTTTGTGTTGTCTTTTAAATTACACGTCACGCCTGATCAGTGGCCCCCAGACATCATCACAGCCATTTCACATTACAGCCGGAGTTTGAAAATCATACACACGCGAGATAGAAAAAAACTGCCAATAATATCGAATGAATGACGGACGATAATAAAAATTAATCATGTGCACACTTAATTTGACACTTGGCCATTGGAAAAAAGTACCCATTACAAACAGACCAACCCAAACTTAAACCAAACCCAATCGGCGAAACTACCAAATCAACAAAATTACTCAGTGCAGTAGCGTTAAAAATGTCTACTTGGAATCTAAAGGCAAAGAGAATGACAACAGTGGCAATAACATATAAGAAGTTACTGAAAAAATCAGACACCCTACACACTGTCTTATGAGCTGCGAATTGAGACAAAGTGTAGGAACATCTTGATAACAAAACCTTTAGGGTAGGGAATCACCAACATCCTGATACTTCGGATATTAAAAATAGACTGGAAGCAGAAACAGTTTTTACTTTTCCAATCTTTAGTGGAAAACATACCATCACATTGTTCTGACTGACATATCTGACGGTGCAGAGTTATAAGGCCAAAGGCTATAAAGCCATATGGTCATGTATCTCATCGCATTGTGAAATATTACCATATGGCTTTATTTCCACAGTCGAAGTCAAATAAAGCCATTATGGCATTATTGCACCTTTGAGATTGTTTTGCGTAACATTTTTCTAGTGAATTTGATTTCGTTTATTTACAAAAAAAAATAATTCAGTTAACAAATTGAAATGTTTATAAATTTTTTAATAATTTTCAAAATAATAAATAAAGCCATATTGGCCACATTACAAATTGTCTGATGATAGATGTTCACACCGACAAACTTCCTGCAGATACGACATATCTATCCAACATATCTGATAACCTGAGCTCAACTTTTGACGTAATTTCGAAATTTTTTCGTATAGCATTCACAACCAGGATATGCGACGTTATAGGCGGTGAAATGTGGTAAAGGTGTATCCAAAATAGATGTTGCAATGACAAGTGTCCGTCAGTCTGGATTGCACAAATATTTATAATCGTTTTAATGCCTCATTGTTTGGAGGCAATGGCATTGTTGGGATCATGAAATTTTTTATCTTGCCGATGATTTGTTGGTACCAAATTCACTCGACGAATATTTTAATCGAAAGTGGAATGAATTAAATAACTGAAAAATATTCGTCAATGCAATGAATATTTAGCGTTTATGCGATGAAAATGTTTCATTTGTGCGACGAATATGTTTCTTTGCATGGATGAATATATTTCATTGCTGCAATGCATATGTTTCATAACTGGCATGAATATGTTTCACTGCTTCGATGTATATTTTCATTTCTATATTGAATAAATATATTTGATGGCTTTAATGAAGGCAGTGACATTGATCCGATTATGCAAAACGCCTAGAAAAGGGTAGTCATGTTTTTAGATTTTTTAAGTCCGTAAAATATCAATATTTTTCTGGAAAGAGCAATCCTTTCCAGATTTTGCTAAAATATATTTTTAAATCTTCTCAACTAGGGACGGGTGAATTCGAGATAAGCTTTAAAAAACCATGGTCGGGATCGACTCACTTCACAATGGGCCTTTCGCGAATCAATGTAGATCCCGAACAAACCGACATTTATCCAAAATACCGAGGTTTTTGCAAAATCCTGACTTTCCCGAAGAATGGCGATCATTTCTGCATATATATGGAAAAAAAACGGTAATCCCGAATATGCCTAAAAACGTGATAGATTCGTTGGAAGTGACTGACACTATTGACGATCTTTATCCAATGAGGACCGTTTTGATACCGTAGGACATCATAGTGTGCACCCATTCTTGAACCTATAAATTGGTACCTGTTATGATTAAGGATCGTGCAATCCATAAGATTCCCCATCCCGATATTTTAGGTTGTTCCGGGTTTTATGGTCCTTTTCCCGCGAAAGCTGAAATGAGAAGAGTATCAATATTAACGCAAGAGTATAAGTGGGCTGGTCTTACAGGCACTTAAATTAATCATAAGGCATATATTCCCAGTACAGTCTTAGGACGTTGGGGGAGAAGACAAAGATTCTAAAATAGGATATGGAAAATTGTAAACGATTATATGGACAAATAAAATTTAAATTCTAAAAAAAAAAAAAAAAAAAAAAAAAATATTTTAGGTTGTGGCTGACGTAGAAAATTACATTAGTCCATAGCGACCCAAGATCATTTCTAACACCTAAGATCATTCAACTTGACTCCCTGAATGGGTGCTAGATCTAACATGATGTAAGAAGATATATTGTCTCCTACTCACAGAAGAAGCCGGGCAGCAGCATATGAGATGTTCGGTGTTCTCGTCCGTCTCCATAGCCACAGCCTCTGTAGCAGCCGTGGGCTGAAATTGCAAGTCTAGACGCATATCAGTCTATTAAATAGTGCCCAGTTATTACAGCTACTAGCATAAAGACATCTTGTCCTGGAACTGGATATCACGTTTTGCGTACGATTCAGGTCACAACTTCGTCAGATCTGCCTAGTGATCCTGCATTTTGTGCAGCCATCTATCATTCGCATGTTTGATAGCCTCAGTTTTCAGCATATCCTGGTATGTACATAGAAACGAGTACACCCACATGCCAGTGGAACAGGTGAGGAGTCCCTAATCTCGCCATCTCATCCGCAATGATCCTGTGTCCTGGTCCCCATATAAGGTGGATATCGAACTGAGTGACCATCTCATTTAGAGATGCGCTGCAGTTGCTGACTGGCTTCAAAGCCGACCTCATTTTGTCGGCGGCTTCAGCTGGTCCATTTTAGCGCCATCGACGGCGCAAGTCTCAAGGTAGTCAAGATTTATGTTAGATAACTTTTCTGTCGAAAGCTTTTTTAAAATATTTGTTTTGTTTAGAAAATTTGTGGTTGAATGTTTCTTTTAGAATATTCGGTTGTCCATAGTTTCTGTTAGAAATCTGTGTTGTCCAAGGTTACTTTTAGAAACTTTTGTTGGCAACGTTTTCTTATATAAACATATGTGTTGTAAATGTTTTCTGTCGAACTTTTGTTATAAAAACTTTATTCTCAAAGCAACGGTTTCTCTTCATAAAATTTGCTATAAAACTGGGATGTTCGAACCAAATGTTCAATTGATATAACGACTTTTGCTCCTCCAGATGAATTCAAACAAAGTGTCATCTGTTTTTTTCCACATGGTTGGGTGACAAATTGAGTTCCAAACGTAGAACAGATTGTCGCCGACTTTGTTGTTTACCCGGCTCGTGTTTGAAGTCGATACAAGCCAATGAAAACGCCGGCGACTGTGATCGGTCGGCTTGTATCTCTGGTTATGGGTACCTCTTGAAGTCAGGAAAAGAGAAGCGGGTGTCATATAATCCCCTTCCATTATAGATTGCCATAGATCCCTTAAAATAAGGGTGATCCATTGCGGGGAATGTCTTAGGCGGATGGCCGACTTCCCAGCTTAGTGGCAAAAGGTAAAGGATAACCAGGATATCTGTGATCCGCCTAAGAGTGACAATTTCAAGGAAACCTATATATACATATGAAGAGTTGTCAATGGCCGGTTTGTTGTCGTTAAGATGCAAAAGCCAAACATTTCCCTTCAACATACCTGGGTAGGGCATTCGAAATCCTGCGTAACTGTCAAATGTAACCGCAAATAATAAACAGAGGCAATAAATAGCGACCATACAAAATATTGTTAAAAAAAATCTCACAAACAACTAATCACCCAAAACGCTTAAAGGCAACAGCTAATCATCATAACAGCCACCTGCTTTACGCAATTATTACTTGTTCTCGATGGTGGTGTGGCGTGGTTGATTGTTGCTGGACTTGTTGTTTGTATAGACAGCCTATTCCATTTTTTGTTTCTGTTAGAAAATAAAACTCTTTTTAACAAAAAGACAGAGGAAAAGAGTCCAATATATCTTAGAAAAAAGATCACAACTCCACAAAAACATGACACATACAGATGGCAGGACGGACAGATACATGGGCTACCATAATTCCGTAGATTCGTTGTTACTTTGCTGCCTTTAGCTGGTGGCTCAGCACCTTAAGTTTGTTGTCTTATCTGTCGTTGTCGAACGAAGCCCAACTGTGGTAATAAATTATGAAAATAATATACAATCATTTATGAGTTTTCCACTTCGAACACTGGCTGAATACGGCGTAAGATCGTACTGGTCGTTGATTGCTTGGATACGAACGAATTCTACGTAACGACAGTAGCACCCAGTTAAACGTGATAGAAAACACATAACAGCAGCAGCAACAGCAGTTCCAGCATTTCACAGATAAGCTTCAATCTTTTTTTAGTGGCAGCTAAGAACGACAACAACTACCGGCCACAATGGGACTAATTGTCTTGTGAGATGAAGCAGAACGAAACCAATATCACAATAATAGCCAAAACCTAATCATAATTTATTTTAAAGTTTCTTTTTTCGTATTTGGTTCTTAATTTATAACAAATTGTTAAAAGGAAATTAGACTTAACAACCACAGATCGTACACACCCAAAGTTACAGCGGCCAATTGGATGTTAGCCTGAGGGTTACAGTTGGAGTGAGTTTCATTTCTTATCTGATTTCTCAGATTTATGTAAATTTGAAAATTGATTTTTTTTTTCAACAAATTTTACATTAGTTACATTGTATGGTAATCAAGAGCTTAATTGGTGGCTTAACGGTTTTTCGGTGGGCCAACTTGACGTCACATTAACGAGCTTCAGATTTGGAATTGAGTCCAAAGTTTTCAGTGAAAACTAATATAGAGTCAAATTTGCCAATTGAAATCGAAGGATTTTGCTTGAAGAAAAGTTTGCAAGAGTAATTTTTTCTTGAAACACGATGAATTATCTTCCCAAGAACTTCTTTACAGAAAAATGTATCAAAACAGTCATTTGTTACAACAATATGTTTTCGATCTCGGTTCCGTCATAGATTTTAAAGGGAACGTTTGCAGTAAAAGATAAAACACAAAATTCAATCGTTGCCATAAAAAAATATTCCTACGGCAACTTTTAACAACTTCTTGTATAGATTAGTGTGTCTTTCTCAAATATTATTATAATGAAAAGTTGAGGATTTATCTGTTCGTTTCGATTCATTTTTATTCTATGACCTGTTACATTGCGGATGCCTTTTCCTAAATCATTTCACGCATTGATATGCTTGCACTGATACCAATTTGTCGCAGGGAAATTTTTGGGCAACTATGAACTGCACAACCACTTGAAATCGATAACGAAACAAATTGTTTGCCTCATAATTAGGATGTTCAAAGCCGAAACCAAAAAATAGGCGAATTTGTCGAATAACCGAAAACCAGGAATTTTTACGTCGGTTAACCGGTTACTGTCAACTCAAGTTTTGAGTCAACTCAATTCTATTCATACATTTCTATACAACATATTCATTTCTATTCAATTCATTTCAAATGAATTCAATTCAATTCAATAACATTCATTTCAATTCAATTCAACTCAATTTAACTCCATTCAATCCAATAAAATTCAATTCTATTAAATTAAATTCAGTTGAATTCAGTTCAGTTCAATTCAATGCAGTTCATTTCAATTTAATTCAATTAAATTTAGCTAGTGAGACAACTCAATTCTATTCATACATTTATATACAACATATTCATTTCTATTCATTTCAATTCAATAAAATTAATTTCAATTCAATTCAACTCAATTTAACTCAATTCAATAAAATTCAATTTTATTCAATTAAATTCAGTTAAATTCAGTTCGGTTCAATGCAATGCATGTCAATTCTATTCATTTCTACTCAATTCAATTCAATTCAATTCGATTCAACTCAATCCAATCCAATTCAACTCCGTTCAATTCAATTAATTTCAACTCAATTCCATTCAGTTCCATTGAATTTAATTCAATTCAATACAGTTCATTTCAATTCAATTTAATTCAGTTCGATTAATTTCAATCCAATTATATTCCGTTCAATTCAATTCAATTAAATTCACTTCAAATATATTTAATTCAATTCAATTCATTTCAATCCAATTCAATTCACTTCATTTAAATTCAATTAAATTCACTTCAATGAAATGTACTTCAATTCAATTCATTTCAATTCAATTCAATTCGACTCAATACAATCCAATTCAATTCAGTTTAATTCAATTCAGTTCAAATCAATTCATTTCAAATTAATCCGATTCTATTCAATTCAATTTAACTCAATTCACTCCAATTCAATTCAATCCGATTCAATTCAATTCAATTCAGTTCATTTCAATTCAGTTCAACTCAATTCAATTCAGTTTAATTCAATTCAATTCAGTTCAAATCAATTCATTTCAAATTAATCCGATTCTATTCAATTCAATTTAACTCAATTCACTCCAATTCAATTCAATCCGATTCAATTCAATTCAATTCAGTTCAGTTCAGTTCAATTCAGTTCAACTCAATTCAATTCAGTTTAATTCAATTCAGTTCAAATCAATTCATTTCAAATTAATCCGATTCTATTCAATTCAATTTAACTCAATTCACTCCAATTCCATTCAATCCGATTCAATTCAATTCAATTCAGTTCAGTTCAATTCAGTTCAACTCAATTCAATTCAATCCAATCCAATACATTTCAATTTAATTCAATCCAATTCAGTACATTTCATTTCAATTCAAAGCTATTCAATTCAATACCATTCTGTTCAATTTAATTTAATTCGCTTCAATTAAATTTAATTCAATTCAGTTCATTTCAGTTCAATTCAATTCAACTCAATCCAACCCAATTCAATTCAAATCAGTTTAATTCAATTCAGTTCAATTCAATTCATTTCAAATCAATCCGACTCCATTCAATTCAATTTATTTGAATTCAATTCATTTCAATTAAATTGAATTCAATTCAGTCCAACTCGTTTCAATTCAATTCACTTCAATGCAATTCTATTCAACTAAATTCAATTCACTTCATTTCACTTCAATTCAATTCATTTCATTTCATTTCAATCTAATTCAACTCAATTCAATCCAAATCAGTTCACTTCAGCTCAATTCAGTTCAACTCAATTCAATTCAATCCAATTCAATACATTTCAATTCAATTCAGTCAATATAACTTCAATTTAACTAATTTCAATTCAATGCCCTTATTTAAACTCACTTCAGTTCCACTCAGTTAAACAAAATTCCATTTAATTCAACTCAATTCTATTAAATTCCATTTAATTCAAATTAAAATTAATTTAATTTAATTCAATTCATTTCAATCCAGTTCAATTCAATTCCTCGGTTGAAAGGTTGTTCTATTTTCCAATTATGGTTGTTTTCACGGGCAAAAGGAGAAAGTAAAAAAATTATTTTGTATTAATTTTGTTTTAATTTTTGAGAAAAATTTTAAATTTTTGCATGTAAAACGAAAACGTGAATAAAACCAAATTTTCTCCACAGATGAAATAGAATTTCTTTAGGTTTAGTTGAATTTTAAATACAAATTGAAGACATTGAATTCAAAATATTTTGAGAAAGTTTTGAACTCAACTTTAATGTTGTACTCAACTTTGGTGTTTGCATTGTCTGTATACTACTTCACGCAATATTTGAAATATTCGTATTGTTTTACATTCATATTAATATAATCGTGTTCATCTTAATCACTATCTGACTACAAAATTGGCTGTCCCCCAAACCAATAATTTTCTTTCTTTCACTTTGTATATCGATAGTTGCTAACAACGATCTGATGGCCGCTACAGGAGCCAAATGCTTCCTGGTTAAATACAAAAAGTCGTAAAGATACTACACTTACTCCCGACCACTTGGCCAGTACTAAATAAGACACCATTCTCATCTAAGGCGATAGCAAAGAGATTGACCAGTATGAAATCAATATGAAAAGGATTTCTAAGGGAAATCAAAACACTCAGCAATTTAATGTTAGTTGGATGTTGGAACCAAACGAAGAATTCAAGTTAATTGTATGAAATATGACTAATCTGGTGATAGAGAGTTCTACATTACTCGATTGGCTTTTAACAAGTTAATAACAGTCTCGCTGTTCCAAGCCATTAGCTGTGGTGGAAAGGTAATTGGCAGTGCCCCTCTTAGCAAAGAGGATTTACCTCAGGTAATAATAAGCGGGTTACAGGCGCGCATTTAGCCATTACTAAACAACAACAAAAGTCAAATAATTTTAACACTTTTTTTTGCATTTTATTGTAATATGATTAACATTTTTGAATGCATTAATAAGTTAATGCAGTTATTCGTTGCTGGAATTGCCAGGAGTTTATCCCTTTTCCCTGGAATTACAAACAATTGGAAGCGTATTTTGTTTAAATGGTAGACATTTCCACAGACCCGGTGCGTTGCTTTGCTGGCTGGCTGGCCAACCCACAGGCAATTAATTGCTAGCTCTCGCAACCACATCAGCAACCATATCTGTTGCTGCCTCAACGACATCAGCAGCAACATCATTGTTGGTTGTTACTCTGTAATCCGTTACGCATCAAAGAATCTTTAACATTAAAATTCGCTTTTTAGATTGTAAATGTTGGTGTTAACTTTTCCTGTCTGTCCACGGATCGGAGTGTCTCCTACCACGACTGGGTACTTTGGATTTCTTTTATATCTGTCGTGTTTAAATTGTTGTTGTTGTCTTTTTGTGTCCATTAAATTCGGTTTATATTACTAACCATAGTAATTATTGTGTGTTAAGCCTGCATTGTAAATTAATACCAGGTGTGGGGAGTAAGAATCATCGCAATCGCATTTGTCCGAGTCATCATCATCATTGTCAGCGTCATCATTGTAGTCGCCATCATTAGCACTCGAAGTAGCCGGGGATGTCCATAGTCATACAAGTAGAATGGTCTGAATTTAGTAAATGTGCTCATACTTAAGTACGGGTCTGGGTACTAATGTAATGTGTCTCTTCTCATTTGATAGGCAGTTGCTGAGATTTAAAGGAGTGAAATCGTTGCAAATTTAAAGGAATTTCAAAAAATTTCAAAACTAAGAAAACCTGGGTGAAAAGTGTATCAAATTTATTTCAAAGCTAACTCGAAATGTGAATAGAAGAACGCCACAAGGGGAGTCGTATCTCCGATTCTTTGTGTAATTTTTCACTGGGTAGTGTTTTTTTAGAGCTGGCTGATTAGGTGGTATAGTCGTAGCCTATTGTGACAGCGTGGCAATTGCAGAGCAGGAAAAATACATGTGCTCCAGAACTTAATCCGTAGACTTCCTCAAAGGGTCACGGAGAGTGGGCTGGGTGGAAACCTAGAGAAAACCGGGATTACACCTTTTACCAGGAAGCACAAGGTTCCGTATATTCAGCTCTCGTCTCTATGGGGTAGAAGATTTTCTAGGTGTGATTCTCGACAGAATGCTTAGTTGCAAGTCAAATACTATGGATGGGATCAATAGACCCCTATGTTCCTGTAAAAGGGTCAACAGAGGCCGATGGAGTGTATACCCGAAAATAGTTTACTGTATATGTAGAACTTTTGTCCGCCCATATTGCTATACATTTAACCCTAGAACGTCATCCTTATCCTTTCAACACTAACGTCATCCTTCGTGATTTTGACTACGAAAATGGGAGCCAAGATTAATGTTATTTGTAAATTTTTATCTAATATTCAACAAAAGATCAGTTTGAAAACGACTAACGCTTTACGAAAAATCAGGACAAAACGAAAAAACATATTTAAGCTCGACAATAAAATTGTGCGTCGCCGTTTTGACGAAGGATAACGGTGCAGGGTTAACGTTTGGTATCCGGTACTGGAAAAGTCCACTTGGCTAAGTCTGTTGACAAAAGTCTAGAGACTGGCACTGGTGTGTATCACGTGTGCCCTTGGTACAACTCCTGCCACGGGTTTGCGGGTTATCCTACATCTACTTATACTACCACTAGATTTGGTGCGAAGGAAAACGGCTGCAACGTAGGCAATCCGTGTACCACATTACTTTCAATGGATCACCAGCCCATATGGTCGTGGCACGATTTCACGGGACCTGCAGCAACCCTCAATAGAAGTCGACTAGATGAAATCCACTTCAACCTATTAAAGAAACTTTGTCCCTCATATCCCACACATCCAGGACTGGAAGGAACGCATGCCAGGTTGTAGCAGCTATTTAGGCTTCTACACAAATGACTACAAACTAAATGGCAAAGTAGGGTTTGGAGTCTATTCTATAGAGCTGGGTTTAGACGTTATTCAACGGCAACAATACCATTGTAGTGTCTTTCAGCCAGAAGTCATGACAATCAGAGAAGTTATCCTTAGGTTAGGTCGGATTCTCATTTAAAAATAATTAATACAATTTTGGAGAGATATAAACGATTTCAAAAAAGAGTGTGACTTCAGATTCCCGAATGAGCGGGAATTTTCAATAGGGGAGAGGCATTGTGCCAACCATTGTTTAATAACATGCATTCCCATTACACCTCATGAGTAGATAAGGGAGAGCTTCCATTACAATGGGTGAACTGTACGCTTTTTAATTTTTAACTCACTGATTGAGAACACAGCTTCACACCGGTTTGGAACCATTTATAATTTATGAGAAGCATTTTCATTGTTAATCGATAGTTGCATTTCTCGATTGTGTTGCCTTCACTATTAGAGATAACAATAGTCGAAGGAAATGTAAGTTGGCCAGCGTAGGTATTGAATGGACAATCACATGTACCAGATGGGCGCATGCTACCCAATGCTCTACCGATGGCAATGGCGTTTTCACCCAAATTTTACAATTTTCCGACCAATTTTTGTGTGGGAAATACCAAAATGGGTGTTGCAAACGCATTAGTTTTCAATAATTGAGTGGTGTTGGACAAAATATTGTCCCACCAAATTTCATTTAGATCCATGGTGTTTTACGTAGCCACCACTTGGCCTGCCAACCTTCCGCATAACTTTTCTAGTGGTGGCACCAAACTGGGAGAGCAAAATCGCCCGGTATCGATAGAAAAACATCGTTTGTCAAGTAATGTCCTAATAAAAAAAATCCAAATTTTTTTCAGTATCACGCAATACTTCCCACAAACATTACATTCCTTTACCTAACTGATCCTTTTAAGTAACAAGGTAGATTTCATACGGAAAGGTTTCTTTGTTATAAAATAAATGTTTCACGATTGTTGTTTAACTGTTCAAATGATGACTAATAATAAATTAAATAAACAATCGTACATATGAATGGAATTACAGCCAACAAAAAATTTAAATTAATGCACAATTTTTTTGCGAGTCTACAAAGAAGTCGCCATAAGTGAGGCAGAAGTGAGGGTTGGTTGGGGTTCTCAGAATAAACTTCTTTTAAATTGTATATTGTAATTATGAAATTTATAAAGAATTTGCAATTAAATAAAAATACAATTGTATCAACCTGACCACCCTCAACGTAAATGGGTGACGAATAACAGCTGTGAATCGCATATGCGTTCATACACTCCCCCATTCCATAGGCACCATAACCTACATCAACAATAAGCGGTGGTGATTGCAAACACATATACACACACATCCAATTTTATTTTGACCACATACAACGATTTTCCAGCGACGACCCATCCATGTCATTTGTGGCATTTGTATGGGAGAAGCCACTTTTTGAATTGGAAAAACCAATTTCGAAATTATCGCCACAAGAATGTCAAACATTTCTTTGCTTACAGCCTAAATTGTGTTTGACAAGATTTTGACATTTAAGGTATTTTAGAAAATATTTCTGTAATGACTTAATCGAATGATATGTAGCCGATTTCTTTCCTGTATTCCGACAATAATCAATATTTCCCTGTCAAAATATTTGACGGGAAAATACGGAAAATTGCGTAAAATTTTACATGTATTGTTTAATAAAGAAATGTCAAAGAAATCGATCATCAGCCAGCTATAAAGAACAAACAGAAAGGAACATAAAAATGCAGCCGACCCCCTCTTAGAAGATGACACAATATAATCTGTTAAACAAATATTAAATATTGTTCGCGGGTACGCTACAATAAGGCGATATGGCGTGTTGTGGGATTGGAATCAAATAGTAATTCCAATAAGATCCATCACAAGTTAACAGTTAGATTATGGAAACTTAGACCCCGTTCTGGGTTAGAATAAAACATATTTGATCAACTTTGGAAAAAAAGCAATTCAAGAAAAGATAATAAAAATAACAATTTGTGAACTTTAAAAATTTAATTAAAAATAAAATTGTTTTTCATTACATCCCATGGAGGGATTGGAGAGAGCCTCTCACAACCAGTGAGCTGTGTGCTTTCTAGTTTCACACTCACACAACAGTATTTTGAGAAGCTTTTGCATTACGAAGTACTTGATAGTGTCGCCGACACTAAGCCCAGAAATTTAAGGTGACTAGGGCAAACTACCATTTCACCACCGACGCCACAAAAAGAGAAACAGCGCTAAAAGTATTTGAAGACGTCGTCAAAGGTCATCAAAGAATAGGACGACCAACACTTCGCTAAATACAAAGAAGAATACCTGCGAGAGCTTAGTGTTACCAACTAGAAAGAATAAGCTAAATATCGGGCCGGTTAGAGAAATATACAATCCATCTGAGTTATACGTGGCACACTAAGTAAGTTACAACACGCTGAAAAAAACCGGTCTCTAACATATTCTTCCAAACATATTCTGCAGGAACCATGTATATGTTTGGAACACACTTCAAACATTTATATGTGTGCAAGTCCCAAACTCAAGTGTATTTAAATGCAAACATTAGCATGTTTACTGACAAATATGTATACTTTTACGTGGAAACATATGCGTGCTTCATCCCAAACATTCATATACTTACGTGGAAAGATATGCGTTTTTGCTCCCAAATATAATAATATTTAGAAACGAATTTTTCTTTCTTTATTGATTATAAATCACATCAAAATTTCTTGAGATATTTTGTCCTGGAAATCGTTGCTGCAATAAAACGATTGTTTCATGCGCGGTGTGGCAGGTGGCGCCGTGTTGCTGAAACCACATGTCGTCCGGATCCATGCCGTCCAGTTGAGGCCACAAGAACTCCGTTATCGTGTTCCTGCAACGAATGCCGTTCGCAGTCACTTCCATTTAGGCCTCATCTACAAAACAGTAAGGCCCAATCACGCCGCCTAACCAAAATCCGAACCAGATAGTTGCTTGTTGTGGGTGCAATTGTTTCTCATGGAGTTCATGAGGATTTTCTGAGCCCCAAATTCGACAATTTTCAGAATTCACGAAGATATTCATAAGGAAATGCGCTTCATCGGGGAATATTACTTTTTTTTTGAAAAATTGGCATTGACTTCACTTTTCTCCATTACCCATTGAACGAATTGCCGACGCTTTCCATGGTCTGTTGGTTTGAGCTCCTGATAAAGCTGAATTTTGTACGCATGAAGGTGGAGGTCTTTTGTCAAAATTCGCTGCGTAGTGCTTCGTGAAATTTGAAGTTGTTGAGAACTATGCCGAATTGATGTTTTCGGGGCTTTCGGCTACACTCTCGTCTACAGCAGTAATATTTTCAAGAGACCGACCGATACCTTGACGCACTGGAGTCTTACTGTCCATAACCGACCCAGTTACCTAAAATTTCTAGACCACTCTTCGAATGGTTGACACATTAGGTGCCCTTTCTCGACTGAAAATTCTTCGAAGTTTGTGAGCGGACTCAGCATAAAATTCCAAATCTTTTTAACAAGTTATCACAATTATTACGCGTCGTTCTTTCGTAAAGCTCTTAATTTTTAATAATTGGAATAAACATATGTGACAGCTGCCAAATTTCAGAGTTGCCACTTGCCCAAAAAAAATTACACTAAATTTAGAAAGTGCAATCTATTCATTTTCCGCAATTTTTTCGTCAATCGAAGTCCATTTATCTGAGTTTTCGTTTTGGGCTTAACGGTAAACGAACAAATAGTAAATGAAAATATTTTACGTTTCCCGTAAACGTTTTCTGAGTTTTTTCTAAACGTTTTTCGGTTCTCGTGAACGATTTTATTTATTTTCCACTAACGATATGTTCAAAAAATGTTCGATTGCCCCAGTGGCAACTCCCATACGAAGTTCATATAATTCAGATATCTTTTGAAATGTTCCTTTGTATAATCGGTTCTTTTAAACAATTTAGTGCAAACGATTCGATTAGTTAAGTTAAACAGTCTGTCGACTGTAGAGTATCACCATTCGGTCAATGTAAATTAAGTCCGCCTGTGTAGTTGCTTTAGTTTGTTGTCGTCGCATTGTTTGAGATATATTATTGCGTAAAGTTGATTGTATAAATTTCAATTTGGTTCTGTCGCTCGACCAAATGCTCCGTTTGAATGAATGCGATGCGAAACAAGTGAATATGCCGGCGAACGAGCGAGCGAGTGAGAGTGAACAGAATGTGTGTCAAAGTGTTTATTTATTATATTTATGTATAAAATTCATATCCAGCGTTTATTTAATTCGTTCATTTGTCAGACGATCATCAAGGCATAAGAGCATTTAAAAACTTAATTTTACTTCTGTGGACAAGCGAACGTTTAAATAGCGCACAAAGATACAGCAAACAAATAAGAATTTCAATATGCTTACACTCCGTGTGACATGAATGGGTCCCCACGGAATTCAGATTTAGTGAAACAACACTAACGAGTATTTCACCTTGAAAAAGCTTATCAAAAAAGCTGTTCGAAACCGGCATAAAACTGTAGGTCCCAATCAGAGGGTGTAACACTAAAAAGAGCACAGCTCTCTGCTGATGAGAAGCTCTCCCCAGTTCAATTATGGCATAGGGAAATCAGTATCATCCCTAGGTAATGAATTCAAATAAGTTCCAAAGTAATTCAAGTATAACTTAGAACTTTGTGTATACATATTACTAGTGTTTTGCTTTAAATTTACAGAACGAAGTTATTGAGTTACAGTAAATGCCCAAAATGTGTGACCCATCTTAGTTTGTACCAATTCTCCATCGATATGGCAAAGTCCGTCAAGTTCGTTTATATTAAACGTCGGTGGTGCAATGGGTAGTGTGCGCGCCTCTTGTAAAGGAGATCCTGGATTCGATTCCTGCGCCGATCACCTTAAAATTTCTTTCGACGACGGTCACCTCACTTAGTGATGGCGACACTATCGAGTACTTAGCCATGAAAATGCTTCTCAAAAAACCGTTCGGAACCGGTGTAAAACTGTAGCTCCCAATCAGTGAGTGTAAAACTAGAAAGCGTACATCTCACTGATTGTGAGAAGCTCTCCCCTATCCCTTCATGGGATGTTATGGGACACCATTTTTTTTTTTTTTATATTGTACGACTGTACTCCTGTGAAACGCAGTGTATGTACATTCATACATACATTCATTTGTATTGCAGTATTGATATACACTTTATTTGAATTGTATTCGAACTGATAGTCTTTTTACGGAAAACCGCAAATTCCATGACAGATGTTTTGTCATGCCTGAGATGTCGTCGTCATCGTACGCGTTTATAAAAATTGTATTCGCTTAATACTTGTCTTTGATTTGAAATTTTGATGGAAAATTAAACAAGTGGCAAACAATGTCAGACAAGGAAAACTTACGGAAAAACGAAATAATTAATTTAAGTGCCAACCGCTTGAACATTGTGCTAAATTATTGAGATTTATTGTTTATTGTTTCATAATTAACAAGAAACAGCAGAATCATCAATGTAATATTGTGAACAATTCAAATCGCTTTTATGAAGTTCAGTCCTGTTACCTTGTTGTTACAATCTTGGTCATTTTATTATGCTGCCAACTGACTAAATTAGGAAAGATCACACTTAACCCACTTTCGCAGCTAATTAATTAGCCCCCACACAATTTATGGTTTAACTGGCGAATTTTAGTTATCATCAGCATCTCATAAAAACCGGGTTTCGACAACCATAAACCAGCCAAAGCGACGGCTGAAAAATCTTGTATCATAAAACACAAATTTGTAACTACCAAAACCAGATAACAACGACAGGCTTATAGACAGATGGCTATAAAACTTTACAACTTCTTAAGATTCGGTGGGAGGTTTTTGTGTTTTATTTTCGAATGAAAATCAAAAATCAACACTCAGAGCAGAAGTTAATTTATTAAATAAAGAACTTAAAACAATTAAACTTCGAATCAAAATGGTCTTTAAATTACTAAACCCAATACTGATTGAACGTACAACTCAGGCATATTGACACACCAATCGTAGAGTCAAATTGGCCGATACTGTGGCGATCGTGAGTGTATTCATGGAATCCTTTTGTTAAAGAGTTAAAATGCAACGCAGGAATCAACAAATTGAAAGGAGTAATAGCAATTTCGAAATATCGCCGTAAAGCTTGATTTCCAACGTTTTTACTATAATTATAATATAACAAAAATTGTACAATCATAAAATTTTACTCTTTCGCGCACTTTTATCACTTAATTATTTCAACTGAGAAACTAAATTTTACCTAAATATCATGAATTAATTACCAGCCTTTACAAAATCTTGTAAAATCTCGAGGCCATTCTATATCTCTATTAATAGAGATATTGTTTTCAAAAAGGAGTTCTTCAAATGTATTCCTATGATTCCTGACAAACCATATAGCTATTTCAAATCTAACCACAGATCTTCATCATCGGTTGTTTGGAATGATGCTATTGAAAAATTCATCTCATTTGAATTGAATCTCTTTTGAATTGAGAATTTACCATTATGCAAGTGTTCGAAAAATATCGCAAGCAAAACACACAAGAAAAACTATGTCTCTATTAATAGAGATACAGAATGGCCTCGAGCTTGAATAATAAAATTGCAAAATACCAATAAAAACTCCGAATAAATAAAAATCATCCCTGATGAATTAAAATCTTCTAAATCTACAAATTTAACTACTTAAATTCAAACCTTCTATTTGAAAGTTGATTAAATTTCCTACTCTCATTTTCTAAAGTTAAAATACTTCAAATTCTACTCCACATACAAATTGTTCGAATATTTA
This sequence comes from Phaonia tiefii, assembly GCA_963931995.1. Taxonomy (NCBI): domain Eukaryota; kingdom Metazoa; phylum Arthropoda; class Insecta; order Diptera; family Muscidae; genus Phaonia; species Phaonia tiefii. The sequence goes on from OZ008369.1 coordinate 293,708,197, forward strand.
GAGCTATTGAGAATTGTTAACTTATGGATAAAAAGATACAATTCCGAAGATGATGAAATATAATTTTTCTTTTGAAGTTAAATCCTAAAAGTGTGTCACTTTTACAACAAGTCCTACTGATTATCAACTCCTAAATAAATTACATCTAAACATTTAGATTAGCGCATTTCGAAGGTTAACTCCGTTAACCGATGCTAGTCCAGAACATTACTTCTAGAATTTTAATGTGAAAAAAACTGAAGTTTAATTTTTAACCACATAATAAACTGTGGTACAATTTGATGCAACACTGCTAAGTAACAAAAAATGCAACCATAATAATAACATACACAAAAATCAACTGTGTGACAGACGGAAGTCGAACGAAAATTTTCCGACGCGTCGTCGCCACTAAAAATTGGTTGAACCACACGCCGCCGCCGATATAGTCGGCTCTCATTGGTTTAAAATGTGAGCCACTTTCACCGACTGGCCTGATTTGACTGACTGATTCAATTGTAACGTTTCAGTTATTTCAAACACATCCCAAATTTTTAGAAAACTGGCGATACATAGAATCGCCAACTAAATATTTCTATTATGCCACCGTCTTCTATAATTTGGTCTCGGCAGGAAGTTGTTATAAATTGGTCTGTACCTTTAGTACACTTAGTGTATCTCTAATACACTTAGTGTACTTCTAGTACACTTAGTGTACTTGTAGTACACGTTGTATATTTTTTACTACAATTTGTGTACATTTTGTTCATGAAACCGGGGATTTTTTTTACAGGCCACCATTATTTGAACCGGTTGGAGTACACGGGATTTGCTAATCACCCACATTTTGTATTATTAATGATCTAGCGCATATATTAGGCCTTCTTGACGATTTTTCCTTGAGGTACCCAAATTTGATCCACCAACTATTCATGAAATTTTTGGGAAAGTCTGGCTTTGTTATCTGATATTGGATTCACAGGAACTGCAGCTAGACGACTGTAATAATTAGAATGATTGGTTTTTCATCTAAATACGTTTATTGCACAAAAACTGGAAAACTGGAAATTTCACTTTCTTAAATACAGACTTTATGTTCATAGTCAGATTTGTAATCCTTAGAGTTTGTGGAATTTTGGTTTACTCTCACTTTTTTATAATTAGATTCAACTTAATCAACCTCCAAACACATTTTGGGAATTATTTCAGATTTCAGATTTTCTACACATTGAAATAAACTATAAGTACAATATATACTAAATATTGGTTACAGGCTCCACCTGAAAAACTTCCCAGAAAATAAGAAATTTCCCAACATATGTTAGTATAGACACAAACCAAAGCAAAAGTACGCAATATTGTTGATAATACTGGGTTGTAGCATAATAGTGTTAAAAAAAAGTTGCTAACAAAAAAGTCCACAATGCGTTTAAATTTTCGAATTATTAACCAAAAATTCATGACAAATTTTAGCCAAAAATTTTTGTAATTCCACCAGTCAAATAACTCGCTATCGCCACGACCGCACCACGAAGAGTGGGAAATGAGACGTCACAGGAGAAGATTGACAGCTCTAGGTAAAATTACTCTATGCACATAAAGTGCGGTCATGTATTTTTCATGATTTTCAAATAAAATTAAAAAGTCATATAATAACCAAGTTCCTTAACCCTGCTGTTAGATTAGGACCATTTGGTCCAAATTTTTTCTGTTTTCCCTTGTAACTTTGGAACGGTGATATATACTGACTAAATTTTTCTGCTAATGGGGTCTTTTAATAAAACAATGTTATGTGCGAAAATTAAATTTTCTAACTTTATTCAGGACTGAGAAAAATACAAAATGACGAATCTTAGATTAGAGGACCATTTGGTCAATAGTACATTTTTTCATTACCAAGCGAATGTAAATTCATGTCAAATATTTAGAAGATGTTTTTGATATGTCAAATACTTGCTTTAGAAATTATTGAACCAAAATAGTTACAAAGGATAAGATAAAATTATTATTTTGGATGAAAATTCCAGTATGGACCAAATGGTCCCTCAATCTAAGATTCGTAAGTTTTTTCATTACCAAGCGAATGTAAATTCATGTCAAATATTTAGAAGATGTTTTTGATATGTTAGCGGATGTTTTTGATATGTCAAATACTTGCTTTAGAAATTTTTGAACCAAAATAGTTACAAAGAATAAGATAAAATTATTATTTTGGATGAAAATTGCAGTATGGACCAAATGGTCCCTCAATCTAAGATTCGTAAGTTTTTTCTAATCTAACAGCAGGGTTAAATGTTTATATGTTTACGCCGCTTGCTTAGATTATTGCTAACTTGAATGGAGAGGTAATCGCTGTTAAACGGCTCATGAAATTACGGCTTAAATTTCTGTCTTAAGCTGTCATAATGTTGCCAGTCTAAAAAATGCAAGTAAAAAAAACGGTGTTTGATATCAATGTCATGAATACAAATATAAGAATGAGAAAATAAACATTTGCAAGACGATATTCTTTTGGTCCTAATTATCGCTGTTTTTGGCGGTTTCGTTACTAAAAAGCTAGCGTTAATCGCTAGCTTGTAACGATATCGCGGCTAATGTTCTTCCAATTGACAGCTTTCATGTTTAAGGCAACTAATGCATATTGAGACTTATTCGCTTAAGACGCCATCTTTACTAGATGTCTTGGAATTTCAATGAACATTTGTGTACATAGGCTGTAGGGTATCCAGAGTTTAAATATATTCTATAAAACTTCCTTACCAGCCTTTGTACTTTTCGTGTTTTAAGAACTTTTTTTAAAATTCCAAAAGTTTTTTTTTTCTTACAGCCACCTCATCTTATGAATTGAATTTGTTGGAATTTATAACATTTAATTTCCAAATACCCACATAAATGGTCGGATTTAAATTTAGCACCATCAATGATGCCACATGATTTCCATTTAAAGCCATAAGCTAACAATTTATGAAGGTGTTAATAACTGTTTGCAATATCTGCATGCGCCTAGAGGGAAAAATACATTAAAGGCGGCGCTTTAACTTGTTATTAAAGTTATTTCCATTTGAGATGGGAAATCTTTCATTTTCCATTCCAATCATAATTCAACCTATCAACAATTAATGTTCGACAACAAACCAACGAAACAAACAACAACAACAACTATGTACTTTATAATCACTGACAATCAAGAATTACGTACTACAGAGTTGCACATTCATTCCAACATACGAATGGGATTCAGTCAGTCAATTGCACTAAAAATCCATTGAATAATTCTTGGTCGGGCCATAACAGTGACTACACACATCCATACGTACGTATGTATGTATGTGGTTGTACATGCCCCAATGCCCAGGGGGCCTATTGGCTCAAAGCCAAAAAACCGCCTAAACCCAACAGCAGCAACACTGCAGCAACACAACAATAACAAACAAACAACAAGAATTCGCATATATTTTGTATACAAAATTAAAAAGCCATACATGAAAAACGCCAAACGGGAACGTCAAATACGCAAAGACAACAAAATAATAATAAAAAAAAAACAAAATGCTAAAAAGCATTTGCAGTCCCTCAACATTAGTTGTGTTTGACTATTAGAAGGGCCCTAACTTGGCGCGGCAACACATTTGTTGCATTGAGCGCCTAAAAAAGGCATCAAAGTGCAACAAAAATGCTGTCAACACACAGCAAAAAACAAAAGGAATAAGAAAATCCACTGTAAAGGGGAGAGTTTGTATTTTGTTTTTTAATTTTTCAGCGGTATTTTTTTGCTACAAGTGTTGCTGATATGAAAATGCAATTTTCAAATATTGTTGGTGAATTTTCTATGGAACATTTGCTAGTTGTTTTCTGCATTAGGACCACAACTGCAACAACATTAAATTGAAGTGAAAAAAATTACAAATTTATGGCAGATTTAATGTGAACCCACAACTGGACAGAGGGACAAAACTAAGTTGCTGTCAAAAATAATTTGTTTCCGTGTAAACAATACACAACCATATAACTACAAAAGGAGAATTGCTAAAATTATAATAAATTTTAATATAAAAAATATTCAAACTTCTGTACTCTTGTATACTCTGTTTGTACTTTGGGTACACATTTTGCAATCTCGTTTACAGTTGGTGAACCTTTGTGTCCTTGAGTGTATAATTTCTATGCCCTTGTGTAATCGGTTACACTTTGTATACTTTTTGTATACAAAGTATAAAGTAAAGTATAAAGTAAATATGCTTTTGTACGCACTCCATGAACTTTTGTGTACACTCTTTTAATTTTCTGTACACTTTTTGTGCATTTACGTACTCATTTTGTACATTTGTGGACACCTATTATAATTGCGAGTAAACTTTTTGTAGTTTTGTGTCACATCGTGTTACGCCCGCTTCGATTCTGACATAGAAAATGTTACCGAACTGGAACTCATAAACCTCCCATTAAATGCTTCTCTCTTTACTTTTCTTCCGTTTGTGGGTACTAGACACTTCATGAACTTTTGTTCACACTCTTTTAAATTTCTGTACACTTTTTGCACATTTACGTACTCATTTTGTACATCTTTGGTAATTGCGAGTAAACTTTTTGTACTTTTGTGTCACATCGTGTTATGCCCGCTTTGATTCTGTCATAGAAAATGTTACCGAACTGGACCTCAGAAGCCTCCCATTAAAAGCTTCTCTCATTATTCTTTTTCCATTTGTGGGTACTAGAAAGGCGTCTGCTACATTTTATTATTATTTAAATTCGAATTCTATGTTCGTCCCCTTTTGCCCCACTGTAGCTAGAGCACATGTACTGCTGGTTGCAAATTTCTGTTTGTTCACTTTAGGGAATTATTATGTACAATAGATATGGACAGAAATTAATAACACTAAGCAATTGCTAAAGCATTTAAGCATTTATGGGCTTAAATGCGATGATGGATTCATGAATGCGTTATAAAAATCCGCTCTAAACAGAATATTAAAACTGCACACACAGCCACACACATCATGCAGCACAGTCGCCAATTTGAAGTGCAATTGCAACTGAAACTCCCATTGAAGTTGCAACTGCAATTGCAGTCGTTGCAACAGTTGCTGCTTATTGCTTATGGGTCAATGAATATACGTCATATGAGTTGAATTTTAACGCAAAAAAATATAATATACAATTCATTGTCCATGTGATATTAGATTTTGAATAGAACTACTATGAACTTTGGCAACTGCGCCATGATATGAGCAAATACCTGCTGTGCTTTTGTAATTAGTCTGAACTGAAAATAACAAATTATTTCATGCAACCATATTTGGGATTAAGCCATGATGGTATGAATCCAAAACAGCTGCAAGCCTTTGGCCAACTAAACATCCAAATGACAGCAATTCAAAGTGTTGACGTCGTTGTGTCTAATGAAAATGAAAATGACACTTTTCCAATTTATTATAATGTAAATTTAACAATAATTCTCAAGTCGTTCGCTCGCTCGCTCATGCACTTAACTCACGCGCTTGTACAGAAACTGCAAAAATTCGGTCATTTAAAAAAACGTTCAAAAATATTAATGAATTGTTAATTATCGCTTGCAGTTATAAGCGGCGATTCGAAACAGACAGGGCAGACAGACAATAATTCGCATATTAGGCGTCGTACGAGTGCGGCGGACAAAAAAAAACATGAAAATTGCATGAGTTCCACATGTTATTTTTTGTGGATCAGCGGGTTGTTGGACCAAACGTGATTACTTGACTGCCGGTTACTACGAAGCACTACCGTTTTCCAGCGTGAAACACGTACGTAATATAGACGATGTTCGTCCAAAGGCATGTCTGTCTAAAGTGTCTCACAGTGAAAAGATTGTGTGTTATGGGGGAGAAAATTTGTAAGAAATATGATTTAAAGGAAAGGCCAGAGAATCCCTGAAAATTATTGTTCTTTTAATCCGATTCTGAAAACAGAAACTCAGCTAAAGGCAAATGAGCTATTAAGTTCTTACCTAACAACTTTTGTATTTAAACAAATATTTCAAACAAGCAATGGCTAAATATCCATTATTTAAACAAAAATCCTCAGATTTATATTCGTCCGAGTTTATATTATTCGATCTTTTATTTGTTATGTTCTTAATAATTGTTCGGTTCAAGATCTATAACTATTAAAACAGAAAAATTGTGAAATTGATCATTATGGTGGATGGTTGGGAATATAGCTATTTCAATAAACTCGGACGAATATAAATTTGAAGACGGTACACTCTAAACGCCAATCTCATGGCAATCGTTGTTTCTTTTTTGAAACAACAACATCTATGCAATGGCTTTCGATGAAAGCATGCATAGGGAAGAAATGTTGTGAATATTGATGGTTATGGCAAAGTATTGTTGTGGATGTAGGAGGAGTTTAGACAATTCTCGCTTACTTGAGATTTGTTTATCCCTATAATGTGTGATGATATACCTAAATACTTGTGGAGAAGGGAGCTGATGATATGCCTGGGAGGGCATTGAAATAGCTATATTCCCAACCATCCACCATAATGATCAATTTCACAATTTTTCTTTTTTAATATTTCTATTAAAATTTACTTTTTCATAGAAAAAGTACTTTTTAATAGTTATTGATCTTGAACCGAACAATTATTAAGAACAAATCCTCAGATTTGTTAATAGTACATATATAAAAATGTTCTGGTAAATGGACGATTTTCCGACAACCTTTTAAAGCAAAGAACTTTCGCAGAGGAAATAATTTCGTGTTTCGAGATTGGATCCGACCTTATTTCGAGATCAGACACAATTGTCGTTTCGGAATTACGGCCGCTTGAGTACCCGGTCTCGAAATCAAATCAGAGAAGTAGATTCGGATTCGATGTGCTTATTGGGTTACGATGAGTACAAGGACACGTTTCACCTGGTAAATTGTCCAAAGAATTATAATTTGTATATGTGGATTTTGAATTTCAATGGATGTTTTTCAAATTCATATGGAATATTTGAATATTCGTTTAAATATTCAAATTTAAGACTTTAAAGGAATTTAGAAACATATTAATGAAATGTTGATATTCGACCTTTATGATATATTATATGATATATGATATCCTCGAGCTTGATTACTTGAACCTTAAAGTGAATTTAAAAACAATTAAATAAATTGACACAAAATTTCAAATTTCAACTAATAATAATTACAAAGACAGTTCAAACCCTGATATTCATAATTATAACTTTTATATGTTTCAAACCACTGTGCGTGTCTGTTATTTTACAAGTTTATACAATTTTTGTGTATGTTTTTTGTTCAATTATTCAATTCAGGGGGCTCGTTGCGTTCTGTTTTCGTTTATTCGTAGTGTTATGTCTTGTAAACAAACATACCTGCAGTGAGCGCCATCTACATGTCGAACAATTAGTGGTCAATTGCTACATTTTTGCCTTCAGTTTTGCTCAACATTTACAAGAACTTGACAACCTTGGCATGCGCTCCGAATTGTTTTTATTTTCTATTTGATTTATGTTATGGCGGAACAGCACGAATTTGTAAATGACACACAATTGACCTCCGTAACTAATAGTTTTGTAAACCAACGAAAGGATAGTGCACCCTAATTTCAAATGGAATGCAACTCATAATTTACAAATTATCAGTAGATGCAAAACACTGGGTTCCTGGTACGGGATTGGTTTAAATGAAAGGGAGAGATAATGACGATAGATTTTTACAGCGGATAGAATTATTATTTGTTATTATTTTTAGGCAAAATATTTAAATTTGTAGATTTTGAATTATGGCTAACCTAACCAACAGTTTGTGACCAAAAAGCGGGACTCGTTGGGTAAAAACTAAATACAAAAAAATTCATGTATCGGGTTTTTCAATAAGAGAGCGCTACAAAAGTTTTTTTAAATAAAACAAAACCGGTTTTAGATACCAATGAAATTCTTTATTCCTGTGAAAGTACGTTCGATGCCATTATGTATGGAACTCGATTTCTTTTGCATGGCCACCACGGGCACGCTTGCAGAAGTCCAGACGCTGAACCCAATATTTGACGGGTTTCAAGCATAAATCGGCCGATACTGCTGCAATTTCACGTTCGATATTCGTACGTAGACTTGACGTAGAAATAATCTAACGGTGTCAAATCGCACGACCGAGGCGGCCAATCGACTGGGCCATTTCGTGAGATAATACGTTCACCAAACTTGGTTTCCAATAAATTGATTGTGGCATTCGCTGTGTGGCTTGTGGCGCCGTCCTGTTGGAACCACATGTCCTCCAAGTCCTTATTATCCAATTGGGGCCAAAAATATTCGGTTATCATTGAACGGTAGCGATTCGCATTCATAGTAATGTGCCGGTCTTGATCATCGCGGAAGAAGTGCGGCCCAATGACGCCGCCGGCCCATAAACCGCACCAAACCGTAATTTTTTCGGGATGCAATGATGACTCATGGATTACGTGTGGATTGCTGTCTGACCAATAACACATATTTTGCTTATTGACGAAGCCATTCAGCCAGAAATGAGCCTCCGAAATACGAATCATTTTCAAGTTGGTGCTCAGCGCAATTCACGAACATACGACGCATATGGTGGTCAAGCGGCTTCAGTTCTTGCGTCAATTTAATCTTGTAAGGATGTAGGCCAAGATCTTTTCGCAAAATTCGCCACAACAACGTCACAGAGATGCCCAACGCTTGGGAACGACGTGGGAGAGACACATTTGGGCTTTCTTGAACTGAAGCCTCAGCGGCAGCAATATTCTCGACACTACGGGCACTTCTTTGTCTCACTGGCACGGGAACATTTTGTACTGTGCCTGTGGATTCAAATTTTTCCACTAGACGCTCAATTGTTGATCTGGTAGGGCGATTATGACGAGTATAAATTGGACGTAGCGCTCTTAAAGTTGAGGCCACTGGCTCCAAATTTCGGTAGTAAATTTCAATAATTTCGACTCGTTGTTGGCTCGTATATCTTTCCATGATGAAATGGAAACCTTACTGAGGAGAAATGTCAAAAGAGCGGGAAAAAATATGACGTCGTTTGCTGTCCCTATCGATTTACTTTCGTACCGTCTCTGTTGAAAACCCCTTTATTTAGCTAAAATAAGACTAAATATACAAAGTAGTATATGGGGATTTCCACAGAAAGTGCCACCCTATGTCGCATCACGTCATTATTGTTTATATTCAATTGTTTGGATTCAAGTCGAAGGTCATTTCATTTTCTTTGTTCTACAATTAGATACAAAAAATATAGCACAATTTTCTTATTCTGGTTTCTAGATCATCAACAGATATTTTCGTTTTAATTTGTGGTTAGTTTTCAAGAAAATATATCTTGAAAATATCAAAAGCTGCACACGCTTAAGCTATCAAAAGATGGAACCTTCATATAGTACGAGAATACTATTGATTTAGAATATAATAAGTTGTATTCTGAAAGTGGACAAAGGGACCAAGGGATAAAGAGAGAGAAAAAGACAAAGATAAGGAAACCAAAACAAAAAACTATAAATTATGATGACCGCAAATGATTTATAATTGTCGTCGGACAAAAAAAACGAGGACAGAGTAAAGAAATTAAAAAATAAAATTTTACTTTGATTTCAAGAAAAATAGGAAATCGACCAGAACTAAAACACTTATTTGCTCTCCGAAAGATCAAAAATACAAACGATCATTGAGGTATAGTGTGTCCTTATAAAAAGTATTTTACACTCGAGAAAAACGGTTAAATGCATAAACCATGACAAGCAAAATATCAAGCGCAAAGTTCACACATTGAAGGCTAAATATCAGAAGTTGGTGAACCAAAGCTATAATACCGTCTATTTTGTGGGCACTAGTGATACTGGGAGAAAACCAAGCATCGCCCCCTGCAGGCGAAACGGTAAACTCGAAGGTCACCGGATAAGACTAAACAAGATGTAGTTTCTCCCATGATGGCAGAAGTGAAGAGATGGAGTAGGAATTTGGGAGTCGGAGTTCAGGAAATTTGACCGAGTCGGAGTGATTCTTTTTCAGGCTGGCTGCAAATCCGTGCTAATAAAATTTCTAAATATGTATAAAACAGCACAATGAAAGCAGATGAAGGAATACAACACTGTCATTGTCATACTTATAGATATTGGTTAGCGTGGATTGCCCGACTGCCGTCAATACTATTTTTGCCATTGCTGTGAATAGGGTGAATACATCAGAGATGTTCATCTTTAAACTGGAAAATGTTTTTCTACGGCCCGGAAAAATTAATTTAAATTACTTGGGAATAGTTCAATATGTTCCAAGATAATGTAATGAATGATGAATAATAAAAAAGCGAATACCTCCTTTTTTCATCTTCAACTACCTCCTTTCTTTGGGTGTTCTTTTGTACGATCTTTTTGCACTGCGTGTTGTACCATTTGATACCTGCTGTTTCACTATGCGTTTTCTTGGTCATCCACCGTCCCATCCTACGAGGGTTGATTTTCTATATCTATCCCGGGCGTGGAATAGCACATCACCATCATCATCATCAGTTTAGATTAATACTGGCAATTCAGGCATTTCAAAATGTTCCATTCCTTTTTGGGATCTATAGGATTTGTTGTTTCAGGAATGAACAGGCACAAGTTTTAAATTTCTTGGAAATAAAAGCCTTACAATTATCGAAATTAAACAAAATGACGTTTTCAAAACTCAAGACGGACGATAGGTTTCTTTAGCACTTAAGGGCTGTTGATTGCTGTTGTATGGGATGAAACCTTTTCTTGTCTGTTACCTAAAGGCAGACACAGTCAGATGTTATATATTGGAGTGGATGGCTGTAAGGTTGGAACACTTTAATTTGAAACAGATTTTCAGTTGTGCGTTGTATTTTGTAGTGTTCAATTTGAAAATGTTTGAATATTTATCAATTTCATTTGTCTACGTTGTCGTTGGCGATATTGATGCTATTGTTGGATTTTCGGTGTTTTGTTTTGGCTCCACATATTCTATACACTTGCCTGTCCTCTTGTGTTTCGAATCATGTTTTCGTCCGTCCATCGAGCGTCCGTCTTTCTGTCTGTGCCTGTGATTACTTTGGATTTTATAGGGGTTATCATTAGATTGGCTTCGTATTATACGGTTGGTGTTTGGTTTTATACAGATCGGTTGGTGTTGTTGTAGCCTAAGCTGGTGTGATGTTGTTGTAATTTCGATTCAGCCGGTGGTTATCACCGTATTGTGATTTTATGGCTACATTTGACTGGTGGTTGGTTAGTTGGTTTGGTTGGTTGCTTGGTTGCTTGGTGGTGACTCCGAAAAGAAAAAAACTCATGCAGGTGTTGTTTTTTTTTCGTGTAGTAGTAATAATGTTGTTGTTTGTACCCACCAATATTCTCAAATCAATTTTATTTTTCCATATTTTTTTCCAATATTTTTTTTTGTTGGTCATCTCTTAACAAACGCGTCATTATAATTAAACAAGAAACTGTAAAGTTTTATTAAGAGGGGGAGAGAAAAACTTGTTTTCTATATCGTATATCTTGGCGTTAGTGGATTTTGACTTTTTGAATTTAACGTATTATAAAATTATAAAAATTAACAACTGGTGTTGGTCGACGTCTTAATGCAGCAGAGTATAGCTACCAATCTTCCCGATCTTCAGCGAATTCTTACTGGCTAGTCTTATCGAGAGGTTAATATAAAATTGTATTGTCGAAAATCGTCCATGTCGTAGACAATGGATGTGTTCTCCAAATTGACCTTTTCATCATCGACGTTGTTTTTCAATGGCTAAAAACTGCTAATGTCGCTTAAAATCTAACACATCGCGTATTTATTAATTCATCTCTTTTAAGTTTCAAAGGATCTGTTTTCAATTTCATTTGAATTTCTTTGAATTTGAAATGTAATTCATGCTCTTCAAGTCAACGAGTGGCAAAACCCAAAAAAATTACAGAAGCATTTGCTAAATTAATGAATGTATTGGATAATGAATTGAAATCGCATAAAAATTATGATCGATAGAGGCGCTCGAAGCTGCAACAGATTTCCGTCTGCAATATAAGTCGCAAATTAAATCAATAATGTCCTGTTCCCAATTGAATTGCAGGCAACCTATACAGCCGATGCAAGTTTAGTTGTCTTAGATCCGAGTTACTTTTGAAGTTGTAATTTGCTTTCCTTTTCTGTTAGTGCCCATTTAAAATAATGTTAATTTCCAGTGTAAAAGAATTAAAAGTGGGGTCTTATTTTATTTCGTTTTTCAGCCAGTGGAGTTTTCCAAACACATTATATTTTGGGAAATTTGTTCACATTTGTTAGAATATATTTAAAAAAAACCAACCCGTAAAAAACATAGTTTTTGACTATAAATTCTTTATATATGACCACCCCCCTTTGTCCAATTCCGACCATATTTGCAGCAGATCTTAGAATACATATATACACCTAACCAGCATACCCAATTTTGTTCAAATACCGTTAACAGGAGCAGAAATATTGGATTTTTAATTTGTGATTTGTATGAGAGGTACCACGCCCCTTTATCCAATCCCGCCCATATTTTGATAGTTTATTTTTGTCGTCGCCATTAGTTTGCCTGCGAAGATTTGGCTCGATTGGATCACGGGAAATGGGTTAAAAATCTATCCAAAGTTTTTTCGGCATACAGACAGCTGAAGTTAATATAAAGAATTTAAAAAGTGACCGTTTTTTACCGGAGATATTACCTACAGACGGTTTATTATTCAATACTCTTACTAATTAAAATACAATTGGCTGCCCGATCTTGCCCGTTATCATGGTAAAACAATAAAACTGCAATAACCTCGCAAACAAAAACTGTCTACCGGCGGCGCTGGTAGAAACAAGTATACCACATATTTTGTTTTTGGGTATTTTGTTAAGTGCGATATCTTGAGAACATATGTCGGAAGCGTTATCCATAGATTACGGGAAAGACCAAGAAAAGGCAAGGTCCAACATTACTAAATCGGTGACGATCACAAGCCCATTGCGACTACAGAGGATAAAAGAGAGTATTCCAACGCTTCCATTTAAATACCTTACCTGCATAGTAACCTTTGAAGAGGACTTATCGTTGTTTATGGACTTGGGATTAGCAAAGGATACATATTCCAATTTACTGAGCTCTTTAAAGCATCATGCTATTAATATCCTTTCGGGATACAAAAATATTGGATCTGCCAAAATGTAAGCAGTATCGCCTTAAAGCTAACTAAGGTATAGGTAGAGGTATAACTTCAATACTTGCTGGATTATACTGTCAGGTCATTTGCCTGAGGGGGAGGCTGAATTACTTCCAGGAAGACTCACAGTGGTGAGTAAGTGGGAATGTGATGGATCATCTTGTCAAAGGGTTTACAAATAAACAATTGATACAAATAACACAACAACGGCTGCAAATTCGATTACAGCTTGACCGTAGGTGGTGCAGTGGTTAGTGGCCGCGGCTCTTGTACATGAGAATGTGGGTTCGATCCCTATTCAGACCACCTTACATTTCTGTCGACGGCGGTCACCCCGCTTAGTAGCGGCTACACTATCGAGTAATTAGCCATAAAAAAGCTTCCCAAAAAACCGGAATCGGTGTACAAGTGTAGGTAAACCTAGAAGCACACAGCTCACTGGTTATGGGAAGCTCTCCCCAATCCCTTCATGGGATGAAACCATTTATTCTCTATAGCTCCCTTACGTCTGAGAGTGAAATATCTAAACATTTGCAAACCCCTCGGCCATCATCAGTCCATTATTTCCGTTCGGTGTTGTTTCAATATTCAAAGGAGTCTTCATAAATTATCAAAACTACATTACGCGATATAAAAACTTAAATTGATCAATTCAGTCGTTCTGTTCTTGATAGCAAGAATGGAGAACCTCATTAGTAATTATCAAATTTTTTTCTAACAAATATTGATGGGAGAGTCTCAAATGAAACTACAAATACGTCGTCACTGTGCAACACTGTGTGACCCATCAGTGTTCAATTTGTAAAAATACACCGAAAGAATTTCAACATTTGGCTGATTAAACAAGTGATAACTATGAAAATAGAATATCTCCATGCCAACCTAGAATTAGATGTATGGAGATCATTTTGAAGTTATCTTATACAATTTAATGACAAGGAGAAACTGTTGACGAGAATACGTCACCAAAGGAGCAACATAAATAGATAAAAAAATTTAATTTTTCAAGAAGCCTGGACTTAGAGTAGACTGCCCCAAGTAGTCCACTAACTGTGGAAAAACGTCCAGCACATTTTATGAAAACGATGAGGTGACACCCCGAACTACTGCTGTCATTTTAAAATTTATGGAGTTATCTTTGAAATGTTTTTTTAATTCAGAACTTTCGATTTTTGCAACGAAAAAAGTCAAGGGCCCCACTGTGCGGTGGTGGTTCTGTACGATAGATCACACTTGAAGAAACATTCGTTGAAGCGACGAACAATTTTATTCGTGTGAAGCATTTTTTCATATCAGTGTATATGTACCCTTAAACAACTTAGTATTTCATTGAAAATATAGGATGCCAGATATGATGCCCTCAACACTCATATAATTATTTTATACACGTTGTTGTTTTCCTAAGCAGATTCGTTAAAACCTCATTAAGGATTTAACTTCTGCAATACCCAAAAGCTCCTTTGTTCTCCTTTTCCTACACTGGGTTATTTTTAGCAGAATCAAAATTATTAATCGTAGAAAATAAACCATTCAAATGTAGTCCTTTCTTAGAAACCAATACCGTAAAAGTGAGAATTGGTTGCCACCCCTCCACTCTTCCAATACAAATCTTATCTAAGATCCCAATCAATTCATTCAATTCGTATGTTAATTATTGGATTTTTGATCAGATTTGTTCCCCCTTTGGTTCGGTTTCGTTGATGTGCAACCGAAACCAATATTAATTCTCTTTAATATGCCACTCATGTCCAATCCGAAAAAAAAGAAAAAGGTTACTTCTTTTTCGCAGTCGGTCTACAAAAAAGCCGGCCCTATATGAGGAGTATGTATGAGTCATCATCATCATCCGATCGAAACGCATCGAAGAGCCACAAAAAAAAACGAGAAAATGTTAAGACTTTAGCAAACTTTTTCTTAGGTGGAAGACAGACAGACATACACAGACACGAAGGCGGACGGGAGGACAGACGAATGGCAACAATGTCAATATCGTTTGAGCCGTTGAAAGTTTATGTTTATATGCGATCAGTGATCATTTTTTGCCATTAACATGTTTAAAGATCTTTAAAGACTTTACAACGTTGAGAGCCCCAAAACAACAACAACAACATCAAGTGAACATGGCAAAAATGTTTTCCTTTTTCGTCTTCCAACTTCCCCAATGGGCAAGCACAATACGATGACTACCTGCCGACTTGAATTGTTGGTGGTTTTTAAGCTAAGACTACTTACTAGGTTAGCTTAATGTTATTATAGGACAGGTGGCAGTCGGAAAATGCGGGTTCATTATAAACTATTGATAAACATAGAGTGTACCAAAAAAGTACATACAGTTTCCAAAATTTTACTTTTTTGGGGGAACTTTACGTACTTTTTCATACTTTTTTTGTTCCATTTGACGCTCTTTTTGGTATCACTGTGTACTTTTTAACGCTTTATGTAATTTTTTGAAACACTTTATGTACCTTTGAGTACCAAAATGTAGCTTTCGTACTTAAAATTGCATACGTAGTCAGAGTACATAACGTGTACCAGAAGAATACATAAACTGTACCACAAAGTGCACACAGTGTGGCATCAAAAAGTGACCCAAAAAACTACATAATGTGTGCCAAAAATGTGCATATGAGTACCAAAAAGTACATAAAGTATAGAAATAATTCATAAACATATAGTGTACCAAAAAAATTCATAAATTGTACTAGATAGTTTTATGAACTTTTTTATACACTTTCGAATCTTGTTCATAAAAACTTGTGAGACGTGTGAGAGACAATTTTTGTATGATAAACCATCTCTCAAATCTATCATAAATTTTACTGAATCATGCAATTTATGTTCTCTTGGGTACACTTTTTGGTATCAAAGTGTACTTCTTTGGTACGCTTTATGAATTTTCTTTATGAGTTTGGTACCAAAAGTCACGTGCCAAAAGGTGCAGTGGCTCCCAAAGAGCACATAACGCATACAAGAAAAATACATATAATGTACCAAAAATTGCACAGTGTGGTATCAAAAGTGACCCAAAAAGTACATAATGTGTGCCAAAAATGTACATATGAATACCAAAAAGTACACAAAGTTTAGAAATAATTCATAAACATATAGCGTACCAAAAAATTACATAAATTGTACTAGATAGTATTTTCTTTGCTGTGTTATATGAACTTTTTTATACACTTTCGGCCGTATTCATAAAAACATATGAGAGGTTTGAGGGACGATTTTTGTATGATAAATCATCTATCGACTCTATCATAAATTTTAATGAATCGGACCATTTGTATTCTCTTTGGCACACTTTTTGCTATCAAATTGAACTTGAAGCGTACCAAGCTTTATGAACTTTTTTAAAACACTTTTTGTGCACTTTATGTGTTGGTACCAAAAGCCAAACTGTACCTTTTTTGATACACTTCACTGCCAAAAAGTGCATTGGCTACCAAAGAGTACATAACGTATACAAGAAAAATACATAAAATGTAACAAAAACTGCATACAGTGTTTCATTAAAAAATTACCCTAAATGCATATGAGTTCCAAAAAGTACATAAGGTTTACCAGAGTACATAAAATTTAGCAAAACTGCGTAAAGTACATGCGGAGATCCAAAAAACCTTCATACGAGTACCACAAAAGTACTTTTGTTTGTACACTTTAAGTGATTTTTTACACATTTTAAAAAGTACATAGTTTGTGCCAAAAAGTACACAAAGTTTATTAAGAAGTACATAAGTGGTACCAAAACCTACATAAAGTCTACCAAAAAGTACATGCAGGGATCCAAGCAATATTTATAAAGTGTACCTAATAGTACGTTTTTTCGTACGTTTAAGTACTTTTTTGATACATTTTGCGTTTTCTTTAACACAGCTTTCCGTATGAAAATGCCCTCATTTTAGCACGCTACATGTACTTTTTGAAACACTTACTGTAGCTGTTGAGAAATTTTTTTGGCATTAAAAGGTATATTTTGGTACACTTTAAAAAATTACCTAAAGTAAATGCAGAGATCCAAACAATACTCGCGGCTAGTGGACGAGTTGTGGGCGTACGTTTCCAATATCAGGTTAAAATTGTCTTTTTATCCTGAATATAGTTAAGTTCGTTTGTTTGATAAAAGTTCTTAACAAATATCTTGGGAGCTTTGCAAACTCTTCACATTATACGACGGCTCCCTGTTCATTTAAACATTAACTCATTTAAAACATTGAAAGGTTTTCTTAAATGTATGACTCATTGGGTTAAACGTGATTTGCCGTAGATTCAATTCTTAAGTTTTTCTTTTCGGGGCCGCTGGGAGAGCTCAGTGTAGTAGTTGTTGCTGTTGGTATCATTAGGCTTTTGGCTGGAGCCGGTTAGAAATGCTATTTATGCAATTCGCACAACAACAGCAATTGGTTAAGACCCAAACAACAACAACACAATAGTGTGAATCAGGTAGTTAAGATGGAGCAGTTTCAAGATCATCAACATCAGCGCCGCCAGACAGACAATCAAATAGATTTTTTTCGTTGGAGGCAAGAGTTCCCAATTGTGGATGACTCATATTGCATAAAGCTTTTTCTGGCTTCAGATTTTAACGGACATTTGTTGAAAGCAGCTAAACATGTTAGCTATTAAATACGACCCTAATGATTGATTGGAAATAAATGGTGTTAACGTATTACAAAGCCAAGACGCCCAAGACTGGGTGGCTGATGGATGACTCAGAAGAATTGTACTGGATTCTAGAAGAGTAACCTTTTCCTAATTGAATTAGGTAGGGTGCCTTAATTGAAATTGCACGCCTTTTTGGGAATCTCAAAATGATTAGCAGCGTCAAACTTATCGTCGTCTTTGGACACAACAAAACGTGACAACGTATTTCGATGTTAAATTGAGTGCGTAATTTTTCCCCCATTTGTCTTGTCAATCCCAGAAATGATTTGTTGTTACTGTTGTAGCTAGATTTGTGTCTAATCATTGTAACGTCATAAGTTATATGATCGCTTAACTCGTTTTTGCTGTTCTTTGCTTAAAGTCGCAGCCGCTGTTTAAGCTGTCTGCGCATGCGCAGACTGTAGAAATGTTTTATGCAAACGAAGTGTCAACTCATGAATACAAAGTTCTCGTTAACGATACAACAACAGAGCACAACAACAACAATAAAAGTGAAAAGTCTATAAGAAATAAACTACCATCATGGTAGAGTTGAACAGAAGAAAAAAAACAGAACTGCCAATGACTGATACAATAAAAAAATCTCCATAATCATGGCATCACGATCAATAATCCTAACACAGGAGGGACCAACTCACGTGCTGCTGCTAAAGTCTTACCCGTATCGTCCTTCTTCCGTTGTTCTAATACCTTGAAAGATAGCTACCCCAGGGTTCTTTTCCGTTGCCAGGAATATGATGATGGCACTTTTTGGTGGCTCACTAATCTCACTCACTCATCTCGCTCTCTCTCTTTCTGTCTATCTATTTGATTCAAAATATCGTACTGTACTAGAGATTATCATATATTTGCAATCAAAAACCCATAAATCGGGTTTTTTGTTCCCTCTCAGTGCGCTTAATGTCATTTGGGGCGCAAAAACTCGCGCCCTCAGGGTTATTTGATAGCAGCAAAACATGCAAATTACTTTTCAATACCTGGCTGAGACGCAAACACCTCTCACTCACTATCTGTTCGCGTTGCGAGTCTTCAATCCCGATATCATTAAGATCTAGCAAAGTGCTGCTGTTGTAAATTATGAATTATGAATTTATAAGCCCCTGATGTTGTTGTGATGCGTCGTTCGTAAATACATTTATATAGAAAATGTACGACGATCAAAACGCTCATTAACGCTTATAAAATCATCAATCATTACCGAGTACTACGTGTTGTAGTCGGAGCTGTGTTTTTGCATTTATGTAGATTTAACGATACTGGGAAAGGGAGTTACAAACGGAAATAGAATTTCTAGATTTTTTACAAAATATCCAGATATCGAAGTGTTGAACCATAAAATAAGTAGATAAATTCCATTGTGAACTCCTAAGTTCTACGATGAAATACTTAAGCCCCATATTCAGATCTTCGGAAATTTTAATTTCTATAAGAAGTAATGGGTGTCCCAATAAGGGTGCACGATTTAAATTTTGTGGAAGTGTCTGCTCTGAAATTTGGCGGCATATGTCTGAGATTGTTCTGATTGGAGAGCTACACAAAGGAAGACCGCGTTATCATTATGAAAACCCATCAGACATGATTTTCATTGGTACTTTTTTATTTTATTATCCAAGTTCAAGCTCCTTCAATTTCTCTATTAATAGAGAAAACTCGTTACAAAAATGGAAAACTCACGCTGAGGCGGCTCGCAAAATTTTGAGAATTTTCGCTCGTGGAACTGCAGTTAATGTGTCAATTTATTAATGGTCGATTATGGGCAGTACGTCACCTGTGTGTCGACATACTGGCCGGTCTCGCAAGCATTGCTGCACACTGCAAATTTTGTATTTTGTTGTTGTTTGGATGCAAATATAATGTGTTTGTAGATCGGCGCAAATATAGTATACTTGTGTCCGAACATATTGTGTTTGCTATTCAATATAACATGTTTGGGACACAATGGTTAATAGGTTACAATATAAGTATATGTGTCCCAAATGTGGCTTTATTTGATGAATATTCCTGAAAACACTGATGTCTGTCATAATAAAGAAACAAAAAGCAACAGATCTTCAATTCACGAAATCAATGCTTGCAAACATGCACATGGTTCCTACAGTATATTGCAGGGGCCGTTATTTTTCAGCGTATACTGCTCATAACATGTGAGCAGGAAGTTATACCACTATCGCGTTCCACGGAGCCCGATGAAACTCATGAGGTTTGAGTGCAAGTGTTATAGCTGTGTGCTGTGTGTCTGAGACTCAGAGGTTGTGAGCTGTTAGTTATACACGCTTGAAAAACATCCCCTGTAGTAGTATGCAGGAACAATGTATATGATTGGAACATCCAAGTACTTACGTGCAAACATTTTTTCAGGAATTAAAGAGCTACTGCTTGTAGTTTCTTTGTTGTCTGCCACATTTTTTGTTCCATCAGTTTTCTCTTAATACAGCCATATTTAGGTCACAAAAACATATATTATATTATATTAATCGCTGTCTCTCCAACATGTAATATTGAATAGCAAACACACTGTGTTTGGACACAAGTTAACTATATTTTCGACAAACTACAAATACGTTAAATGTGCATCCAAATAACCAAACAAGAGCGATTTTTCAGCGTGTAGTAATATTATGTTACTCCTATCTTGAAAGTAAAGAGAGTTTGCTGTGAAAATCTCATAATCAATGTTAATTTGTAGTTTAGAAATTATATAGAATTTATTCTTTTTTTTTGCCAAACGTCTTCACATGGACTCCTTGTTGCACAAAGTAATGGAACACAACCAGGAAGCCATCCATCCTCTTGCATTAGAGTATTTTGCATTTTATTTTTAATAATATAATTTAACTTCCAAGAGCATAAATATGCAAATAAATTATCTTCAAATATCCAACCAGACAGCCGACAACGACCCATAGTCTCTAACTCTGGACACGTTCGCCACAGTCTCTGTCACTAATTGAAAAATTACTTATCCATTGAGTTTACAATAAACTGCTAGTATGTTGCTGTTGTGCCTTCTTGCGCGTTAGTCAATTCCTCGCCGCCAACCTCCTCCAATCCTTCAATACACCAACCTTCATCGTGTAATAGCCACGTGCCATAACTGTAACTCGCGTTTGCTGGCTGGCTGGCTGGCTGGCTTGCATGGGCTGTTACTCGTAGTAGTAGTCTAAGATGTAAACGCTTTGATGATGGAAAAAATGACCAACTCGACTAAACTGGTTCGGTATGGAAGCCATAATTGAAAAATTGTTTTCAACACTTAACCAAAAAAAAAGAAACAGAACAAAAACTAGAGAAAGAATTGGAAAAAAAGTCAAAAGAAAACATGACTTTAATTGACTCGGTAAACAGATCATAACGCTTTAGCTTCAGAGGCACAATACGCTCGACTCTAGCGTAGACTCAAAACTCCACATCTCCGGACTACAACGGGATGGGGTGCAACTCCAAATGATAGAAACAACAAGTTTTTGGTCTTTAACGAAAAAGCTCACAGTGGGACGTAATTGTAAATTGTTGAGAATCATTAAAAGAAAACTTAAAATCAACTTCTTGGTAATGAGTTTTCAACAAAATATAAGGGTCTGAAGAGGGAAATGGATGTCGAAGACGGATTGAAACAATGAGTTGGCAGTTTCTGTGTCGAAAGGTCAAATGATCGTAATTAGAAAATGAAAAATCAACAGGAGTTTAAAATTACGTATTATTTTTCATTAATGACGTCGAGCAAAAGATAAGAGAACTTTCTAAATTAAGAAAAGGGATACAACGACTGTACTACGATATAATCAAAGTTACTGAGTTTTAGTGAACGCAGTCAGAAAAGCTGCTCTTCGCATAATCGCAAAAAAACTATGTATTATTTTCAGTTTAGGGTGCTTGGGAAATATATAAATAAATCTTCGATCGCCAACTCATTCGTACCAAAGTTAGAATTTCTTGATAATTGATGCAACATACTTTGATTTTCCTTTCATTCAATTCCAGTCATCATTCGCTGATTCCGCTTCGTCCAATAACATCTTTAATTTCTGGGGTCGAATTATGTGAAATCAACAATATATAACTCATTATCGTTTTGTCGGTAGAACAGATTACACGCTGAAAAATATCGGCCCCAGCAAACTATTGCAGGAAACATGTACATATTTGCAAGCATTGTTTTCATGAATCGAAGATCTGCTGCTTTTGTTTTGTTTCTTTATGTCTGTCTCGTTTTTGTTTCCAGCGGATTTCAACAAACCAAGCCACATTTGGGTCTCATAAACATATATTATAGCCTATTAATCACTGTGGCTCAAACATGTTATATTGAATAGCAAAAACAATGTGTTTGGGCACAAGTATAGTATATTTGCGACAAGCTACAAACACGTTATATTTGCATCCAAACAACAAAAAATTACAGATTTGATTGAGCGGGTATATAGGAAGCTAAATATGTAGGAAACTACATCAAATTAATTATCGGTAGCGCAGATTTATGTACGCTTTGGGGCAAATTATATACATGCCGATATTGATATTATCGATAGTGATATTTTGTGTTCGCATGCCTTGTAAATGGTTATATGACCCGCATTATCGACATAGCCATATTGCATGTACGACTACCAATATACTTAATTAGGCCCCCGTATCGAGGAAAGGCTTGATAAATACTGTTGGCCATCTGCACCATCAATTTCAGTAGTTGCCAAGTGATTTACTGAATTCCGTTGCGGTCGTACCAGCACAAGTGTTGTCGAATATTCAGCTCCTCCAAAAGAGGTAGTCACGCCAGAAATCGCCAGTAAAATCCATGGACTGTTAGTAGACGATCGGAAAATGAGAGTGCGTAAGGTGGCTGAGGCTATTGACATCTCAACTGAGCCGGTACATCAATTTGTTCTTGCATATTTAGTAGACATCTCCACAAGACATCCTTGAAGAGCCATTCAAGACATTCGATTTTGTTCAAGACATGTACTACGTCAGTGGTGCAATGGTAGTGTGCGCAGCTCTTGTACATGAGTACGTGGGTTCGATTCCTACTCACACCACCTAACACATCTTTCGACGGCGGTCACCTCACTTAGTTCCCATGAAAAAGTTTCTCAAAAATACCGTTCGTTACCGGTGTAAAACTGCAGGTCCCAATATGATTTTTATTATTGTTTCTTGAATATTTATTATTTTTCTTAAATCGATTAAATGATTGTTTGGCACCAACCATAATACTCAGTTTGTACACTGAGTAGAATCTTAATTTATTCCAACCATAAATAGAGAATTTTTATGAATCCCAACAATTCTTGGTCTCTGACGTTAATTAACAGCTAGTAGTTGTTTGGGTCTAAGTTTTAGTTAAGCGGTGGGTCGTCTCCCCCCCCCCAACAAAACCGTTACATGACATCAAATAGTGTTACTACCTGATAGAGGCCTATTGCGAGACTCCGTCACAAAGTGTTTGTAACTACGACCAATGTCTGTCTGTCTGTCTTTCCAGTGATATCTGTATGTGGTGAATCATGGCATTGTTGATTTTAGACTTAGAATCTTTATGGTTTGTTTTTCTTTGAACAACAAACTGCAATTTACTGTTGAAGATACCACAAAATAGGAAACACCGGACCCAAAATGAACTGTCCCCCCATATCAACGACCGAAATTTTCTTTCAAACTGTAGGTAGACCCATGTTTGTTGTGGTGCTACAAAACGAGGAAGACATCCCGAAAGTGGTAATGATGATTGTGTGGAAATATCCACATCATCATCATCGTCATGAATATGCGTTAACATTAACGGTCAAAACCATAAAAAACCATCAACTTCATCAACACATACATACATATGTACGCATTTACGAGTGAAGTAAAAGAAGCGATCTAGAGATGCTGTTAAGCAGATACCTGAGTAAAGTGCATCAGATTTGGCCATCGCACATAGTTAAAAAGTTTGTTTACTATCACCACAAATGCCAGTGTCGGTGGCAGTGGTAGCGACAGCGGTTTCAGTGGCACCATCTCCAGCAAACGACAAAAGGCACCTACAAGTGGCTACCGGATTACTTTACCTTTAAGAAACGTTGCCGTTTGTCTGCCAAGCAAACAAATAAAAAGAAAGTTTGTTAAGAAGTTGTTTTTCTTTTTTAATGAAAAAATTTAACATTTAATGTTAATTTTTTAACGCCTTTTTCTAATAGAAACGAGGGCGGAATGGGTGTTCAATGGGAATTTAAAAAAAATGCTGTATTAAGATCTAATGTAGCACAGAATATATATCACCCAAGGATATCAGAGAAAAAGTGTAACGTGGTTTTGTAGAAGACTGAGGTAAGCTCAGTCATTCCCAGGGTCTTTTGTTAATATTCACCAAACATTTCGAAACAAGAACCCAATACTTGAAATTCGAGTACCTTTTTGAAATTCGAATTCATATTCTTTATTAATCTTCAATTTGCAAAGCAATTTCATTGTGGGAAATCACTGAACTGAATTACCGGTTCAGAGCTCTCCTTTAAGCTTAGGAATACTCGTCATGGTTTGACAAGACTCTTTAGCGAATACTTGTGTTGGCTTGACAACAGTCTTCTGGGAATACTTGGCTTGACAATACTCTTCTGGGACCACTTGTCTCGAGCTGATACACTCCTTAAATACTTCGGAAACTGATCGATTAAAGGTAATCGGGATCTTAGTGTATTGCACACGCTATTATTCGGATTTGCTGGGCAAGAAAGGATCAGATGTACGGATTACTGGGTCGGTATGCACTTTACATGCCTGGTGATGACGGTCTGGTATCGGCTAGTAATGAGTAGATTACACAGAAACAATCAGACGGAGCCGCTATCTAAGAACAGTCAGCTGTAGCGGTGGAGCCGCAGTAAAAGAACAATATGGCGATAATAAATGTGCGGTGTGAGAACAGTCAGCCGAAGCCACTGTGTAACAAAAGTCAACCGTAGCCGGTGTTTAGTACACTCAGCCGGAGCCGGTTGGTAGGATCTGTCGGCCGGAGCCTGTTCGTAAGAACAGGCACATGCAGCCGCTTTGTCAAAACAGTTAGTCGACGCCTCTGTGTAAGAGCAGTCATTCGGAGCAGCGGCGTAAGGACCGTCAGCCGGAGATGCTGTATAAGAACAGTCAGCCGAACCTGATTTTTAACAACAGTCATATGAAGCCGCTATATAAGAACCGTCACCTGGAGCCGCTGTAAAAGAAAAATCATTGGAAGGTGCTATGTGAGAACAGTCAGCCGAAGTCGCCGTGGAGGAACAGTCTGCCGGCGCCGCTGTGTAAGAAAAGTTAACCACAGCCGCTGTGTAAAAAGTCAGCCGGAGCCGATTTCTAAGAACAGTCAGTCGAAGCCTCTATGTAAAGACAGTCACCCGGAGCTGCAGTGTCAGAACAGTCGTCCTAAGCCGCTGTGTAGGAACAGTCAGCCAAAACCGGGTTGTAAGAGCAGTCAGCCGGAGCCGCCGTGTAAAACAGCCAGCCGGAGTCAGTTTGTAAGAACAGCCACATGTAGTCGCTATGTTAGATCAATAAGGCGATGCCGCTGTGTCAGCCGGACCCGTTGTGGAAGTATAGTCAGGCGAAGCCGCGTTATCTCCTGTCTTCCAACAGACACGCTTAAAAAAGGTACACTCTTTGTTATTTTCAGATCTAGAACCCAAGATGGTGTGCAATAATGTATTGCATCAGACGTTGGGAAGAGTCTTACAATGAGTTTAGTCATATTTATCATTAAGTACTCTGGCTGCATTGATGTGAATGAGAATTACATATACATATATATTATATCAACTAAATTGTTGTTTTGTTAGTGAAATCCGCAAAACGATGGTAACAGCTGAATTTTACTTCAATTTTTAATTTATTTGTTTGTTTGTTCTAAAAATGTTGGAAATTCGACTGGAGCAACCGAATCGATTATGAAACGAGATTCTTTTCAACCGAGTATCAGTTATAGCAATTGAATTCGGTTGCCGCAACTTCATTTCGGTTGTGACAACTTAGCAAAACATTACTTTCCTTTTGATACTTCCCTCATACTTTTGGTAATTTCTTTTAAAATTACACAACTTTAGCTTTAAAATAAAGAACAACAAAAAGCTTTTTAACACTCTATTGTGGACCATAATGAACCAAAGGTTGCACTGAACTTTACATTACATTTAAACTTTGGCTGTTGTAGTTGTAATTCGAGGTAAACTGGGGATGTGATGGTGTTTTTAAAGCCCACAGACATTTGCCAGAAAGTTGTAGTTGTATTTGTTGCTGATGCTGCAGTTGTTGACCGTATCCAAAACTTGTGTGATTGTGGGCTTCACCTTTAAGAGGCACGAGCCTGTCCAATCTGAAAACAACACAGATCAATTGACTTTTTTGTTGTTGGGCTTTCTGTAAACTTGGATCCCATCTTGTAATGTTTGCATTGAATCTGAGCGAAGCACTTCAACACTTCACCTGAGAAGTGTTTTGTCATTCTCCAAGGTACAAGCACGCGAGACAATAACAAAAACCCTTAAGTGTTTTATGTCATTTTCCGGAAGAACGGTTGCTGTTCCTCCTCCTCCTTCAGAGTTGACCACGTGCCTGTTAAGGTTTTTGTTTAATTTGAAACTTTTTTTGTTTTATGTCCCTCCTCTGATTTCAAGTTAAACATAATCATTCTAATTTCAAGGAGTTGGGTTATCTCTTTTAGTTGTTCCACCGAACACAGGTGTTGTTCTGCGGAATCTTAAGATCTGCTAGAGGAATCAGTGCTGTTTTTGTTTTTGTTTTGCTGCATGTCTTCCCAATTGGTGTCTTGTTCCATTCTCCTTCATTGTTTTCGGTGTGCAAAAATATATTTCATCAGCACTATTAAGATAAGGGTGAGACGGACATTCCTCACCAGTCCAGTATTATAATATCATATAATAAAATGGCTTTAAAACAAACACACCAACACTTTTATTACTCATAATGTGCACCTTCTTTTTGTAACGAACAGCCGCACCATTATATACGGTTTGTTAACCCATTATGGGGGGATCAGTTAAAAAGTAACAAAGAATATATTCATATCCCAACAGGAACTTATATATTTAATTCTGAGCACGTTCACTTCAGTCTATAATCTTCAGTACGACGTTGAAGAGACCGCACGATATGTTGCCATCACATCAGAGGCCCACTTTGGTTTAGTGAGTCTACAATAAGTGTGTGTTTTTTATTCCCGCTAAACTAATATTTCGACCACTTTGTATGGAGAACCGCTTAAAATCCCTTAATATCGCTTAGTTCTTCATACAAAGTGGTCGTAAAATTAGTGTAGCAGGGAATAAAAAAACAGGCCTATTTATAATGACGGTTTCTTAAAAAATCTTAGTCGTACATATTTTCATGTTATAGAAAATTCTGTCACCCAATGTTTCCATTTTGTGAATAAACGTTGTCTTACAGCAATTTCGTCGCCAAACGTTTTGTTAGAGAAAATGTCTTATAATTTTGTAGGCAAGTGTGTTTTTTAGAATCAAAACATTTATTATTGCACTCTTAATGGAATTTGTGTAGGCAAATAACTTTTACTACAATAACTTGTCGAAACACAGTTTCTTGTAAATCATGTTGTCTACAGTCTTTATTGACATTAAGGTGGTACTCTGCCGAAAGTGTTTTGACAAACATTTTTAAATAGAAAATTTTCTTTGAAGAAAGTCTTCTGGCAGAAAATCTTGCCGCCAACTACCAAATCCTGTCAATAAAAGTCTTCGCCTGTTTTTTAAAAACAAAAGCATAGAAAATCTTATCGAGAAAAGTTATCATCTTGTCAACAGAAGTTTTCTTTTAAAAATTTGCCGACATAGTTTTGTTTTAAGGTAATCTTGTCGATTTTTTTTCAGACAATTTTTTTTTGTTTGGGATATGTTTTTTTTTTAGAAAATCTCTGGTTTCTTCTGGAAAATATTAATATTAACCGCCAGAGTTTTCGTATAAATACAAGTTTCGAAAAATCTTTTTATTCAAAAAATGTTTGCCAACGTCAAAAGTCTTATCGACAATTGTTTCGATGTCAAGCATCTTGCCGACAAATATTTTCTTCCAGATATTTTTGTTGAAAAAAATTGTGCTCTTGCGAATGTTGTCGACAAAGTATTGACTCTAAATAAGAATTTCGACAAATCTTTTATTTCAAAGAAGTTAACATATTGTTTCTACTGAAAAGTCTAGTGGACACTTAATTTCTTCTAGAAAATCTGATCAACAAACTTTTTTCTACAAAATATTGTTGACAAACATTTGGTGTGAAGGATGTTGTCGACAACGCAGAATTTTGTCGACAAACTTTCACTTTTAAATAAAAACTTGGACAAATGTTTTGCCGACGAACATTTTCTTCCAGAAAAATTTGATGACAAACATTTTGTCGACAGACTTTTACATCAACCTAAAATTTTGGACACATTTGTTGGTTAAAAAATATTTGGTCTACATATTAGGAATTCCCAAAAGTCTTGTCAAAAACAATTTTGTTCTTCAAAATCTTCCTGTGAACAAACGTTTGATTATACAAAATCTTGTCGTCATCTGTTATTTAAAAGAATTCATGATATATTTTATTCTATAGAGTTTATTTGACAATCAATTGCTCTAGAAAGTCGTGTTGACAAACGATGTCTCTAGGAGATATTGTAGACAAACATTTGTAGACAAATACTTTCTTCTAGAAAATACTGTTGACAAACATTTTGGTTGAGGGACCCTGGTCGATAAACATTGACTTCTAAATAAAAATAACGAAAAATATTTTGATTTATAAAATATTCCCAACACATAACATAATATCAGAAGTCTTGTCGAAAATTGTTTTACTCTTCTTGTTGATAAAATTATGCTTCTAAATAAAATCGTCGACAAATCTTTTATTTAAGAGAAATCATGATACATTTTATTCTCAAAAATCTACTCTACAATTGGTTTCTCTAGAAAGTCTTGCCGACAAAGGTTTCCTTTTCATTTTGTTCGAGAGAATCTTGTCGGCAAAACTTTGCTTCTAAATAAGAACGTCGACAAATCTTTTATTAAAAGGAAGTCGGGATATGTTTTGTTTACAAAAGCCTTGTCGGCAACTCTTTCCTAGTGGAAAATCCTAGAATTTATTCTACAATCTTCTGGACAAAAATTTATTTTTGAGAGAAAATTGTGGGAAACTTTTCGTCATAAATTATCTTCGTAGGATATTGTCGACAAACGTTTTCAGCTAACGAATCCTGTCGACAAATGGACAGTGGTCTTTGTCTACAAAATATTGTCTTGTACGAAATTTTGTCAGAAAATCTTTTTGTCAAAACCCATTTTGACAAAATTTGTGGTAAACAAATCTGATCGAAGGAAGTTTTCTACTCGGGAAATAAATTTGCGAAACGATTTCTAGTAAATGATTATGTCACAAAAATGTGATGTGTTTTTTTCAATATCGATTTCTTAACGAAATAATTAATTAAAAATAGTTCTGTTTAGAAATGTTTGAGACAAAATTATGTTGATCCAGGAACTTAACTATTAATGTATTCTAGTCTATTTTTGTATTAAAATATTCAAAAAAAAAAGTTATGCGTGCTATAATTAGCAAGGTTTTACTTGTTTTGAATTTAATAATAACCTTACTACCCACAATAGGTTAACTCACTCCAATCATATCAGCTGTACGCTAAAAAGGCACTTTTTATGTTAATAAAATAATCAATTTTTACAGTTAAAGGCGTTGACTAATATCTTTTTACTGCCGCCAATGTAACCAATAAACCAAAAACCAACTCCGCTCATATCAACCAACACAAACGACAGCCGCCGATCAGCCCGCAACATGGAGTGGCAGTGATTTTATGTTGTACACTCAACTGCAACATAATCAAAAACTTTGTAACAAATCAGCCAATGTGTCCCTCGACCCGTTGACTCAACAAAATGCTTGGCACGTCAGTCAATTGATCAGTAAACAGAGCCGAAGTTGTTCCCCATTTGCGCAGGCTATGGAGTGCTTCATATTCATTTCTGGCTTCCTTGGCCTATACACAAAAGGCCTTCTTAACTAACTGATATTGGTCAAATTGGTTTTACATTATTGACTTAAGGAAAAGACACTGGCACTGCACTGAGCCGCAATTTATAAGATTTCCTTAGAAATTGCAATTTGAATGACAGCACAGAGTCTCAAAGGGGAACTGCCAACACACACTTTGATTGCCAAAGAAGTAAATCATAACTTACCTATAAATGTTGTTGCTGTTGTTGTAGCTGTGGCACATGTTAAGAGTAGTTTTGGCTAAAAATCATAATTCCATGGAACGAAAAGAGACCACAAACAACAAACGAACAAGCGACCGTCCGTCCATACATCCAACAGAAGCAACGACATAAATTTGTAGTTTCTACTGAAAAACAAAATATGTTAGAGCAGCAAACAAATTTACATGATCATACTTGGAAATGTATCAGGCCATAAGTGGAACGAGGTGGGTATAATAATGAGTGAAACAAGGTAACTACTTGAGATATTATTATTATGTCAGCACTGCCAATTAATATACAACTGAGTTATCTTATTATCGAGATTAGCGGTGCTTTTTTCATATAGAATTTGACATTTGTTAACCCTCTAACGTTCTAAACTCGGTCTGTGAAATCGCCACATTAAACGCTGTTTCACCTAATTACACTGTGTGTAATTTTAGAAGTCATGAAAATAAAACCATATACGGACACCACTACGTGATAAAAGACAAAAAAAAAGACCCGTGTCTCCCAGGTTTGCCCATGCACTTTTTTTATGGATGTCATTTTTTAAAGTATTTTTTTGCGATTTTGACCATGAAGATGAAGTTTTTTTGATTTTATATGTTCACAATTTTTGTTCTTTATGACAAGAGCGACAACTTTCCCTCAGAGAGTAAATCAAAATTCCGAACGGTTTGCAAGATATGAGCCTGACAAAATTATCACTTTTTTCACCGAGGCCCCAAATCTTTGGGGGCCCATAAAAAAAAAGTTTATGACTTTGGTTATATTTTTTCGTGTTGCACTGTGTTACACCTCATATACTGGATAGTTGGAATGATGGACTAGATGAATATACTTGATATTCTTATTTTCCTCATTCAGTGAATTCCTGAATTTAGAACAACAAAATTTCTGATAGAATATTTATTGATAGAATTTTCCTTAATAACAGGGTTTGCATATATTTTTGTTTTTTTTATAAAAAAATTTGATCACTTAAAGTTTTCTATAGAAATTTATGTCAGCAAACGTGGTTATAGAAAGATTTGTTGATTAACATTTTTTCCTAAAATGTTTTGTTAAAAACATTTTATTATAGGAAATGTTTAGGACAGGCTTTACCTATACATAATGTTTACAAATGTATTCTTACTTTTCTTATAGAACATTTTGTCAACACGCATTTTCTAGTGGAAAATGTTGTGCACAATAATTTTTTTGGTGAAAAAATATAAAATTTTTCGCATAAAAAGTGATCCTTGTCGACAAATGGATTCTTTTATAACAAATTCTCTTAAAAAAATTTTTTCCAGACAAAAATATTCTTCTAGTAAATATTACTTTCAATA
The DNA here is from genome assembly GCA_963931995.1 of Phaonia tiefii. Lineage (NCBI taxonomy): Eukaryota > Metazoa > Arthropoda > Insecta > Diptera > Muscidae > Phaonia > Phaonia tiefii. Next base: position 293,739,607 of record OZ008369.1, read on the forward strand.
AATTTTGTCGTAAATATTTTCTTCTAGTACATTTTGTCGACAGACACTTTCCTATAGTACATTTTGGCAACTAACATTCTTTCCTAGCAATTTTTTTCGGCAAACACATTCTTCCAGTAAGTATATTTTGTTCTCTTCTAATAAATATTGTGGACGCATATTTACGAGTATTTTAGTAAATTTGTCGACAAGCATTTTCCTTTAGTAAATTTTGTCGACAAATGTTTTTTTCTAATAAAATTTTGCCACAAACGTTTGCTTCCAGTAAATTTTCTCAACAATCATTTTCTAATAGTGGCTTTTGTCGATAAACGATTTCTACTACTAAATTTTGTAACCAGACCTTTTCTTCTAATACATTTTTTCGACAAACTTTTCCTCTAGCACTTTTTTATCGACAAGCACTTTCTCCTAGTACATTTTGTCGACAATTTGTTCTAGTAAATTTTGCCAACAAATATTTTGTCGCATAAATAGTAATCCTTATCGACAAAAGGATTTTTATAAAAACTTTTCTTAAAGATATTTTTGACGCCAAATATATTCTTCTAATATTTTTTTTTTGACAAAGATTTCCTTCTAGTAATTTTTTGGACAAACATTTTCTTTTAGTAAATTTTACCGCGTAACATTTTTTTCTGGTACATTTTGCCTACAAATATTCTCTTCTAATATATGTTGTGGTCGAACATTTCTTTTAGTCAATTTTGTCGACAAAAACTTGGATTGAGTAATTTTGTAAACAAACAATTTCTTATAGAAAATACTATTTTTTCTCATTAAAATGTTCCCCCATTATAGTAAATTTTGTCGAAAAAACAATTTTATAGTCAATTTTATCAATATACACTTTCTTGCAGTAAAATTTTTAGGCAAGGATATTCTTATACTTAATTCTTTGTACAGAAAGTTCTACGCCGTTCCTTTCTAACTCATTTCTCATACCACCCTCCTTTGATCCACAAGTATTGGAGCAATTTCTAACGAATCTTTGATGCTGTACACCCAACTTTGTTCGCAAAAACTGAACTATCGTATTCCTTTGGAACAAATAAATGCGACTATAAAATCGCCAACAACAATAACAGCGACAATAAATACCCCCTTTAGAAATAATGGCAACAATAACAACTGCAACGGCAACAACTGCATCAGCAACAAATGCGAATTGTACATGGGGCGAATATATTATTACCTGACATACTGGACTCGTAGACTCGATCTGAACGTACCTTAGTCATTTTTCTAACACCTGCTGCAATATTTGGATTTTATGCTTCTCTTCCATGCTTGTTTTTTACTTTATTTGGTTTCATCGAGCGTGTGGATGCTGGTAAGATTTGTTATCGTTGTTGCTGTGATCATTTTCTAGTTTATGCTACAAAGTATAGCTTGACTGACTGCATGGATAGATGGCGTCGTCGCGCATGCGCCTTTAAATGCAATTTTGCACATTACGAAAACAAAAGAGAAAATAAACGACAATAATAAAATAGAATCAGCAACGCCAACGTAACCAGAAACTTGTTTCCTAAACAGGCCGGAATAAGCAATAGAACCCTTTTTAGCTTCCACTGCAACTTGGGTTGCTCCAACTGCTCGCCTTCGAATCCCTGTTTCCTTTAACATGATTCCGGAGTATATTTTACAGATCTCCTTAGCTGTGGAACGACAACAACAGCAATAACAACAATTTAATATGCATCTTTGGCTAAGAAAATCAAATGCACGTTCGTGTAGATAACAAGATTAAAATCTTAGCAACAACAGCAAGTGCATGATGCTGCACTAGCATATAATTGGTGGTATAAGTTGGTTCAGTTGGTAGGAACAAAAGCCGGAGCAGCAGCATCTCCAACATCTTCTACAACTCCGCTTCACAATCATCATCAAATGCGGATGAAGATCTGTTTCTTTTATTTCCTTTTCTACACTTGACATGATCAAATTACCTCACCAGCGCCAAGATATACCCATATACTCGTACCTCACCTACCACCCGAGTATGCAGTTTCCACATGGATGCAGTTATCCTTTAGGTTGCTGTCATTATCTTTAATTTACAGTTAGTTAATAGCGTGGTGGCATCACTGTAATACTCGTATTCTTAAGATATTATTATACTCGTAAACACTTAAGACGGATGATGATCTGTCTCTACCTCACATTGTTGGGAAGGGGAAGAATGTCATTAGAGGATTTTGGTGTTAATTGGTCTGGGAGCACTCGAGAACTGCGCAGCCACTGTGGGTTTGGGACGGATATTCGAACCCAAATCTGGTTCTATTTCCTCAATTATCTATCAAAAGTACATGATAATGGAGAACGAATTGAAATGTTTAACATGAGAAAGAAAATTTTCCACAGTAATAATAGTTGGGCTGTTGGGAAGGAAAGCCTAATAGACACATGTATTTTTTGGGGAGGCAAGAAGTGTCTCGTACTATTTTTCTGATACAAATTCTTGTCGCCAAACATTTTCTTGTAGAAACTCTTGTCGAAAACCTCTGTCCACTAATCATAAAGCAGTAAAAAGTATTACTGATGAGCATATTGTTATAAAAAATCTTATTGACCAACATTTTCTTCTATAAAAATAATTCTCCATCATTCAATCACAAATCCTGGAGATTATAAGACCTGGTACGAGGAAAACTATGCTATTTCGGAGCTTGGTATTCCTGCTAAGCTGACACCCCTTTGTAGTATGTCGAAATCAATTTGGTAAAGATTTCACCGAGCCATTTAGTACGAGGCGAGGCCTCAGGCAGAGCGACATCCAATCCTGCAATCTCTTTATTAATTGAGATTATCGTGAGAATATGCTGTAGTCAACACGAATAAAACTCTCTCAAGTCACATGCTGCTCCCAGTGTTTTCAAGAAATGAAAAGGAATCAGCAAAAATTGGGTTTGGCAGTAAACGAGGATAACACAAAATTAATAGTTTCGACAAGCAGATAATCTACCCAATTGGATGAAAGGGTGAACGTTGATAACCGCTAGAATATCAAGGTAGTGGACGAATTTACCTCGGATCTGCCGTGAACAGAAGCAATAACTCCAGCCTGGAAATCAAACGCCGAATTGTTCTTGAAAGCAGGTGTTATTTCGGGCTAAGTAAGCACTTCAGGGATAGACCCTCATACGAGAAACGAAAATCCAACTCTATCAGACTCTCATACAACTTTATGGCGCAGAATACTGGATTTTTACATTCTACAGTCAACAAATTTATTGAAATTTTTACAGTAAATTACTTTACGAATCACTGTGTATATTAAAACATTCATAACAAACCCCAAAATTCACGCAAGATTAAATGTAACTGAATTGCTTCTCGAGATGTATGACAAGTGGCACCGTCTTGTTCTCGGGATGTATGGCGGAGATTGAAAAAGCTGAGGTAGCAGGCATCTCAACTGAGTGGGTACATTACATTTTACATAAATAATTGGGCTTGCAAAAGCTATCTGCGCGTTGGGTGCCGCGATTACTCACAGTCGAGGATAAGCGCAACTGTGTGAGCACTTCAATGTTCAACCGCAAGCAGAATGAGATTTTGCATCGTTGCGTAATCTTGAACGATGCATGGACGATGCATCACAATACACCATAGATCAAGTAACAGTCAAATTAGTGGAGTTGTACGTTGAACAAGTACCAAAAAAGATCAAGGTGGGTCTTTCGGTCAGCAAGGTAATGGCGACAGTTTTTTTAGGATGCATGCGCTGTCATTTGGATTGATTGCCTTGAAAAGAATAAAACGATCAACACAGATATTCCACCATGACAACGCACCGGCGAACACAAAAAAAAAATATAAATTGGGCTACAAATTGCAACCGCATCCGCTATTTTCCCTGGATTTATCCAACAGTAACTATTGTGTATTTCCAAAGGTGAAGATGTAGCTGAATAGTCAGAGACTTGGGTCGAATGAACGGGTCGTTACTGATACAAACGCTTTTTTTGAGGACCCTGAGGAAACCTTTTATTTGGCAGGAATACAAAAAATTGGAAAACGATGGACTAAATGCGTAAAGCTAAACGGAGATTATGTGGAGTGATGAAATCTATTTTTTTTTTGCTGGCAAAATGTATTTTGTTCAAAAATTCAGGGAGTGGTCAAATTGTGTTATAAAATGGTGCTCGACATCCAGAATAGGACCTACAATATGATGTAACTAAAATAAATAACTAGTTTCCCATTACATCCCATGCGCTTTCTCACTGAATGGGACCTGCAGTTTTACTCTGGTTACTAACGGAATTTTGAGAAGCTCTTTCATGGGTTGGTAATGCAGGAAACAAGTACCTGCTTGCAAGCACTGTTTCACTGTTTTCATAAACCCACGTTCTCATGTAGAACTACATTTGTTATACACATACAGACAAAACTGAGCTAATATTTATCTCCTGCATATGGTTTTTGGGTTGTTGCATAAACTTAGTTTAATGGTCTTCAAGTTAAACTTTGATTACATGTTAACTGGCCATCCTTTGATCAATTAATACGGCATGATTACCGAGTCTATAAAAACTGAAGTTTAATTTTTAACCTAATTTTAAACACACGCAAAAAATCAACTGTTTGACAGATGGCAGCCGAGCGAAAATTTTCCCACGCGTCGCCCCCACCGAAAACTTTTTGGAGCTCACGCCGCCGCTGGCATAATTGGTCCTCTTCGGTTTAAAATGTTAGCCGATTTGAAAGACTGATCCAATTTGAAAAATACAGTTATTTCAAAAATATCCCAAATTTATATAAAACTGGCAAAACCAAGAGCCGCCGACTTCGATCATTTGGTCTCTGCACGGAGTTGCTTTGAATTTGTCTAAGCACAAAGTTGCCACCTGAAATGTCAATTTAATCAAAAATTGGATGGTGTAATAGGCAAAGATTGGAGGACAAGGTTATGGTTAACCTGGCCGCAATAAATTGAGGTTTAAATGCGACATCAGCATAAACGAAAATGAAACAAACCAGGTCTCAAGAACAGCACTCTTAGTTTAAACCAATTTTAACCAACAAACTACTTCCCTAAAACTGAATCTTATACTGCATTTGGACGTTGTATAGCTTTTTCTTACATTTTCTTACAAATTTGAGGTCTGTTCATTGTGATCCTTCCCTTTTGACCATCCATTCAAACCATTTCTAATGTAATTGCATATAATTTATAAACAGAAGTCGAATGCAATTAACAGATTTCTTATGTATAAAAAACAAAAACATCATTACAAGCTTCTTATTATTTTCAGGCTTTTTTTATACAGATGTCGTCATTGTAAAGAGGTCTTGTTTTGGTTTTTTGATTTCTAACATAATTTTATTTCAATTAAATCGTGGAAAAAAGAAGTTATCAAATTAAGGAAACTGAATACCTCAAATGTTGCATGTTTTTTTTAAGTTCTTGCCACAGAATTGTAGGGAACGACAGGAGAGAAAAAAGTGAACAATAATCAAACCTTTTTGTTTTCGAGAGAAAAATAAAAAATGAAACATAAAAATTAAGAAAATAAAAACAGAGTAATGAAACGTAAGAAAAGAACTGGTTTTAAGATACAGATACACTATGGTAGATGTTTTTTCAGTTCCATGATGAGGAGTGAAATACCCAGCAATTTGGTGGACTCACTCACAATTTTGAGAAGGGTGGAGGAGGGAAACAAACGTACATTTATTACAACGCAGTTTTTTCGTGTGTTGCTGCTGCTGCTGCATAGAGATATCGCAGGGGATAAGATTTTTACTAGTGGCACTCATACCAATCCACCACACACAGATACAAAAACATTTAGAGATACTCGAAATCGTATATTACTCACGTTGATGCACACCTGCATCTCTGCATTGAATACGACAGAATCACGCTGTTCCAAAACATTAAAAGGCACCTTAAACTCAACATCAACATCCAACACCACCAACAACAATCACACCAACAACAACAGCAGCAGCAGCAGCAACAACACAAAAACCCATTATACGTACATGTGTAACATATAACCGATCTTTCAGATACACACTCCTATACTCATACACACACACACACACACTCGCACACACACACCCATCCATCCATAACATATGGATGGATAGTGGATGAATGGTTGGATTGGATGGATACATTTGAACAATAATAAAATAATAAAACAACAACTACAACTACAACAAACGTGGTTTGTTTCATAGTGGTGTTAAAAAATTATAGGTTTACCAACAACCATCAAACCGACAACAACACCAACAACGACAATAACAACAAAATAACCAATGTGACTGACTGATATACACATTTATTATACTATACGTCAAACAATTGCACAGTGGGTGATAATGTGAATTTGCGCCTGAAACTACTCATTTCATTATTTCATTTTTCAAAAGTCTCCAGGCACTTTGACAACTCCGTGACTTTTTGAATAAAACATATTATTTTCGGCAAACAAATATGTTTAATTTCCAACGGCCTTACAAAATGGGGATAACTTATGTCTCCAACCGGGTCGATTTTCAGTTTTTCTCCTCCTGTTGATAGCACCAATCTGTCGCAGGCAAAATCCCTCTCGGTCTTTCCAGCAAAGTCTTCATCGTACTTTTTTTCGAAATCCTTCGATTACGTCTTCGAAGACCTTTCGCACAGGCTCATTCTGATATATTCTGCTGAAATGGCTTAGCCAGTGTAATCGCGCTCTTTTCATACGCATAACTTCGTCGATGCCGGGATACTGATTATACATCCCGTGGTTCATCTGTCGTCGATTAGGGTTCATCCGTTTTCTTTTATAGGACCATAGTATATTTTTCGGTGCATTTTTCTCTCAAAGATTTCCAATGATATTTCGTCCGCACGCGATACGACGCAGGATTCTGCGCCGTAGCGCAAGGCGGGTTGTATGAGAGTCTGAAATATTTGAATCTTCGTTTCTTGAGAGAGGCTTTTATCTCTGAAGTGCTTACTTAGCCCGAAGTAACACCTGTTGGCAAGCAAAAATCTCCGTCTGAATTCCAGGTTTACTTTATTGCTTCTGTTCTTGGCAGATCCGAGATAAATAAATTCGTCCACTACCTATCAACGTTCACCCTTTCATATAAGCCGGTCGATGTTCTGCTTGTCGAAACTATTAATTTTTTCTTGTCTTCGTTTACAGCCAAACCCACTTTGGCTGATTCCTTTTCAATTCTCGAAAATACTGCAATAACTTCACGCAGATTTCGGTCAATGATGCCTAAATCAGCAGCATATGCGAGCAGCAAGTAACTTTAACTGCTGATACTTTTATTCGTGTTGTCTGCAGCTTTTTTCACCAATGATATCAATTAGTATGTTGAAGAGATCGCATGACATGATATCACCCTGCTTGAGGCCTGGCCTCGTTCTAAGACATTTCGGTGAGACATTTGCCAATCTTTATTGACGACTTCATGTCGGGCAGTGTCATTCTACAAAAGCGTGTCATAGCTTGGTACCGATTACCCCCTATAATCCACAAAGAGATGGTATGTGTCCGTCTGTTTTTTTGTTGAGGGGTTTATCCGGGATTTGTCGTAACGGGAATATCTGGTCGTTACTTGACTTTGCAGGCCTAAAGTCACACTGATAAGGATCGATCAGGTCTGCACGGCACCCATCGTGTCGAAATATTCATGCAAACTGTGATGTACCTGCTCAGCTGAGGTACCTACAGCCTACGCCACTTCACGGACTTTCATTTTCCGACCGCACTATATAATTCCCGTATTTTATCCAGTGCTGAGGAGTCGGAGTTTTGGAGTCGGAGTCTTGACTATTTGCCTTGTGTCGGAGTTGGAGTCGTAAAAATGTAGACAACTCCGAGTCCAAGTTGAGCAATTCTACATAAAGTCAAAAATGTGTTAACCTATTTTTTCGATTAATATTAATTTTTACACCGTTCTAGATAAAATTTGTTTACCTTAGATCTAAATCGATTTGTCGTGGGTTTCATGTTTCCTCGTGCGGAGAAATATGTATTTATAGGTGTCATATCTCAGAACAAATACAACGTATAGCAAGATTCTCTGCGTCGTTAAAAATGTTGCAACTCACATCTGCATTATACTTGTGAATTGACATTTACAATAATAAAACTAAAAGTCGATCCAAAATCTTCTTTCCAATTCGAGAATATACTGTGCACTTTATTTTAAAAAGGTGAATTCTAAATTTCAACTGTTTTTAAATCTAAAAACTATTTCTTCAATATCGAAGTAAATATTTGTGTGTTGTGCTGCCAACACTGACATATTAAAAGCAATTATAAGCAGTTTCGTTGTATTGAAAAGGATACCTTAGAAAATGGTTTTATTTAATATTGGGGTCGGAGTGGACTCGTGAATTTTCAAAATTCTGGAGTCGGAGTCGGTGCGGAGTCGTGGATTTTCAAATTCCTGGAGTCGTGCATTTTTAGATTGCTGCAATTGGAGCTGAAGTCAGCGCGGAGTCGTGCATTTTCAAATTGCTGGAGTTGGGTCGGAGTCTTTCAATTTTGGCAGACTCCACAGCTGTGATTTTATCAACGATTTCTGGTGAATAGAATTTAGTAAACCACTCTATAGCCATACAAATGTATGGCTCCGAGTCCCTATAGTTTTGCGCGAAAAATAATTTCGGATGAGCACACGAAATTCGCTTTTTTCCAATTTCATCGAAATTCAAGAGGTTGTCAGATTTCGATGACTATCAAACCCACAAAATGACGAAGGTTTCTTAAAATTTTACAAAATTCGTATAATGCGCGGCTCGTGTATATAAGATCGTGGGTTCCATCCTTACATTTCTTTAAAAGTCGGTACTCTCGCTTAGTGACGGCGACATTATCGAGAATTTAGCCACGAAAAGGATACTCAAAATACAGTTCGGAGTCGGAGTAAATCCCTAAGTCCCAATCAGTGAGTGTGAAACTAGAAAGCGCACAGCTCACTGGCTGTAAGAAGCTCTCCACAAACCCTTCATTAGTTGTAATTGGAAACCATTTGATTTAAACAGATAGTAGTTGATTGGAATGGTGTTGATGTTGGTACAATGTTGTTAATGTTGGTGTTGAATGTTTGGTACAAACAATTTCATCGGTAAAATTATATTTTTAATATTTGTTTTTTTTTGTATCTTGTCCCACTGTCGTTCATAACACAACTCTAGATATGCTTAAACTCTGGTTCCTCACTGCATTCAACCAGCCAGCCATGGTATAGGATCCTCCAGCAAACACCACAAAACAACCAGATTCTAAAGATCATACAAACAAACGAGCAACAACAAACATCACATCAGCAGCAGAACTAAGCGACAACGCATTCTGGTTCTGGCCGATACGATATTGGAGGAACTGGTGGTGGTGGTGGTGGTGATGATGGTACTTGGAAACTCTGCTTGTTTGCGTTTCGTTTTCGGTGTAAGACAGTAGCACTTCCCTTTTGCCACAAACAAAAAAAGAAGAGTGATTCTACCAAATCACAGGCAGTGTTGTAATTGTCTTTTTTCGTTGTCGTTGTTGTTGTTGGGATCTTTTAGAATCCAACAAACAAACAAACAACGACACACAAAAGTTTAACAAAACGAGTTCCTTGGACGACATGTTGTTGTATTGTCCCTGTTGTTGTTGTTTGCGTTTTGTCTTAAATAATATTATGATGATGGTTTCGTTAATAGTATCTTAGCTTGAAAATGTATCTTGTCTCTGTCGTCGTCGTCGTCATCCTCTACTTTTTCTTCATCCAGCTCTACTACCACTTTTATTGTCGTTTGATGGCCAGTAAAGGTTTTGCTTTCCGACCATATCATTAACTCTAGACAATGTTTAATACGTTTATATCATGTTAAGCATTAACTATTGCCCACTATTTGTTGTTGTTTTTTAAGTCAAGTCCTTCGTTTTAGTTCTCTATCAAGAGTCTTCTTGGATTTTATTGTTTTGGTCTTAAGATTAACATAAATATTATTTTGACATGTAATGGAGAGGGCATGAAGGCGAGAAAATTGTGAAAAGATTTTCAGTTTTTTTCTCGGTTGAAGAGGAAAATATTCATAATTGCTGTGCTCCTACCGAATGGAAACATTTGAGTCATGTATTTGGGTATAATCCCTAAATTTATTGATACTACAATAGAGTTCTTAACTTCAAGGGGGACATTACATGTCGAACATTTCCTCCAAAAAGGACTGTTCATCAACAATCTTGTATTAGCTACAATTTATCTGTAGGAATTATTCAGCAGATTCCTTTTTCCTACGAATAATTTTCAACGGAGACACTTTTTCTAACAAAGCACACAGGAACAAAATAGTCACCTCGGCGACTTGTTTCATGAAAATTGTATAATTCATAGTCACAACGTAAAGAATTTATTGCAGTAATGAAGGGATTCGTGCATCCGACAATTTTGTCGTTGCTACAACGTTTATTTAGGTCAGTTTGCTTTAATAGAAGGTCTCTTGAGAGAAAAGTTTACACATTGAAAGATTATTAAGACGACAAGTTCTATACAAAATGATCATTGAAACAGCAGGTTAGCTTATCAAGCCGAATCTAATGTTACTCCGCTGGTAACCAACTGCATCAACGTAGGCTTTTATATACACCCACAGCGAAAGTATCGGAATTAGGCACAACCTCATTAGGGAGAATCACAACCGAATTATACGTTGTCACAACCGTATTAGAGGTTGCCACAACCGCAATAGAGGTTGCCACAACCGTAATAGGGGTTGTCACAACCGCAATAGAGGTTGTCATATCCTAGTAGAGGTCGCTTCAACCAAATTTCAGTTTCGCGGACTAAATTCAGTCGCTACAACCGAATTTATGGTTGCTACAACCTCTTTAAACAATTATTTCAGTTCAAGCGAGTAAAACGAGCAGATCGGGTTCAGCTCCCAAGACGAAAACAGCTATTATGTAGAGAGGTGAGAGATAATGGTTCCAATTAAGCACTGTGGATTGGTGTTCTCATAGATTCACCACACTGTGTACTTAACATTACATGCAACCACGCTTTATACTATTCACCACACTTTATACTAATCAGTGAATAAAACGTATCAAATATTACACAAAATGGGCCAGAAATTACATAGTGCATTTATTTACCGTAATACGTACATAATGTACCTCAAATTTACGACAAAGTACATAGAATGTTCCAGAAATTATATAAACTGTAACATAAATTACCTAAATTGCATCCAAAATGTTCATTAAATGTACACAAAGTACACAAAATGTACGAAAAGTATATAATGGTAATATAAAAGTTCATAAAGTGTACAATGCAGATACATAAAGTGTACCGAAAAGTAGATAAAGTGTACATGAAATGCACCTAAAAGTACATAAAGTGTACATAAATGTACCAAAGAATGCACAAAGTCCAGCAAGAAATTCATAATGTCTGTCACAGACGTTCATAAAGTTCACACGTAACAAACAAAACAAAAAGTACAGAAAATGTACAAACAATGTCCTAAAATCGATACCAAAAAGTACAAAAAGTGTTTCAAAGTATGCACTTTAAGCACTTGTTGCTACACTTTATGTACTTCTTTATACGATTTATGTTCATGTTAGCGTTCTTTGTTTACTTTTTTAATGTACATTTTAGTGTTTATGTTTATTTTTCTGAAACTTGTTTTGTTTTCTAAACCTTTGTTTATTGTTTCTCTTTTTGGTACATATTTTGGTAAGATTTTAGTCCACTTTTTCATGATGAAGCTACAGGATTTGGTTAGCAAAAAATCGTTCTATGGGTCAAATAGAATACACAGACAAAATTTGAGAAAAATCAATGAATCTCTTAATCTCCCGCATTGCACTTGAAGTAGAAACGAGATGCAATTTTACTCAGTCTATATCCCAATAGGTTGATATGTTCGAGAAAAATTTTAAACGCCACAGGATTCAGTGGATCAAAATCATACGGAATCACTTAGGTTCGCTCAATATCACGTACAGTGTAATTGCGTTGTATGTTGATTTATTTTCTTTTCATTTATTACGTCTATGGAAAAGGACCCAGAAGCATAAATTTAAGTTGTTTGTAACTATAATTTGGATAAAGTATTTATCACATTTATCTTCAATTTTCAGCCTCAAATTTACAATTTCACTAGAGCTCAAATTAGAGATTGTTTAAATTTAATTCAAAACTAATATTTTTAATGAAACTTGTAGATTCTTTCACGATCGTCTGACATCGAAACTAAAATACACAACATCCGCCGGATATGTTTACTACTTTTTGTCGACATTTCGAATTAGTTACAACTAAAATCGAATGCTTCAAATATAATGCAACTATCAACTTAAGTATATTTCTTACAACTATCATTCCATTTATTCGGAATTCGTCTTTTTCTTTCTTTATCAAATTGACATGAAAAGTATCGTCTGCCATTGATTTCCTTCCTTAAATGGAAATAAACCTGAGGTTCTCTACCACCAAATATGCTTAATGCATATTAATTGTTAATGATTTGAAAATTTCTTAAAATTAATTTAAATGTTGTTGTTGTTTTTATCGATATATCTTTTATGCATACAAGCGCACTTGTTGCATATTTAAGTTATTAAAGAGTTTTGTATTTAATTAGCCCTAAAAATTTATATTTTATATAAAAAATTTATAATTGTTAGCTTTGTCTAACTTCCGTGCTAGTTAAAGAAATTGATCAAAAAAAAAGAAAAGGTTAAAAACAGAAAACTTAAATTTCCCATAACGCACTCGAATCAGTACATACGAGTCCTACATATGAAATAAGATTATCAATAAAATATTAAAATCAGAGAGTTCAAACTCTCCTTTCTATTGGCTGAAACAAGAACTTTTACGCAAAAACATCAGTGATTTTTCAACACTGGCTTTTAATTTTCAGAGTTGATTCGAGTTCGATTCGATTTTATTTTTTGTAAGAAATTATATCACACTCGTTAATTTCTGAGCAATTCTAGGAACTTTTAACGAAGAACTCATGTGTTTAATGTCGCCTTCGAACTTGCCCATTTTTCTTCATTTTCCCCCTTGTATGTATATTTCAGCTTGACAACTCCTTAACTTTTTGAATAAAATATATTTACTGCGGCAATTCTCAACATAGACTCGTTTTAGTTCCCTGTATATGGTCCATTCGTTTTCCAATTTTTTGTATACCTTCCAAATAAAAGGTTTCCTCAAGATCTCCAAAATAGGCGCTCGTTACAGTGATAACATCTTTATTACCCCCAAATCTCTCACCACCGACCCATTTCCGTAGGTTTTGGCAATAAAATGTAATCACTGGGGCTAAATCCGTAGACTATGACAGATGAGGTAGCAATTTGTAGCCTAATTTATATATTTCTGTTATGGCGGCTACACATCTATACGCTGGTATGTTTTCATGGTAGATGAGCACTTATATCTTCGCAAAACGGTGTCTGTTTCTGTAAACAATATTCTGTAAACAATATTCACCGCTGATCGTTTTACCCTTTTCAATGGCACAGCATGCATCCTCAAAAACTGTCGCCATGGCCTTGTTGGCCGACGGACCCGAATTGACAGATTCTCTGGTATATTGTGATAGATATAGGTTTCATCCACGGCTACTAAGCGACGAAAAAACTCCTTCGGATTGCGGTTGAACATCACCAATCACTCACACACTTTCGATTATAGTCGAGTGTGAGTAATCGCGGCACCCATCGTGCGTGTAGCTTTTTCATGTCCAAATAGTCATGAAAAACATGATTACCCGCTCAGTTGGGATATCTACAGCCTCGGTCACCTGCAGGGATTTTATCGACAATTTCTGACGTAACGACATCTCTTAGGCGACCTTAAACAGAATTCGTTAAACCACTTTTTAACTATTGAAATCCAAATGGTTCTGTATCTTGAACAAAAGCTTTTGTTCGTGTTCTAGACGAAAGAAAGTTGATTTGGGTTCCACAATCTTGTCGTTTCAAGTCGAATGAAAACATAAAATATTTCAAAACATTTCTGTACAAATTTTGGTTACTCTATTTAGAATGTCCTGTCCGTTGGGAACAAACATAGAGTCTGGCGGATGCAAATTTCGACTTAGAGGAACGCAATTGTAGTCGAACGTGAGTAACACATTTTCATTCCAGATAGAGAAACAGGCTGCAAGCCTTTCCTTTGTTTCGCAAAATGTAATGGTTGTGTGGACATGCACTTTTCCCCATTTTCGTCGAAATTCTCGAGGTTGTCTGCTTCCAATAGCTGTCAAACATAAAGCATATGACGCAGATTGCTTACAATTCTTGAAGCGAACCTCAGAATTGTCATTCATGAGCATGAGCTTGATTGATAACTTTTTATCTGACTGATTAATTTGAAAAAATATTACCAAAAAATGTTGTGAACACGATAGTGATGTGAAAACGTATCACGAAGGGCGGTTATCCGACAATAAACATTCTCGATAGCTGATGTTCATGCTCACGAATGACAAGTCTGTGGTTCGCTTAAGTTGTCTATTAACAGATACACGCTGAAACATCGGAATTTTGTTGTTGTTTGAATACAACGATAACGTGTTTGTAGCTTGTCGCCAATATAGTATACTTGTGACCAAACACATTGTGTTTGCTATTCAATATTACATGGGTGAGACACAATGGTTATTATGTTATAATATATGTTTTTCTGACCCAAACTGCTGAAAATAAAAACGGCCTTTACCCATTAGCCATCGCCGTGGGTAACCCAACCCCATTTTTGATCAAAAATTCGAAGGAAATAGAAAAAAATTTCTATATCTCGAAAACGGAGCGTCCAATCGAAAAAAATACAAGTGGCCCAATTCTTATGGAAGAATTTTTTTTTAAATCGCCAAAATCAGAAAATCGCCGAAATAAAAAAATTGCCTATAACTCGGAAACGGGGGTCCAATCGCAAAAATAATAAATTGTTTACCTCCATAGGAGGCTTTAACCAATGGATGTCTTTAATACGGTATCACTTTTTTGAAATCGCTAAAACTAAAATTTTTCGAATAAAAAGTCGCTATATTTCGGAAACGGAGCGTCCATCAAAAAAATAACTAATTTTTGGGGGTTTCTATGTGTTTTTCATCAAGTGGTCCAATTCGTTGGAAGGCTTTTTTTTAAAAATTGCCAAAATAAGGAAATAAGCTCTTTCTCAAAAAATCGCCAAAGTAAAAAAATCGCTCAAATAAAAAAATGGCTATAATTGGGAAACGGTGCGTTCGATCGCACCTATTATAATTTTTTTACCTCATAGAATAGTACGCGGAATCACTTTTTTCAAAAAAAAAACTTGTAGGCGTTTTCACGGTTTTTTATTTGAAATATTTCAGCCGGTAATTCGTTCAGTGGTCGTGAGGGAGTAAAGTGGAGTGCATTATGACTGATAGCCAACGCGTTAGCGTTGAGATAGAGCCATATCCTTGTCCAAATATCATCGAAAATTTTATGAAAAGAGCAAGGGGCCTGTGATCAAAGCTGCAGGTGCCAGTTGCCGGATATTTACTTCCATACTTAGTCGGATCATGTCTTCTTTATAATACCTCGTGCATTTTTATTGGGACACTCTTTACAATCCCAAAACGAGATTCGCGAATTTGACAATTCGTTTGGATGCAGCAACATTTTTCTTTCTTTGCTCACTGAAATAGATTTTTATTAGAAGATTTATAGATTTTTGTAAGAAAATAAATGATAAATAATTTTCGATTGTTTTCGATAATGGGATTTTTTACTTTTTGATTTTTTTAATCGATTTTTTTAATTTTTAATCAAAATTTTTAATATTTTCCGTAGATATTTTTTTTTTCAGTGTACCATGGAGCTTAAATTTAAGATGTAACGCAAAACATAATTGTCATCTCATTGTGCAATTTTTGTTTTATGTTTCGACGGAACTTGAAGCTCTTTACTCTAGAGTTGGATGCCTTATAAATCAAATTGATAAGACCCTTTACATTGTAAAGCACATTTAACTATTTCGCCATAATAACACGGGGAGGAACCTTTTCTCTTTCTCTTACTCGTTGTAATGTTTTGAGAGAAACGTGCGTTTCTTGATGTTAACAAGATATAATTTTTTTTTATATTTTGAGGTGATTTCGAAACCGTTTTATATGATTTGATTTCACAAAAACAACAATACGGGCAAGAATCTTCACTTTTTGATTACTTGTATATGGATCTTTTAACATTGCTGTTTTTTCTTTGTCGTTTCTTTTTTATATTTTGGACACTTAACAAGCTCAAGACAAGATAGATGAGCTGACAATGAGCCTAAAGCGTGGTCGTTGTCAGAGCCCCAACCAAAGGCTACAAAATTTCACAAAAAATAAATAAAAAATAAGCGACTGCGTTCTGAAATAAAAAAATACAAATAACAACCATAAGAAATCATAAAAACCCGAGCAGTGGCATTACAGTCAAAGCTTCAAACTTTACACACTTACTCATGTGGCCGAGGCTGTCAGTTCAACTGACTGTCCGTCCGTTACACTGAACTTGAGTCGTTTTTCAAAAGGTGTAAGACAGGTAGCTAAAGCAAACGTGCATAAACTTGAATACTGTGTAAATGCTACATATAAATTATGTTTTTTTTCCGAATGAGAAGGGAAGAAAAAACGATTTAAAAAAATTTACTTTAATTTTTTACAGCTTTTTGCTTGTTTTTCTGTTTTGGCGTTCAGTGAAAAATGATGTATTCATACGGCGCAGAAAAAGTTACACGGATCAAGAACGCAGGAGAATGCGTTTCAGCAGAAATTATGGAATATGTGTGTCTGGAGGAATCCCTTATGCTGCAAGACGTGAGTCCTCCCTCCTCTTTTGTTCAACTTTAAACTCATCAACAACAATGATGTGGCAGAAAAACGGTGATAATGATAATGAATACGTGTTGGGTAGGGTCTGGGTGTGAAATGAGACAGAAAAAGTTAAGGATCATATCATTGTCCGGTGGATGTATCACATTTCGTTCCTATAGAACAATTTTTTTTAAGCGAACCACATACTTGTGGGTCATGAGCATGAGTTTGAGCGATAACTTTTTATCTGACTGATGAGTTTGAAAGCAATATTACCGAAAAATGTTGTGTACACGATAGTGAAGGGAACAACTTCGATTACATACTTATTTGGTATCAAGAAGGACGGTAAATCGACAAAAAAAATCAACGATAGCTGATGTTCATGCTCATGAATGACAAGTCTTTGTTTTGCTTTACATTCACTCTCGTATATGAATTTCAGAATTGTTTTTTGAACCTTCCCAAAACATTTGATGGCACTTTGAATTTCTAGTGACAAAATGATACGATTTTATTTATTTACCACAAAGGAAATCAAATGTTTCCAATGTTTTCAAACATATGTCCATTTGCGACACCTACATTTCTTAAACGAAGTTCGTTTATCTCAGTTTTCTTTGGGCGTAACACATTTGTCGTGTGCACTCGCAAAAAAAACTCGTTCCTCCCAACCGAAATCTCAGATAACTGAAGTTCGTTTGGGGACTGCAGTTGGGAGAAACGAACTTCTGTTAAACCATACATGTCATTTCGTTTGGGAGAACCGAAAAATGTTTACAGCAAACGAAAAAAACGAAAAATATAAGCTGAAAACACGTTTGCGAAAAACGAAAAATGGTTCTGTTGTTTCGGTTTTAGCAACCGAGTTCTAGATACTCCTAAAAAAACGTTTGCGAGAACTGAAAAACGTTTGCAGTAAACGAGCTATGAAAAATTAGAGCTTGAAAAACGTTTGCGAGAAACGAAAAACGGTTCCACCAACTGCTCTTTCGGTTACAGCTACCGAGTTTGCGAGAAACGTTACTTGTACATTATCTTGTACATTGAAGCTTTTGGTTATGGCTTCCATAAACTCTTTTGTTTATTTGGCAGACCTACTACATTAATACAAATCAATCAAAGTATTGTTGCGGCAACCGTGCAATAAACGTTTTTAATTCTTTGCGTGCAGGAAGTTTGAAAGTTAAATAAACGTATTTCAACATAGTTGAGAATCGGCAGGGAGAATTAAGGCGTTTGCGACAATTGTACACGAGAGTACAAGACCCCGCCCCAGAATAGTAGAAAAAGACTTTCAAACACTGTACGCAAAAGATAGTTTAATCTGTCTTTGTTAATTGCTAATCATTCGATCTGTTAGGAAACTACTCATTCCATAACTTTCTTTTAAAGATCATTAATATTGAAATGTTCCCTACTTCAAACCCCAATGCGTTTTACACAATATCATACAGTTATCAGGTTACAGGAAAATCTAAATGGTCATGGGCTTTTCTGCAAAAAAAAAAACCATTATCAAGCATCACTCCCATAAAAATCTATGGTAGGGGCGTAACTCACCTCTCGAATTGTACAAAGATTCTCGACCACTTTTCATTAGAGCCCATTAAAATAAGAAAAAACTAATGTGTTACCTCTACCCACATATGTAGGTAAGTTTTGATATCAAGTGTTGTAATAAATACATATTTTACGCTTTTTAGCTCAGCTATCTATCTATCATTTATAATTATGATACTCATGTCAAAGCTTTGGCTACGGCCATTACCGCTCTACTCGCTTTTTTCTTCGAGGCATTAAATTTGCAAAAGCAAATCAATAAAATTCAAGTGGTTGGCGGCTGTCCCGGTACAACGAAAAATCGTAGCGAAAGAAAAAAAACTGCTCGCATATGCTTTGGAGGCAGGGCGATACATTCATTTGAGCCGTCAATTAATGAAGGCTTCAACGGCAAACCTCAAGTACAAGAGTTGGCTAAATGTGAGTTTTTAATTATGCAGATACATTTTCATAATGTGCAAGAAGAGGGAGAGCGAGACAAATAAAACACAAACAATATTATTGCATTTTATCATTTGTTCCTGCACAATGTTATCCTATTCCCCCTCCCCCACCCACCCCTACTTGTACAATCGAAATGCATAAAAAAACACTTTCTAATTAAACCCTTCCACTCCTTCCCTCGTTGTTTTGTGCGAGTGGGTATCTTCTGCCTTTGGGGGAAGATGCACAAAATGGGAAAATAAAGAAGAGAATGAAGAAAAAAATGCAATACATGGATTCTAATAATACTCATGCATAACTACTCCAATACTTAAACTCACCCCATCATCCTTAAAGGCTTTAGATTTGAAAGATTTATTCCATACTATAGATATCGCTCGCCCCTCGTTCACAGTGGTTTTTACTCATTTTTTTATGGAAACAATTATACAGAATCTAAAGAAGTAAAGTATTTTTAATGAAGAGATTGGGAAAAGGTTTTTGCAACTACTGAACTAACGGATTTCTATTTTCAAACTATCGGATTGTAATTTGAAAGAGAATACTTTATAAGCCACTGAACAGTGATATTCGCAGCCACACTCAACGTTTGGTTTACTGGAAATTGCAGTTAAGGACCAGAATAAAAAGAGTAGCTAAAGCCAAATCGACGATTTGAAAACGTTTCTTTCCAAATTCATTGATATTAGAAAAACCTTTCACAAATATTTTACGAATTTACAAACTAGCACCATTAGAAATTTCCAAAAAATATTCATCATTGATTGAATGACAAAATTGTATTATGAGTACGAACGTTGTTCATGAAATTCATAAATTTCATTGATAAATTGCATTGATTTTATCAGCAATTGAACGAAACTCCAAAACGAGAACAAAAGTATTTAAAAAAGTGTTCGAGCAGCAAATGCTGCACGAGCGACTGTTGTTAGGTGTGTTAGCATGTAAACTCTTTGGGACGAGTGTCCGAAGACCGAGTTGCTCCGTTTTGTAACTGTCACTGTGTTTACTCTTAACACAATCTCAATTTATGTCTTGTATGCACCAATCAGTGTTTGAAGGAAACCCCAAAACGTGCAAAAAAAGTGTAAAAAACCTCTTTTCATCGAAGTATTCGACCAGCAAATACTGCACGTGCGAATAATTTTAGGCGTCTTAGCATGTAAACTCTTTGTGACGAGCGTTGCTTCATTTGCTAACTCTCGTTTTCTAAAACATGATCTTAATTTATGTATAATACCTATCAGCGTTTGAACGAAACTAAACCAAAACAATCACGAAAAGGATAAATAACTCTGGTCATCGCAGAGTTAGTAACTCTGAGAGTGATGTTAGGTGAGTTATCATGTAAACTCTTTGTGACGAGTGCCCCAATTCGGTGTTTTAAACTCGTAAAATCATCTCAATCGTGTCTAAAATATGCCGACATATGTAATTAAACTTGTTGTTGTCATTTTGTCGATATTTTAGAAAATGGTTTCCAATAAAGACATAATGCTTTTATATTTATATAAAATACTAGCTGACCCGGCAGACGTTGCCCTGCATAATATTTCAAGCGATTTGTATGGGAGGTACCACGCCCCTTTATCCAATTGAACCGAATAGTAAATCTAATCCACCCAGGGCGCCACCCAAACGCATACAAAAAAATTTATTCAAATCGGTCCAGAAGTTTAGGAGGAGTTCAGTCACGTGGAGTTCACGTGCAGTAGAATTATATATATAAAAATAGAATAATTCCAGCTGTTTCATTTCATTTATAAGAGCACCGCGACACATTTGCAGCAATCAGTTCTTTGGAGCCAGTTTTCCACCCTCTCTTCGACACATATGGGCCAGAACTTTGGCAATTGCGTCTTCCATATTCTTCCTGAGCTACGATACTCTACCATTATTGGCTTATTGCCCTAAACCAACAACTTAACTCCGTAAAAAAAAAATCCAAAAAATAGAATCGCATGAGCCAGTTGGCCGGACCATTAACTGATTTTATTTATTTATTTTACAGAATAATTCGTCAGTTATTTTGGCGCAACTTGAATTTCGGCACCGATTTTTCGGCCGTGTTACGCCAACTGGTTAAACAGTAAGACGTTTAGCCGCACACCTCGAAGAGACTAGAATACCAAGTGGCTGAAGAGCCACCGGAAAGTTTCGTAGGGCACGTTCCGTAGAGAATAAATACTGTGCCTGCGCTCACATAAACCTCAACGACGCACAGAGGGATTTTGCCGGCAAAAATATCCTTTTTCGAGTGTCAAATATCAAAAATGTAATGATGCAGTTTTGTAGAGAATTGTTTAATTAAGAGACATAAATCATTAGTTTTTTTCAAGAAATTTTGTTTTTGTACAAAAAAATGCGGCAAAGTCAACAAAATGAAACTCTGCAGTAACCTGCCTCAGATTTTCATGCATTTCAATGGGCTGGAAACATAACTTCTTTTTGTCGCATCGATTTGGAATATGTATATTTGAAAAATATGGTATTTCTACATTAAGTGTTAAGAAAAAATAATTGAATAACAATAACAGATTAAAATATATTCATGCTTTTATGATGACACTCAAAAACCTAAGTGTTTTTAGTTTTTCTTGGACTAAAAAAGGGTGGTCGTTATCGATCGTTGTGGTCTGGTAGCTAAAATGTGAAAGGTGGGAGTGTATTCTTTTCATTTCATAAATAAAATTCCCATAATATTTTATACTGTTGAACAAAGTTATAAATTTTATAAAAAAGTGCCACGAAATTTCATTACAAAAATGGATGAAAACACCATATAAAATGGTGTATACTTTTAGGCAAATGTGTTTTAATGCTGTCGATAATAGAAACGTTAGTTAAAGTTTTTTTTACAGCTGTATATCATATCCCTAAAAGTATGCACTGAGAAATGCTGAAAAATTAATAAATTTCGATAATTTTATAGTACAAATTTGACTTTTATTTGGAATGATTGGTTAATTAAAAAAAAACGGTAAACTATGGCCCCCTAATTTTTTTTCCAAATATTCGGCTAACATATTAGGCTTTAGTTATTTATATAGATGTAAGTGCTGATTTACATCTATCACAAACTACAAAGAATTATATCTGTGTTTTCGAAAAATGAAAATTTGTATATGGACGTTGGGCGTGGCACTTAAATTTTTAATATAATTGAGGACTCAAATGCAAGCACTGGCAGTAATTTTTGTTGACATAGATATGAAAATGAGGAAAATACAACGATTTTTTATTTTACCTTATATGGGAGGTAGGCGTGGTTGTGGGCGGATTTGAACAAAAACTTGTTGTTTTTCTAATTTAGCAATATGAGAGGTGTGTGCGAAATTTCAAAGCCCTAGCTCGATTCCTTCTAATTTTTGCCGCGGCTTGTATGAAGAAATCCCACTGTGCGACGCAGTGGACGGTATTAGGTTGAAATTCATAGTGATAGGCGAGGCTCATTTTCGTTTTTATTGTCTCAAATTTTTGAATTTGAACTGGAGGACATGGTATTTCCAACAGGACAATGCAACTGCATACAGAGCTCACGCAATAATTACCATTTTGAAATCCCGGGTTGAGTAATATCTCGTTTTGGCGTTTTCCGGTGACCGGCAAAATCGCCCAATTGAACTACCCCAGACTTCATTCCTCGGGGTTTTTTTGAAGACACGGTTCTATGTGAACAAGCCAAAGTCTCTGGAAGCCCTCAATGGGAATATACTACACGACTACAAGATGTTCTCGCCAGAACGCTTGATATTCATTACAAAGAGCCCAAATGGTCATCAACCATTTGAAGGATGGTTTCCCATTACATCTCATGAAGGAACTGGGGAGAGCTTCTCACAACCAGTGAGCTGCGCGTTCTGGTTTTACACTCACTGATTGGGACCCACAGTTTTACACCGGTTCCGTAGGGTATTTTGAGAAGCTTTTTCATGGCTAAATACTCGATAGTACCGCCGTCACTCACCGAGGTAAGCGTCATCGAAAGGCATGTAAGGTGGTTAGGGCAGAGATCGAAACCAAGTTTTCATGCCCAAGAGCCGCGCACTAGGTATTGCACCACCGAAGATATATCACGATAATCTGTCTCTTTGTCTAAGACTTCGTTAGAGTTCAACTGATTCAGTGAGGTATTTCGAATTACCCCCGAAGGATTTGGTATAGGAGAGGGTTCTTCTGCAATGATAAGAGCCGCGTACACTACCATTGCACCACCGGCGGCCATCATCCGGACGGATATCATCTTCAAAAAGTAATGGGAAATAAATGTAAAGTTGCAAATAAACACATAACAACAAAATATGAAATTATGTCGTTTAATTTCAAAGATTTAGCAACACAACATCGGGTGTGGGTGTCTGGACCACCCTGTATATTGAAATTCATAGATTGTATAAAGACTTTATTTCATAGAATAGAATTAATGAAAGATGTATTTCACAGAATCAATGAATTAGTTTCATTGACTGAGGAGTATTAAAGGCGGAATATTAATGCCGTATTTTGTAACCTTTCCGAAAGACAATTGTTTCATTGTAGAAAAAGTTGCAGACGTAATACTCTCAATTTCCTCTTGGCGTCTGATTTTTAAAAACTCTCTGTATTTTTAAAAATTCTCCAAAACCTTATAATTAGATAACAACTTTGAGTAGTTTTTTTTTTAATTTAAATTTTCTAACTGCCAAGTGAACTAACAAATCACTGTGCCTCATCGTCATTTGTCGAAATATCGCAACGATTGCGATTGCACAGAGTAGATGATGCACGAAACTAAGAAATTGCAGCAGTACAAACCCCGCGCCACTAACACTGGAATACTACAGGAGTTTGAAAGCAAAGTGTCTGAGTTGTGGCGGTGACTGAGGCTGCGGCTGTATGAGGCGATTGCCACCAAGTGTGGGTAGTGCGAGGAGTATTCATCTTGTGGTTGTGATTGTGGCTGTGCGACTCACATCTGTAACTTTACATATCATTTATGTAGGTTCTGGTTGTAGTAAAACGATATTTTTTCTGCAATTTATTTCCAATGTTTTACTCCTTCTCTGCATCACTGTCTCCACTCACTTAGTTAGTTATCATTATTTATATGGAAACATACATTTATGTTCTTGTACTAGTATGTATTTAAGATTGTACTACTAGTGAAGTAGGAATAGATGAGTTGCCATTGTGTGGTGGCATGCAACACGCGCCACAAATTGTTCTCGTAAGACAACCGGCACAACAGAAAATAAAACGAAACAAACCAACAGGAGAAATATGGCAACAACAGATCTCGATTTAAATCATGGATAGGAGGAGGACTGCACTATGTTTAGAACAAGAATCTATTCAAATAAAATGCATCTCATAGATTGTTGTACAAAACATGAGGGGACAGACGGACAATTGAACATTTTTAAAGCAAACAGAGCAAACAAGTTGTTCTATAATTAGCAGGAGTTTTAATTGAAAGAAAAGATTTGAAACATTAATGGATCATGAGATTAAAAAAGAAGGGAGTAGGGGCGGGAAGGACTTGTTAAAGCCCATCACCTTTCAAAATTATCATAAAGTTAGTAATCATTTCAAAACATTTGCTTTTGAAATATTCAGTATATTGAGAAACTTCAATTTGTACATGTACATTAGAGTTTACTGCAAATCGCTTTTTGTAACTTCAAATTTGAGGGTCTCAAAAGATGCGATTGAAGATCTGATTGCGAGAACTTCAAAATGCCGCCATGAAAATAATGCTCGTTCTCTGATTGCCATAACTTCTGCCTGAAACACATTACAATAGTCTGGTAGAATTTGGAAAAGTTCTAACCCTACCTCTTGAAATAGGATCAAACCCTACTACGCCATCTGGACTTTAGCCATCAGTTTAGAAGCCTAAATATTTGCAATTCCATGTTAGACGTCCCCTCCAGTTTCAGTTTGGGATAAAAGTGGACAACATTTTCGCAAAGATAGAAGAGGGTGTTATGAAACTTGGGTTTCCGCCGATCCCTTAAAATTATCCTGCAATCATATATGATCCATTGCGAATTATAGGTTAAGCGGATTGCTGATGCCGCCGCCATTTGATAATCCTCAAACCTACGGTAGAAGTTGGGCGAAGGACACACGATTTCTATTCTCTGATTCGCCGAATATACGGTCACTGTTATTTCCTGATCATGTCCATAGTGTTAGGCTTAAAACTGAGCTTGCTGTCGTGAACCACAACTACTAGATAGCATGCATTTTGAAAATTACAAAATGCAAAGTGCAGCACCCTAACTATTCAAGATAGTCATAACTTAGTTGACAACGAAAATTAGAACGAACCCCTTTCGAATCCGCAAAAATTGATGAAAGTGAATCTTTCTCTCGATTCCAGTTTATTATATAGAAACCACCCCGAAACGGATTCGACTATGAAGTCCTTTTTTTTTTTTTTTTTTTTTTTTTTTTATCAAACCAACACTCAGGGGATGCCCCCCTATAAATGCAGTGCATTGTGTTGGCGAAGGAAAATTGAGGTAGTAGAGGGTGGAAAGAGGGAGTAGTGTCTGTTGATATTTGCCTTGAATGTTTGTATGTCACAATTGGTGGGAAATACACTAGCCGGAAGTTTATTCCACATACGGACTGTACGGCTGAAGAACGAATTTTCTCTATAGTGTGTAGTGCGGTCAATCGGCCACTCGATAAAAAACGGATGAGAGTTCCTGGAAAGCCTCGTACTTCGGCTAAATATCCTCACGTCCGGCATAAGTTGACGGATGTCCGAGGAACACATACCGTGGAAATATCGATAGAACAGTGACACGTAACCCACATTTCGACGATGCTCAAGGGAGGCAATAGAGTTGGATACCCTACTGTCCCCTATTAACACCGTCGCTCTCCTCTGGACACGGTCGAGAAGCTCCAAAGAAGTCCTAGGAGCACCTGCCCATATAAGGGAGTTATACTCCATCTTTGGCCTGATGTAGGTGGTGTAGATATTGAGAAGATCAGATGGAGTGAAGTATTTCTTGCACCGCTTCAAAAAGCCTAGACACTTGAATGAATCTTTCGACACTTCAAATACATGTTTTGCCCAACGGACATCTCATTGTATTTTCATGCCCAGAACATCAAGAGCGTCTGATTCATCAATATCCACACCGTCCATAGACAATGACGACACACCTGGGTCAGCAATACGTTTATGCGACAACAAACAACACTGGGTCTTACTCGCATTAAAATCTACTCTATTCCTTCGACCCCATTCAACAATGGACACCAGATCGCGGTCGAGTGTTTCATTCATTGTCCGGCGTTTGACTTCAATCTCTTGAAGACTTGGCCTACGATCGAATGAATAAGAATGGCAGAGATTACTGTCATCGGCAAAAGAGTAGATTGGATTCACAGTCTGACCCAGGAGATCGTCAATGAAAATAAGAAAAAGAGAAGGAGAAAGAACAGAGCCTGCGAGTTCGAGAAGGATCCGAAAAAATAGAGAATCCGTCGGCTTCTTCGAAAGAAATTTCGTACGCAAATGTAGTCGTTATATTTCCGTATCTGATTTCCGATTCGGAAATGTGATCGAACAAACGAGTCCGTCTCAAAATCGAAACGGATTCATGTGGCAAACTGGGGAGATGTAAATTTGAGTATAGCATTATCATTTGAAGAGGACGTCGATGGGGAAATGGTAGTGTGCGCCGCACTTGTACATCAGATCATGGGTTCGATTCCTGCTATTACCACCTTACATTTCTTTCGACGGCGGTCACTCCGCGCATTGATGGCGACACTGTCTAATATTTAGCCATGAAAAAGCTTCTCTAAAAACCTTCCGAAACCGGTGTAAAACTGTAGGTCCCAATCAGTGTGTATAAAGACTAGAAAGCGCACAGTTCAATTGTTGTGCGATGCTCTGCTCAAGCCCTTCATGGGATATAATGGGAAACCATTATTTTTTAATTATTATTACTTGGAAAGGATCATGAATCCTCAATAGATTCAAAATTCTACTAGATTCAAATATTGCATTTCGTGCGTGGGTTTTTTTTTGTTTGCTGACGGGTGTATATTTCAATATTTCATACTTTATATAATTTATTTTTTTTTCTCAATTATCTTCTCGGATTTACTGATTCGTAATCCAACCTCAAAATTCTCTTAGAAATTTGTACATGATCTGGAAAAACTGTAATAAATCATAATCTGGAGAAACAAACGGTTGGTCCGTCGTCTTTAAATAGATACTAAATAAAAATTACTTCTATACATGTTAACCGCAATTTAGAGCACTTGATGTCACACTCCTTAAATTGGAGCACATATTTTGTGCAATTCCGTAAAGCGCGAAAGAGCATTCCTGCCACGTCTTCGCATTCAATGCGGTTCCTTTGCCTACTCCTCCTCGTCACAGATACTTATCAGCATAAAGTAGTTACAATGCTGGCAATAGGCAACCAAGTAATAATTCTACAACGTAATAGACGTGGGGTAGACTCGTGCCCACAGACAAACTTGTGATAATCAAATTGCAACAAAATCCATTTCAGTGCGGGCGCACACATGCACTCGCTCACTCAGCTCAGCTCACACTCACGCACTCACGTTCGGCAGTTAAGGTTGTTAAGCTTATGACTTTTTCACGCTGTCGTCGTCACACAACGGAGTCCGTACTCGTAGCTACAAGAATTCTATGCGCTTGAAGTTCTGGTAGATCTTGAGTTCTTCGCGCATTCTGGTTGGCCACAATGTGCAACACAATGTGGCACTTGATTTAATGATTGTGACAGCGTGCGCTTTCATTTAATTTTAATTTAAATTTGTTTGTGGAGTAGAACTTTTTGTGACAACTACATATGCAACACTCGATACTCGATGCAGTTGTTGTTAGTTTAACTAAAAGTTTAACTATCAGTTCTAATGAAATAAAACTGCTGCAAGTGTTGCAACTAGAGATGGGGCAAGTAAATAAATTCGTTAGCTGGATGTTACATATTTGCATACACAAATTGGCATTAGAACGACTCAACTGTTGTACATGAGAAAATCTCATACAGACAACAATACCTTCAGCTCGTAAACTTTCGTCCACGGAGATTCGTGTTGAAAAGGAGATTTTTTAAATTTCTCGAAAAGTCAACCTGGATCTTTATTATTTGTTATAAATAAATCTCCCCAACATATGACATTTCACACCCTAACAAACACTTTGTTTTCCCGAGTCTACCTAATGTTCATACGAGCACTCATTCAATAAAACTTGTGGATCTATTAAATAATTTAAAACTCTTATTTAGTCCACAAAGGGTTCTATATTTATTGCTCTAAATAAATAATTTAATAATTTATTATCTGTGGTTTGAACTGTAAAGACCTACATTTGAAATGCATCCCAATATGCAATATGGACTCACTTCGAACAAGAGGGAACAATTGTGCAGTAGTTTGAGAGTTAAAGGATGACAATATCCCTACACTGATTTATCTTACAGTGGGAAGACATATGTAAAATACGTAGAATTTTTGGTTAGTTATGTCCTGGAATTTTATTCATATACTCTCACAGGGAAATTCGGTTGAGACAATCGAATATAGAGGTTGTTGCAACTGAATATGTGACCTGGAAACGAGAGGGAATAAGTTCAGTATTTGAAAATTGATTTTTTGCTACAAGTTACTTTATTCATTAAATGCCATTCACGTTCAAAAACGGTCCCTGCAACGGTTCCATAAACATATATATATTTGCAAGCAATGCATTAATGAATTGAAGATCTGCTGCTTTGTTTTCTATGTTGTCTGTCATGTTTTTGTTTTCATCAGTTTTCAACAAATAAAGCTATATTTGGGTCTCAAAAACATATACTATATATAAAAACATTTATTATTATTACATTATAATCATTGTGTTCCAAATATGTAATATTGAATAGCAAACACAATGTGTTTGGACACAAGTATACTATATTTGCGAATAGCTATAAATACGTTATATTTGCTTCCAAACAACAAAACAAAGACAGATTTTTCAGCCTGTATTCGAAGGCGGACCTGAACAACATCGAAAATCGAAAAATAAGACAACCAAGACTTCGTTGGAAAGTCCAGGTGGAATTTTTGCCTGCAAGAGCTTGGTGGAGGACAAAAGCTGAAGATCTGGTTGGTTGGAGAAACATGTTATCATTAGTTTGTAAGGCCCTTGACCACTCTGGGGTGTTAAGCGGCATGGCCACACGTACGATAATCTGTCCAATCTGCTCTTTTTTTTATGTGTGAGTGAGAAAAAACTCACACGGATTGGTTTGATGGAATATCTGAAGCCCTTTGATATTTCGTCAGATTCTGCAGCAGAGAAAGAGACGCCGTTTGTTTTGTGTGTTTTTTTCGACTTTTTCATTTGCGTTGTGTTGTTCAAAATGAGATTGGATGGCAGATCTGATGGCAAAACTGATGTGTTGCCATGTAAGCACAAAGAGAATTACTAACACATACACAAGTTCCATCAGATAAATCGTACGTGTGGCCATGCCGCTTTAGAGTTCACCTAAGTAAGTAACTGCGTATGAAATTGTCTCATAGATTCTATGAAATGTTTATTTGGCTTAAAATTAATGAAGAAAACACTCAGCTGAGTTTCTTATATATATGTATTTGTACCAACTATAGAAAAATAAGACATTTATCCATTGCATACAAGGTCCTCTCGAGGGTAACGTGTCAAAGGAAAAACCATTAGTAGCAGACCTGATCTGACTTTATTAGTATTATTTTAGACTCAGTAAATCCACCAACAACCAAATATTAACATTACGAAAAACCCTGTAGAAACTCCACGAAGTCCAAATCGACACATACCGTTTCTTTGTAGATTATAGGACTGCCTTTGATAGCCTGCTACGGAAAAAATGTTACAAAGCTACAATAGGAGCTTGGTATTCCTGCTAAGCTCAGATGCCTTTGTAGAATAACACTTTCCAACACGAAATCCTCAGTGAAGATTGGTACAAATTTCACCGAACCATTTAGTATGAGGCGAGGCTTCAGGCAGGGCGACACCGTATCCTGCGATCTCTTTAACATAATTAAAACTACCAGCAGCAAAATCCACATGCTGCTCACGTATGCTGATAATTTATACATCACTGGGCAGTATCTGTGAGAGGTTATTTTAGCAGTGAAGAGAATCGAGAAGGAATCAGTTAAAGTGGGTGGTTCAGCAGTAATTGAGAACAATGCTAAATTAATGGTTTTGACAAGCGGAATATCCACCCGATTGGAGGAAAGGGCGAACATTGATATCTGTTATAGTTTCGACGAAGTGGGTGAATTCATTTACCTCACATCTAACGCATACAAAAGCAATACCAGCAGTCTAGAATTGTAACAGATAATTGTGCCTGCTAACAGGTGTTTTTTGGGTTAATCAATCACTTCAGACTTAAGACCCTCGTTCGACAAAGGTCCTACTTTACCAGACTCTGACTGCCAGTTGTATTTACTCAGACATCAACTTGATCAAACGAATCAAAATAACGTGATTCCTCTGGTTAAGCCATGTCTACAAAGCCAGAATAGATCAGAATACAGTTGTATTCGAAGACGTAATCCAAGGACATCGAAGTGTAGGATTACCAAGGCTTCGCTGGAAAGATCAAGTGGAAGAATGCCGAAGAGAGCTTGGTATCACCAAGTGGAAGAAAACTAGCTAAAGATTAAGCCGGTCGGAGAAATATATCTTTATAAATCTTTATAGCTGGCCGTCGGTGGTGCAATGGTTAGTGTGCGCGGCTCTTGTACATGAGATCCTGGGTTCGAACCCGGCTATGACCACCTTCAAATTTTCTTTCGGCGGCGGCCACCTCGCATAGTGACGGCGACACTATCGAGTATCTAGCCATGAAAAAGCTTCTCAAATTACCGTTCGGAATCGGTGTAAAACTGTAGGTCCCAATCAGTGAGTGAAAACTGGAAAGCGCACAGCTCAGTGATTGTGAGAAGTTCTCCCAAGTCCCTTCATGGGATGTAATGGGAAACCATTTTTTTTATAGCTTTATTAAGCCCTTTAACATCTGAGTTAATTGAAACCCACCAAGAAAGTAAGTAAACTAATGAACAATATTAATTGCGGCCATGAAACATGTTCATTGCGGGAATGAAAGATTTGCATCGCATCATACTCATTGTATCACTGATATTCATTTCAACAAAGATATTCATTGCTGAAATACTCATTGCGGAAATACTGAATTCCATTCTTCGTATCATTGGAATATATACTTCGTCGCGGTGATTAAACTGTACGTTAATCCACATTCATTCGTTAATCCACAATGAGACGACGAACATTTGTAGTGTAGTGACAAAACTTTTCCGTTCAGTGTACGTTAAATGGTTAAAAAGACTTGTAGTGGTTGTAATTAATAAATTCGTACAGCACTCAACATTGGAGTGTAATATCTCGTTATTAATGCCGTGATTCAACCAAATATTTAAAAAAAAATATATTAAATAACTTTTTTAAAATTTTATATTTCTTGTAAAGAGTGAGTTTGAAAATGACGCTGAAATTGTACCACAAACATCCTGATCGAAGATTTTTTTTATACAGTGATGATGATGAAAATACGAGTTCTGCCCAGCACTATCCACCAATTATTATTTCTTTCAGTGACTGGGAGCTCTAAAGTTTAATACAATTTAGACGAAGGAATACTTTATAAAACCATAGACTGATTTTAAGATTTCTATAAGACGATACAATTTCCCTTAAGTTTGCAAACTGTGTTCCCTCAATGTCTGATTTATAAACTCTGTGTTAGAGTTGTGCACGTGAGTCCGATGTTGCACACGCAACATTCACATTCACGAAAGTAGAGCTGTGTGGTCAAGCTAATATAAAGAAATAAATCAAAAATGTTGTCCGCGCAAAAGTTGGAATAATAAATAATAAATTGAATTCATTACAGAATTATTAATTTCATTTTTGTTACACTGTAGAAATAAAAAATCCGAACTAAAATTAAGTCTAGCAAATACAGTATTTTTATACAGAAACAATATTTTATCAACTTTATCTCCAATAAGCCGACTCATTTTCTCTTCCAGTATTCTTCCAAGTGTATTCAAGTATTCTTCCAAGTGCTCATTTGCGATTAGCTGAAATAAAAAAAAAAAATCAATATTCTTCGAGCTTGAGGTCATATTGTTATTTTTGTTTTGTTTTAATTGTTAAATATTGTTTAAATCTCCTGATGATGCTACACAAAGGAGTAGCGAAATATCAAGGAAAATAAATATAACAACAGCAAATCTGACCTCAAGCTCGAAGAATATTGATTTTTTATTGATAAGGAAAAGGTCGAACAACAGAATAAAAAAAAAGATTAGCTGAAATGTTTGGAATACATAAAATACGGATAGAGAGGGAAGCCATTAAAAGGAGGCCTTCCAAAAATACTATTCGGGAATACGCGTGAATCGCGCGAAAATAGTACTCCTGTACACTCCCTCGCGCAGAGATTGGACCCAAGTTCGAAAATGTTTTCACATTCACCCACGCTCCCATGAGCAAAGTTTGATCCTACCCCCATATATAAGTTAATCACGAGTGCTTCACGGCAATCACGTAACTCTCTACTCTGTGTGAGACTTTGACTATATAGTTTGATATACTAATTTTTTTTTTAAGTTATGGTGAGGAATTTCTTAATCCTTTTTACAAAATATCAAGCTCTTAAGGCGATTTGAAGTCGTTTTTCGCCAATTTCATAATTTTTATTTAGTTTAATATTTTTTTGTAGGTTTTTCTAATTTCATTTATTGTTGTGTAGCGAATAATTTACCACAATTTGTTGAAATAACTTGCACATGCTTCTCGTGTGTGCAGCCGTATCTCTCCAAGTCCATTTATAATATATGTATATTTGTCCGTGCATCTGTCTATCATAGCATCGATGTCCGTCCATCGTAATATGTAGTTCTTGGACGAACTGCTAGTCAGTCAATAGTCGTGCAATCCAATTGTATTACATGTTGCATGAGTTTTGTTCCTATGCTGTTGGCTGTTTAGAATGATTGCGTTGGACATTAGGATGGATTGATTATGCAAAATTCTTAAATTCGAATACGTCGCTGTGCGGGATTGGAATAACAAACAGCGAAAAGAGTCTGTGAAAACTTCGTTACAAAAATATAAGAGAAGATCGTCCGCCGATTTTTGTCGTGAACAGATGCGTTCTGCGCCAATAACAGGTTGAGTTTATCTGAATGCGTTTAGTATCGATTGCAACCAATTTTGTACAGTGACAAAGTTCATTTTAAGAAATATTCCAAAGGGCTACACCCTATTGTCCACGCTGTACACATTATTGCTAGAGTGTTGCTGCTGTTGCTGCTGGTCTATTAAATAAATATTGCTGTGCTGCTGCTGTTGTTCTTTGCTTATATCATAATGTTAAATAATATAATGTTTAACATTCATCAACTGCTGGCTGGCAGCAGCAACAACATTCGCAGCGATTTTGTCGTTAGTATCGTAGTGTGGTTGCTTGCCGTTTGCTGCTGTTACGATTATTATTGTTATTATTATTTAGAGTTGTTCTGCTGTTGATGTTGTGTAAAATTGTGTGTTGTTTTATGCGCTGACACTTTTTTGTTGCTGCAATTGCTGCCCCGAACACTTCGAACCAATTTAAACCAACAGCACAAATAAAAAGTGTTGTTTGGGTCGCTGACCCAGAAATGTCAACAGGGAAGTAAAAATTGTAAAAATGTTCTTTTATTATTTTTTATGATTTTATTTTTTCGTACGATCATATACTACGTTCGTAGTATGTTTCTTGTTGCTTTTGTGTGTTGGGGCTTTTTTTTCCTTAATGACTTCAATTTATTTATGACGACTATGTATGTTTACTTGAATGTGTGAGTGATTATGTTTATATTATTATGGAAAAGGATGCTGTTGCTTAGGTGTGATGGAAGGTAATGGAGTAGGGGTTTATGTTAAAAGGATTGACTGAAAAGTTAACCTCAGCAATGTAAGTTGGTTGCCCTGAAGTATTTAACGCTATGAAAGTCCACTGGGGTTTTCAGGCCCATTTTAATTTTATTTCTGTGGCGTTTCTGTGGACCAGTTTCTCTCAAAGGTAGACATAAGGGTCATGCATTCGAAGTCTATTATAGATTGCCACTAATCGTTTAAACTCTTCCCATGTATAGAGAGTATTAGAGAACTAGTTGTCTGAAAAGAGGTTGTAGAAAACATGTAGAATTGCGATTGTCAGGACTGAAGTTAGTGCTCACAATTGAAATTCGATTGAAGCAACCTCCTTTTATAATTCATTCGGTTGTGACTATTGAATCTTCAATTACATTCGTTATGTCAACTAAATTTTCTATAATTTTGGTTGCAACAACCGAATTTTATAATTTGTCTCAAATTCGGTTGCAGCAACATTATGTGACAACAATTCAGGAGCAACAATCGAGTTTGGCACGAATCCAGCTGCAACTATTGAATTGCGTAAGAATTCGGTCACAATTCCAACATTTGGCTTTAAGCCGGCTGCAACGACCGAATTGGCCGTCAGTTCGGTTGCTATATCGGAATTTCGCATGAATCTTCTACCTCTACTTCTACCTTCTAATCTGCCACCTTTTTGATTCTTTGTTGTCTGTCTCGTTTTTGTTTTTAGCCGTTTTCAACAAACAATGCCAAATTTGGGCTTTCAAAATATATATTACAGCCTATTAATGATGATGCCTATTAAACATGATATATTGAATAGAAAACACAATGTGATTGTGCATTGTGAACATGTTATATTTTCATCCAAACAACAAAACGGCCGATTTTTCAGCGTGCAATTTTCGCGGTATTCAAAATTTTGTTTTCTATGGTCATTGAGAAATGTAAGTAAGAATACTTTTTGAAAAGTGATGATTTATCCGAACTTTCGTATTATATTCAAAATTAAAATGTTCGTTCGTTTGGTCGTTTTCTTAATTGTTTTTTATTTAATTTTTATTTTAAAATGAAAAATTTTAATTTTGAAAAATACTTTTTTAATTTATTATTCAAACTCCAGACGGCACTATATCTCTATTAATAGAGATATATTTTTTTCAAAATGAAGTTTTGCAAAATGCATCCGCATAATTCATTGCAAGCTGTACAGCTATTTCAGATCTAGGTACAGATTTTCATCAGCTGTTGTTTGGAATGCTGTTTTTGAAAAATTCATCAAACTAAATGAAAACGAAAACTCATCTCTATTGAGAATTCCCCACCATGCAAGTGTTCCAAAATATCTTAAGTAAAATGCACAAGAAATCATTTGCAAAAACTTCTTTCCTTCTCCAGATAACCATCGGTCACCATTAGAAATGATTTCTGTTTCAACACAGTTCTTACAGGCTAAAGCAATTATATATGAGAATACAGGAAAATAAATCATAACTGAATTAATAGACCAATATTAAAAATGCAGTTGTGGCCCTATTTAAATTCGGTTGTGACAGCCTCTAATTCGGTTGTGACAACCTCTAGTTCGGTAGTAATAACCTCTTATTTGGTTGTGATAATCTCCAGTTCGGTTGTGACAACCTCTAATCCGGTCATGAAAACCTCTAATTCGGTTGTGACAATCTCTAATTCGGTTGTGGTGACAATCTCTAATTCTTCTGCTACAACCTCTAATTCAGATGTAACTGAATTCGGCTGTGACAACGTCTGGCTTGGCTGTCATTACCTCTAGTCTGGTTGTGACAATCTCGTATTCGGTTGTGACAATCTCTACTTCGGTTGTGACAACCTCTAATTCGGTTGTAATAACTTCTCGGTCGTTTCTCCCTAGTTAATTGGCATTGTCAATTTTGTCATTAATAATGTCAAATTATTGACATATTCGAAGTTGTAGTGAATTCCTTCGTCTTCTACCCTTTTTCAATTTCAAAAATTCGTAGTCAGACGAAGTCTAGACCGGGCTGAAAAACTTCCACTCCAGCTCCTACTTGGGCTCTAGGCTAATTTTATGAACTCCGACTCTTAAACACCAACTGGTTTGCTCTGGTTTAGTTTTAGTAATTTTCGCTGATATTGTATTAGCAATCGGACCTAAATTATTCGCACTTGTTTGGTTAATTAGGTTCGGTATATTAATTCACCTTTTATTTATTTCGAAAGTTTTCAGTCACTCAAATCTGTGTTACCCTTCGTGGCACACAGAGAAACTCGTATTGGTGTCTCAGTTTGCAGTTTTTATGCGAAGTATCCCAAAGTCAGCATTGAAACCGAAGGAGTTTATCTTTTTAAAGGGTTTATTTTTTTCTCTTTGTTTTGTTTTGCTCGAGTATTTTCATACAATAAACAAAGATAAATTTCAAATTTAAAGAATTTATGTAATGACATATAGGAAATCAGGCAGGCAGGCAACAACAACAACAAATTGCAGCCAATAAAAGTGAAAGTCATAATGAATCATTCTGAAGGAAGGAAAAGGAAATTAAATTTAAATCTATAGGAAACAAAGGTTAAGTGGCCAGAAGAGGGTTCCTGTCGAAGAAATGTTAGTCTGGGTAGCAAAAGTTTTGAATTTCAAAATATTTTAAAATTAAGCTGTCGTATTTGTTTTTTT
The DNA here is from genome assembly GCA_963931995.1 of Phaonia tiefii. NCBI lineage: Eukaryota > Metazoa > Arthropoda > Insecta > Diptera > Muscidae > Phaonia > Phaonia tiefii. The sequence continues at coordinate 293,776,042 of OZ008369.1, forward strand.
TTTTTTGTGTTTCACTGGCCTGCAATCGAAAAGTCGAAAGACTTAAGTCGAAAATCGAAAGTCGAAAGTGTTAATAAATGCTGGCTTCGTATGCAATTCAAAACGTCCTGCAACTGTTTGTTAATATCATGCATTTATCGAAGAAACATTAGTGTGGATTCGAAATGGTACCAAAATTGTCGAACTTCATAATAATTTGGAATTAGAATGATTTCTGTCCTGCAATCGAAAGTCAAAAGGTTAAAGGACGAGGCAGAAAATCTTTGATTATATTGACTTCGTATGAAATGAAAAAAAAAAAACTTGCAACTGCATGCAGAGGCATGAATTTTACGATTAACCCCTTTTTATGACCTGCTTCTCCTCTTCTTCTTCCATCCTCCTTTAAATCCTTAATTTTTTTTAACTCGTCTGTGTTCTATATTTGAATTAACTACTTAATTGCTCCTGCCTTGCTTATTAATGTTTCCTTGTCCCACCCTCTCCAACAGAGTAGAACAAAAGATTCCCTGCACAATTTGGTTACAGCGCAAATTTCGAGAGGAGTATCTTGAACATGAAGCCGACCATCGACACTTGTGCCGGTCTGTTGTGGTATCGGATGCTGGATGCGGTTCAGTGTGCATGTTGCACAAAAGGTTTATGCAACAAATGGCTGCTAACTGACGACTGGATGTGGTGTGACTTAGGGAGTTTAAACTTGTGATACTGACAGTTCCCGGTTGTTCATTGAACATGCTCGAACATGCTCAATATTATGCTAAGGTTTTAATGATATTCTGTTCTTATATATTTCACCACAATTTGAAATATAAAACTTCTTTGTTTGAGATTTCATCAACTTGATGGGGAATTCATTAGTGTTTGTTTTCCTTCGTTGATGTGATAAATGCATTTGCGATTTCTTTGTTTAAAAGCATAAGAAATATGAGGAAAATAATTACACACAGATGTAGTGAAAGAACAATAGAAAATTGAGATTTTCCAGTTCCACCTCAAATTACAAGTTGTGTGCAAAATAATTCTTAGCAAAATCGCGCAGTATTTGTAGATTAAACTTAAATGATAAGAATGGTTTAAAATAATTTGAAATGAAGACTGACTTGTTACCTCACAAACAAAATACTTTAAAGTGTTCAATCAAAACGATTGGAATCGATAAAAACTGTAAAAATCAAAAATCGTACAAATATAGGTGTCTTTTTATTCTCAAGACATCATCCTGAGTCAAAGATTAAAGTCAAAATAATTTTGGAAGCTTAAATAGACACACAACTTCATTATTTCCAATTGAATTATTATTGAAATTTAAAAAATCTATTTGAAATTTAAAACACTTCAAGTACGAGTTGCAAAACATCAAATGAATTTTAAAATGCATTACTTTTCGAAATCGAAATGATCAAAATTCCAAAAATATCGTTAAATATATATCAATATTAGTTTGAAAATTCTATTTGCAATTTTATATGCATGAAATTAAATTTAAAACACATCAATTGGAATATAAAAGATATAAAATTTAAATTTGGAAGACATAAACCGAAACTTTAAACAGATCATTTTAAATTTCAAAGACATCCATCGAAATTTAAAAGACGTGGTCGTATCACAACGCAAGTGGTGCCGAACCAGGGGGTTTCGATGACACAGTTGATCGTCCTCCTTGCTGCAAATTTTATACAGGATAGAATGTGAAAGCCAGTGAGCAATAGGCGAATTAAAAAAACTGACTTGATATTTAATATTATTGGCACTTCCGACTTTTAAAATAACTTTATATGCAATAATTTATTACTGATTTGGTGAACAGAACAATTTTCTTTAATTTTTATCTGAATTACGTCCAAATTCTGGCAGCAGAAAACTGGTATAAAAACCCGTATCAAACCTGTCGTTAGCCGAGTGACTTTCGGCGAGGATTTTGTGGATCTGAAACACACATGCATACTCTATATATCTTACTCTATGCGCCGAACGTTGAGGTCACCCAAAAGAGGTCGTCACGCCAGAAATCGTGTAATGATTTAAAATGCTATCCGTGCGATGGGTGCCGCGATTACTCACACTCGACCATACGCTTAACCGTTTGACCACTTTAAAGAAGTGTTTGGCGGTGTTCAACTGCAATCCGAAGGAGTTTATGCACCGTTTCGTAACCGCGGACAAAGCATGAATCCACCACAATACACCAGAGATCAAGAAACCATGGTGGGTCTGATAGTGTTCTTCCATCAAAGCACTGGCGCACAGGAATCTAGTCGCCGAGATAAAAATCCATAAATCCAATAAAATTTAGCCCTCAGAGACTACTTTCTTTTTCGAAACCTGAACAAGTGGCTCTGTGGAAAGAGATATGGGTCGAATAATGACGTCATCACTGAAGCAAAATACAATTTTGAGGACCTTGAGGAAACCCAGTATTTGGAAGGAATAAAAAATTGAACTCCATCGTTGTTGCTGTCGAGCTGAAGGGAGTGAAACCCCTTTTTTTGTCGGAAAAAATATTTGTTATTCAAAAAGTCACGGATTTGTCAAACTACCTCGTAACAGCTATTAAATTTCCGATAAACGTTATAGGGTTAATGGAGAACTTGCATCTTCTTAGGGTTAATAAAGAATTTTTATGAAGAATGAAGAACATTTTTTTGTTGATTAAACTTATCTTATTGAACACGGTCATTTTGAAATTAGAAAAATCCAATTCGTAAGAATAAATGATAAATCGCGAAAGCGATGGAAACCGACGTTTACTTAAAAACCCCGATGAGATCGGTTTTTCTAAAATTTATTTACCCATTTTGGGTCACTGGTCGAGTTTTCAAACACCAATTTTTACTATATGCAAGCCAATTTTTTTATATGACGATGCAAAACGCAAATACTATAGGAAACTTTGTTGGCTTTCAAAAACTTATTACATTGCTCACCCCCCTCTGCGTTATTGGCTCAGGGGCTGTAGAAGAGCCCCTAATATTTACCAAATTTCTAAAAGGAAAATAAGACACTTTAAAAGAATTATTTCTGCAAAAATATATTACTATTAAAGAAAATAGGCTTTTGTTGAAGTACCACATGCCTCCGGTCGGAAAAGTAAATTTGAGTTCGTTCAGATGGCTATGGTTTGACTTCTCGAGCAGCCAATATCGGTGAAACTATATGAGCTTGCAAAATTCTGACAACAGATTTGAGTTCAGCGGACCCTAACTACCATAGAAAAGTAAATTTCAATAAAAAAAAATTAAACCTTTTTGCAACGCGGCACAAAATGGGTTAATGATAGCTTGTTGGTTAGTATTGCCCCATTAGGAACAATGTATTGTTGTTTCATGACCCAAGATAAAACGTTTTCACTGATCCGGTGTGATTTCAGTCTAAGTTTAATGATCTCACTAAACTGGATATACTAATCCATATGGTTGGAATTAGAAAATGTTTAATAGTTAAGACGTCTGAAAACAAATAAATGATAGAATGCAACGAATGTCAAAATCAAAACAAAACAAATAGTAAACAAAAATCATATGAAAAAAGAACCAAATAAACAATACCCGAAGATTAAAGAAAGACACACATAAAATAAAAGAGAAATTCAAGACTTTTTTTTGAAAAGCCATCAAAACAAAATATAAACATTAAATCGATAAATTTATGATCGCGTTGCATTTAAAATTCTAACACAAGAAACCCTAAAAGCCAACAGATGGCTCAGCTACATGGCAGACGACGGGCAAAAGGTGTGGCAAACATGCACTCACTCGTTGTTTGCGAGTGGAGGGGCACCCATTTGGAACACGGACAGTGTACGTGGAATAATAATAACGATTGGAAAAAGTTTGAAAAGAGGAAAACTCGCACCAAAACATAAATGAAATCAAAATACAAAACACAAAATACAAACAAACAAACAAATCGTTGAATTTAAACAAAAACTCAGCAGTCGATAAAATATGAAGCCAAGTTTTTTACCATGAAAGAAGGTGAGATACCCCTCTTCTTTCTAAGCCACTAAAAAGGCCTCTTCAGAAACTGTTAACTCCTGTTCAGAGAAATTTGTATATCATTGGGGTGTCGAGTATCGGGATGTATCGAAGTATTGAATGCGATTGTCATTGTCATTGTGATTGCATTTTTATTATTTACTAAACAAAACATTAAAATGCCCATAAATTGTCCTATTTCAAATTCAAGTTTTAAATTAAACTCCAAACTTCACAAACACAAACACTCGAAGAAATTGAAATTGCCTCGGTAAAGTATTGAAATCAAACCAAAGAATTGAGTTCTATGGCGACCAGCCATGGACGGTAACTTCTTGTCCGCCCGTGCGTTCATCTGTCTTTAGTTCTGTTTCTATTTAATAAATTAGCTGGTAATTTATGACTAATTACGTTTTATGACGATTTAAATTATAAAGATAATGAAATGCCATCATCTGCTATGCAGAATACGAAGTGTCTGGTGGTCACTTAGAGCTTAATTCTTTTTCAACTGCACTTGCAAGTGTTGGATTGGTTTTCTTCGGCTCTTTTAATGGAGAAATAAACCTCAATTCTGTTTCAATTCTCTTAATGGTGATTGGACATTTAAAATGACTTAGCCATAGCAGTAATAATCAGTTAACACGAGGTTTATGGTAAGATCGTGGGTGATATTATGTGAAAAACTATTGGGAAATCGAAGAAATGTAATATTTCCTTAAATATGTTTGGGGATACTGTAAGATGCAGAAATTGTTTACAGATAGGTCTTGATTAATGGAACAACTCGATTTTTTGCGAACGATTTTCGCAACGGGCAGTTATTACCGCAGTTTATGTTTCTTTAGAAACGATTACACTAGTTTACAGCCATTTTGTCCTAAAGCTTTCATACATTTTTCTAAAATGTACACACGAGAAAATAATTTTAAAAAACTTGTGATATGCCTTGGTGAGCATTCCCAACCATCCTAGTTTACAGCCATTTATTTTTTTCTATTAAAATGTACATTTTCACAGAAAAACTACTTTTTAGTAGTTATTGATCTTGAACCGAACAATTATTAAAAAACAATTAAAAAAAATTTAATTAATTTTTGGCGTGAATGGTTTTACATTTTCAAACTATATTTATTTGAGATATATTATCGTCTGATAAAGCCCAGTATGGACCCAATTTCACTACAAATAAGTGGCCTACAAATATTGTGAACTTAGTGTTTAAATACGTACATTAGCTTAAATACAGTGGGGAAAAGGTCAGAAACAAATTTATTTTTTTATGAAAAAAATTATTTTCCCGAATACGAAAAAAACTCAGAAAACCTACAAACAAAATTGATTAGAAATTAGTATTCAAATAGGTTGCATCTAAACAAAGACAGTAAATCATACTTGAAGAAAATCCGTCGATAAATATAGAAGTTACGACCCATTAAAAATGAGTACCACAAGTTCAACTTTAACTGTATTTTATTTTATACAATTGAATCTATGTCAAAATGGAAAACCCACTTATGTGCATCTTAAATACTTTTCAGGAGAGAATTTCACATAGTTTAAGTTATTTAAAAAAAATATAAAGAGGCATCACAAAACTAATAAATTCAATTGGAATCACCATAAGTTGTGAATGTTTAAACACTCCTAATGCTTTTTGATAATAATAAAAAAATAATAACACAAATTAGTTTCTGTGAAATGATTTTTCGTTTATTTTGAACCTTGGAAATTTGTTTTGATCACTTCGTCAGAGCGAATGAACCAATGTGCCCGTTTTCCCGCATTTTTCATCACATTTCATAGTGTTTCGGGCTGTTCATGTACTTAGAATATTTCTTGTTGACATAAAATTTGGAATTCGAATAACCCCATACGTAGAAGTCGGGAGCGTTTAAGTCAAGAGAAGGTTTAAATTGTCCCGCCGTTACAATTCTATCAAGAGTGGCATGAATCACGCGAAAATAATTTAATACGAATTCCGGGCTCATGAAAAACTTTACTCATTTTTCTGGCTGTGTGGTTCATGTCTTCATTACAATTACTGAATGATTTTATAATTGATTTTTTTTACAGGTCTTGACATTTTATCCCCCAATTCTAATTGTGTTTCATTTGAATAGAGATAAACGGACTGTGCCACAATATTTACCGACAAAAGGAATCCTAAAATGGACTAAATCTTTTCAACCTTGTTTCAAATGTTTCCCTCCCTACACGTTTCTGCATCACCCTAAGGAGTTCTTTGAAATTGTTTGTACACTTATACAGTAGATAGATAGATACATTTAATGTTGTAATAACATAAATTTGTGTTACTACACAAAGTAAGAAGAGAGGACGGACGACCTTTTTGTTAAATACTTTTTTCATACAATCTTTCTTCATATTTATGTTTGAGAATTATTGTATCATAAAACCATAAAACAAACTCCGAACTGAACTTTACTAGTTCAACTGCAACAATAATAGGACACGCGGGGAGAGAATCGCAAGGAAAACTGAAAAGAAAAATAGCAAAATAGAAAAATATATACCGGGTACACTTTCGCCTATGACTTTGTATACATAAGTTGCCCTTAAGAAACCAACCGTGGAGTGTAAAGAGTCTTTATTTCATAATTTATGTTTTCGAAAGTGCAACATCATACACATAGACGAGCGAGAATCCACCACAGACGACGAATAATGCAAAAAGAAAAAATGCTGCAAAGAATACAAACGAATCTCAATCCAATCCAATGTTACCGGGATGTTCAGAAATACACGGAGGAAAAACAGGCGATACAAAAAACGCAAGACAAAGTGTTGATGCTGGCACACTGAAATATACGCAATCATAAGTTTCCACTCAGTAGGACTTATTGCCTTCTAATGCATCAATCAGCTGTTTCATCTATGCCCATCCATCAGCTAATATATTTGTGAGACCAACAAATTGGTAGCAATCTGTTTCAACAAAATTGAATGCAAGGTATCTGTTTGTAGGCCCTTTACAAATATTTCCACAGAGTCAAAATAGACTGAGTACAATAACACTCAGACTACTTTGAATCATAAGCTGGTGCAATAAGTACACATTCAAATACAGCACCCACATTAATGCAACTTCTAGACAGAAACATTTAAATTTTACAAACTCTGTTTTCTACTGGTCACTCAAAACCTGTTTAAGTCAGGGACCTTCTTCAATATAGAAAGCAAATCTTTTCAACCGGATCGATACTTCGCATTTTATCTGCAGTTAGTCACACCAAGCTTAGGTTAGATTAGGTAGAAGTGACTGCCACTATTAGCGAACTTAGATCAGTGAGAATCTTTATGATTCCACGGATCGTCATATTCTGTGTCCATCGTCAAAGCTGTAAATTGACCTGGTATGATCAAAGGGAGTTCAACCATAGGATACCTCATCCAGGATGCAGCTGAAGAGAGACGTCAATTAGTCTCTGACAAACCCATGAATACTGTGCAAAAATTTCCTAAAATCATTCATTCAGGCAAATAGATTGCAGATATTTTATAGCCTCCTTATAGTCGGAGTAGATGGGCAATTCTCATATTACAATTTCTCCTATTACCTCGACTTCTGCCTGAAAAACACAATGGTCTGGAAGCGTTTATGCAAGGTCTAGGCCCAGCTCTATAGAATAGACTCGAAACCCTACTTTGCTGTTGTTTTTATAGCCATCAGTGTTGAAGTCTAGTTGTCTTATATACCCTGGTATGCGTCCCTTCCACACCTGCCTGTCCGGCATATGAGTAATCTACTTCTATTATGGATTGTCGCAGATCTCTTAAAGTCGTCCCATAGCCATATGACCAGGAGCTCCATCGTGAGGAGTCTTAGGCGGTTTGCCAAAGTTGCCGTCACAGCAAATCTAATGGTAACACGTGGAAGATAGCTGAAGAACACAATGATAAACATCATTGCCATTCTCTGGACTTTTGTCAGCAGACTTATGCCAGTGGCTTTTCCAGTACCGGCCACCAAACGACAATTCCGTAGAGCAATATCGAGCGGGCAAAAGCTGTTTGACTTGAAACAAAGCGTTCTGCAGAGAATCACACCTTGACATCGTGCACTGTTCTTTAGGCAAATTCTCCACCACATAGAGGCAATGGCTGAACATATGCAACCTTCTGAGCCTTGGTAAAGGGTAGGAGCTCCTGAGAGTCTCCTGATTAAGTTATGAAGCACATCTCCGCATGAGGAGAGGTCTTTGAGAGGTATTGGAGAGGTGTTTTCCCTGTTCTGCAATTGCCAGGTCGTCAGCAGACGTGATCTCTCCAACTCTAGAAAAATACTATGCAGTGCTAAATTCCTAGTGGAGATAAGACTTCGCTGTGGGGTGTTCCTCTATCCATATTTTGAGAAATCGTGTGATGCATGCAAGTAATTTACAGATCAAATTAATGATCCCCTTGTCATCTAAAAGTGGCTATACATTCGATTTTATCGAACCCGGTAAGACGTTCTAAAAGCGCCCTCTAAATGACGAATGCGACAAGTGTTTTCCACTAGACAAATAGACGTCTTTATGAAGATCCCTAGATAGCCCAGACCTGATTTCCGTAGATGACTGCTATGGTCGTGTGGAGATACGAGTCAACTATCCTCTCCAGTGCCTTCAGCAGGAAAGATGAAAGACTGATTGATACAAAGTCTTTGGACTAATATGTGATGATGTCCCCGCTTTCGGAATGTATACCACCTTGAATTCTCTTCACCTAAGGGAAATACAGGAAAGGCAGATGCTGTTCGTAGAAAGTTTTAGAAGGCAGGGTGGCAAAATATGTAGGCCACTATTCTAGTGACTTGTCGTCAGGGCCGCTTGATTTGCAGGGTTTTCTGAGGCCATTCCGGCCATACTATTCTTCGGCTTCGTTCGAGCACGTGTTTGAACACTTGTCGAGCTGGTTCATCTATATCCAATCTACTGACATGACGTAGCCAATGCAATCGCTCAATTTAGATTCGCTTGAATCCCGATTCCTACGACGACGAAGAGACAAATACAGCTGGATTTTTATACTTCGAGAGAGGCCTATATTTGAAATACTGGATAAGACCGACATAATACCTGCTCGCAAGAAGAATTTATCGTTTAATTCCCAATCCGACGTTGTTATTTACAGCGGATCTAAGGTAAATCAACTCGTTCACTACCTCGAAGTCAGAACGATTCTTGATGTTCACGTTTTATACCAGCTGGAGGAGTCTCAATTCGTCAAAGCCATTAATTTTCTCCTGTCCCAATTCACCGGTAATCCCACGATCACTAATTCCTTCTTGATTCTTCACAATGCAGCAGTAACTTATCGGCCTGCACGATAATGCGACCATAGTACGACCAATGTACGACCATTAGCCAATATGTATATCTTCATCAAAGGCAAACAGCATGTGCCTTTTGCTGTTGAAACTCGTATTCACACCATTGTCATTACCAACACCATTAAGATGTTGAAGAGATTGCATGATAAGCTGTCGCCTTGTCTGAGCCTTCCCCCGGTAGCAAATGGTTCGGTAAGATTTTAACTAACTTTCACTGAGGATTTGGCGTTAATCAGTATCATTTTTAAAAGACGCGGCAGATATCTATATTTGCCATTTATAAGTATATAGGAAGGTTTGTGACATCTAACGTTGCAACTGTCTGCAACGTCGCCATGTGCTTTTCGCTTATTTCATCATACAATCGGCCAGGTGGTTAATGGTTTCGTGGAGACATGAGACAATTAAAATTTTCTTTTGTGAAAAGGGAAAATAAGAAATATAGCCCACTCACATTTTGAAATGCCTACTAATCCTTTTTCGTTCAGTGTATTTCTTTAGCAAAAGTCTACAGAAATAAAAGAAGTAAACCCAACATCTTCTAGGGCGCAAAAGGCATTTTCAAAACAAACGACAGTAGCAGGCACAGCAGCAGCATCAGCGCAATAGCTGATGATGACGACGACTATGATGATGTTAATGTTGCCGAGGGACGACTAACATTGCCAGTAGTCCTAGTTGTTTTCATGTATGTGTGGCAGTGGTAGTGGTGGTAGCGCTATAGTAGAATTAGTAACAGCAACAACATTACTTCAACAAAAGAAATCTACTACACTTCCCTACCCACTGCCCAGTCTGCTGCCTCGTGTGGCACACAAAAGTTTAGGCGGTGGTGCGGCGGTAGCGGCTGTGAGGCGGCATATACGCGCATTTAACAATTATACAGCTTCAACTGGGTCGCTGACCTATCAAGTGATTTTTTCTTTTCATTTTGTCGTTTTGTTTTGCCTCAAAACACATCACATCATCTACTGGCGCAGTATCGGCGCAAATGGTGGCAGTAACAACATAGAACGTTAGCAGCAGCAACAGAAGCTGAAGCAGCAGCATCAGTAGTTGTTGTAGCTACACCAGCAGTAGCTGGCAGCAATATTGGCAGTAGGTAGATTATATACACAATGATGGAAAAGAGGACTCTTATGCAACATGGGTAACAGTAGCTAAGAATAGTGTAACAGCAACATCAGCTGCTGTTTTATGGTTAGTATTGCAACATCATCATTATTATTGTCAGGTTCTTGTTCTTCGTGCTAGTACTCACCGTCTTAGCCAGCATTGTCATCATCATCAACATCATCATCGCCATTATCGAGTCCATTGCCTGGCTGCTCATAGTCCTCGTGCAGCATAGGCTCCATAGTTATGTGTACACCCTGCCTCCTGTTCAACTGCACAGTCAGTGTCAAAATGTTGCATAGAACATGACAATCTGAGGTGTCGTTTTTGATACTGTAACGTTGGCAAGAGGATAATATTAAAGTTGCTTGTATCTGCTTGTAGTAGCTTACCACAAAATAACCTCAATATATACAATTAGCTTATTTATCGGGATATTGGATGCTTAAAATGGACATTATTTTCGGCAACGGACTCGTATCTTCGGATTTTCGGCAACGGACTGCATGCGGACTTAGGGTTTTCAGCCTTTGTCGATTTTGGTTCACTACTTCGAGCATTGTTGGCCGTATGTGACGATATCAAGAACAATTGTGGCCTCCAAGGTGTCAATTGTTGCTGGTTTATCAGCATGAACCAGTTACTTCACACAGCCCCACAGGAAATTGTTGACAGGTGTTAAATCGCACGACCTTGGTGGCCATGTGACAGGTCCATTTCTCGAAATCAACTTATCGCGAAATTTTGATTTCAGTAACCCTATGGTACGTAGCGCCATCTTGTTGAAATCAAATCTCGCGCGGATCAAAGTGTTTTTTTTTTTTTTTTTTTTTCAATTCCAGAGGTTCTACGGATAATAACGCATTCCTACTGGTTAATTTTATTTATTTATTTATTGATTAATTAGTTCCTGTACACAAGACATAAGTCTTATATTGCAGCACAGGCATTTAAAACGCAAATTACGACTAGTGTAAAATAAGACAGGAAAAACATAAAGACATAACTGTAACAAAAATTATAAGTCGTAATATATAAAAGAGAGAAAAAAAAAAAAACTTTGTTTTAAAACATAAATATAATACCAATTAGCATAGAAACATGTAACATAATCAAATTTAAGAAAAATAATCATTATTAAAACAAACACAAAAGAAAATTAATTCCGTTATAATTAAGTAGAAAAGGAAAATAGTCAAAAAAAAAAAAAAGCACATAAATCATTAATCACAATCAAAGGAGTTTCAACAAAAATTATAAACCAAAAAAACAAAAACTTAAGAATACAGATCAGTAATAATATTTCTAAAGTGCAGTACATTATTTATTAGCTGTATATTATTTGGGAGCGTGTTCCAGAGACGGATTCCATTTATGAAGAACTGCCATTCTGAAATGTGAGTCTTATATTTGAATGAATTAAGTTTCCTTCCTCTACATGAACGGGAGAAAGTAATACGTCTATAGAGGTGTAGTGGCTGTTTTGTGTTGATGATTTTGTGTAAAAAAACCAATACCCTTATATTAAGCAAATTGTCAAAACTTACATCATAGAGCTGATGAGAAAAGGACGAAATGTGGTCGTATCTCTTTAAACCGTAAACATAGCGTATAACGTTATTGAAAGTGACGTTAAGTTTTCTTCTACTTTGCGAATCACAGCTAGCAAACAGTTCGCTACCATACAATAAAACAGGCATAATATACGTTTTGGCTAGTAAATTTCTAATTCCAATGGGGGTACAATGTTGTGTTTGCCATAGATTTCTGAGCATTGAGAAAGTGCGTCCACATATGGTGTTAATATGATCTGACCATGTTAAGCTGGAGTTAAAAATAATTCCTAAGTTTTTCGCAGTTTTAACGATTTTGATTTTCTGATTATTAAGCATAATTTGTGGAGTTTGTGTGGGCAATATTGAACGTTTTCCAATAATCAAACATTTAGATTTTCCGGGATTTATGGCAAGACCATTTCCCGATGCCCAGCGATTTACTCTGTTAAGATTTTGACTCAGGGTTCTAATACATTGATCAATATGTTCCGGCTCGCAGCTTAAGTAAAGCTGAATATCGTCCGCGTACATACGTACGCTACATTCACAGATATAAGTTGGCAGATCATTTGCATACATAGAGAAAAGTAAGGGTCCAATGATTGAGCCTTGTGGAACACCTCGATTTATTGATAGCATTGACGATTTTGACTTCCCTACGTCGACATATTGGTACCTATTTGTCAAGTAAGATTCAATTAAACGTGTTGCAGTACTGCAGAAATTAAACTGTTGTTTTAATTTAGTGCACAAAATCGAGTGATCTACCGTATCAAAGGCCTTGGAGTGGTCTAATAGTACTAAAAAAGTAAGTCTGCTTTCATCAAGGTCTTTTCTGATATCCTCTGCAACGTCAATTAGAGCAGTAATGCAACTCTGTCCTTTACGAAAACCTGATTGACGGTCGGTAAGTAGAGATCTGGAGTCCAAGTAGTCGAATATCTGATTATGTAAAATACGTTCAAATGCTTTTGAAAGAAATGTCAGAATTGAAATAGGCCTGTAGTCAGAGATAGATTTTGGTATAGGTAAGATTCTAGCTTTCTTCCAGTTGCTGGGGAAATGACTAGTATAGAGTATCTTATTGAATATACACGTTACAATTGGCAGAAGTTTCGGCAATAACATTTTAAAAAATTTAGGATGCATGTAATCTATTCCAACAGCATTAGATGTGATCGACAAACAGGACGCTAACACATCAGATTGACTGACACCAGCAAAAGAAAAAGTTTCAGTGGCAGTACACTGCTGTTCTTTATAAAATTCTACATCTGTCCTAGTCAAGGGTATGTTCAAAAAACTTTCGTTAATCTTATTAGCATCTACATCAATAGGAACGTTTTTGCAACTTTTCCCAATACCAATTTCCTGAATAATTTGCCATTTTTTCTTAGACCCCACAGCAGTAGTGAATTTATCGGCATAATACTTTGATTTTGCACTCTTAATAAGTTTGTTCGCAAGTTTTCTTAATCTTCGGTAAATTTCATGAAACTCAACGATTTTAAATCTCTTCCATCGAGTAAAAGCAATGTTACGTTGCATGATGGCCTTTTTAATTTCATCAGAAAACCAAGGACGTCTACCGTGTCGTACAATTTTGGTTTTGAGAGGTACTGTCAGATTGAATAAGTACTCCAGATTTTTCTCAAGAAAAGATACCTGTTCATCAACTGACATCATCGAGTATATTAAACCCCAATCAATTCTAGAATACTCTTCTTCCAAGAGCTGTAGATCAATATTTTTAAAATCTCTAAAAGTAATACACTCTTCAGTAATGGATAACTTGAAGTCATATGTTGTGAAAATGAGGTCATGTTTTGAAAAGCAAGAAGCAGTAAGTTGGTCATATATTAGGACTTTTGAAGTATCAGAAACTAAAAACAGGTCAAGTAGGGTATTTCGGGTAGAAGAAAAATGCGTTGGTAAGATGGAATTAACAGGAGAGAGGCCGAGGGGTATTAATTTGTCGATTAAGTTGGATTCAATTAGTATGTTAGAGTTGAAATCGCCTGCGATTAGGATGTCGTTATACATAATGGAGTATGATTCTATATTGGAAACAAATAAATCTAAACTAATGTTCCGATTTGGTCTATAGACTGCGCCCACAAGTAGCTTACCGTTGCTACTTTTAATTTCGACAAGAACATATTCAACAAGGTCGGGAGCAGCTGACGTTGAAACAGTATGAAAAACTATTCCCCTCTTAATGTAAATTGCTACTCCTCCGCCATGACCAATTCTATCGACTCTCACCACACTATACCCATCCACTGAAATTATACTATCATCTATATCGGAGTTAAACCATGTTTCGGAGACACATATAATATCAACGCCAGAGTTTTCAAATATGTACCGAAATTCGTCGATTTTGTTCACCAGACTTTGAGCATTTATGTGGCAGATCTTCAAGCCTTCTTTTTGACTGCATAATACTCTAATCATATTAGCTGTTCCGTCTTTGGTGGCTTCCCTCAAGCTATTTAAGGTAGCCATAATTGTAAATTTTATATTTGATAACATAAATAAAGCACTTTAGAAATTTGAGAAATAAACTATATAGTATTGAAACTAGTAAGATGTCTGTTTTAAGAAAAATAGGATTAATTGTTCCGAAATTATGAAAAATAGTGATAAAAATGATTATAAAAGATTTATCTTTACAGAGTAATATATTATTAAATAATAAAGTCATATCAGTTTTCCTGTTCGATGAAAGTCTGCTGATGGTTGTCAAAAGAATGGGTCCCAATACAATCAGGAAATAACAAATCCAAACAGGATAGTTGGTCAAATTCATCAATGCGATGTGCTTTATCATCAGGGTGTTTCTTGATGTATACTGAGCCTCGTATGGTGAAAGCACTATGTAGTTTCTTCTGACGCTTCAAACGAACGGCGGCTTGTAGAATCTGGTAGTTGGTCTGCGTAAGATTCTCGTTAACAAAAAATTGACTGATGGAATCAAAACCGATATGTCGAAGGCAGAAATGAAAGTTTTTATCATTCTTTTTGAAACGCGATAGGATTTTTAGAAAGAAATTTTTGTCGTGTGGAGACCACATACGAACAATTATGACCGCGTCCTGTGAGTTATTATTCCGCTTATTATTTTGGTTATTCAATCTAAAAATGGATTCAATAGCAGGAACTGTTGTGTTAATGGCTTTACAAATCCTTTGGAAAATAGTGTACAAGTTTTCATTATCAGTGTACGGAACTCCGTTTACGCGTAAATCACGTGCAACAATGTTATTTTCATTTATTCTTATTTTTAGTTTTAAGTTTTCAATATCATTTATTAAGTTTTGATTTTTACTATTTTCCGTTTCCAGATGGTTTATTTTTTCCCTTGCAATGGCTAATTCCCCCTTAAAAGAGTTTATTTCACCTGCCACTGCTTCTAGCACACATATTTTCTCATTTAACATAGAGATATCTCTTTCTATTAATTGAAGTTTGGACTCAAAAGCGTTAACTATTCGCTCTTCACACTCAATCACTTGTTTACGAGTCGACTCATTTAGTTCACGTAAGAGTTCATATTGTTTGTCAATTTTATCGCTCAATTTTAACCACATGCGTGTAGACGACGTCTGATCAGATATTCTCGGAGTGTTGATAGTGATCGCTCTATTTAATGTTCTGTTTTCGCACTCATCAATATTTTGTGTGTTGATACGCGAACCCGAGGCTTGCTCTCCATACATATTTTCACACAAAAAATCATTGATCATGGTGCGGTAACGATATTCATTGGCCATAGCGCGAGCTTCGGCTTAATTTTTGAAGAAATATTGTCCGAGTTGCCACCAGCAAATAAACCGCATCAAACGGTGATGCAATGGAGTCTGTAGGGTCTATTGTGGATTGATCTCACTCCATATGTGGTAATTTAGTTTATTATCACGCCCGTTAAGCCAAAAATGAGCTTCACCGCTGAACACAATTTTGCGATAAAACAACGGGTCAGTTTCCAACTGCTCTATAACCCAATCGACGAAATGACGTCGCATATGATGGTCTCGTGGCTTTAATTCCTGCACCAGCTGAATCTTTTACTGGTTCGGCGGATGCCTTGCTCAGATGGACGAATATGTGCGCCATAAAAATCAAGAGGTCGTCTATAAGTTTCGCTAATCGACGATTGAGTTTACAAGTAAATTTGGATAATTTGGTAGCGTTGTTCAAGCGTGAATCTATTCATGATGATTTGCTAGAGTATACTGATCATAAATATTGAAAAGTGATCGCAGTATAATAGTTCGTTTGACAGCTAACACTATGGAAAGTTCTATCGATGCAAAAGCAAACACCCTCTACAAATACGTCTGTATCTGAAAGGTTAAAGACAGTCCAAAAATTATGTCCTTTTTGCAATTCCCTACTGAGATTTCCGTGTTGCAAACAATTGGCTGACTAAATACAAACTCCGATCCATATTCATCATTTGCAACCCTTTTGTACTCTCTCTCTACATAATATTAGAATTTTTTGTCTCACGAGCAGTACACGCGACTCGTGTAAGTCTAAAGAGCGCTTGTAAAATATACTCGTATAAGTACGTAAGTATATATCGCTCATTTGCGAGAAGAGTGGCATAACTCAAAAAAAGCGGTTCCGAGATAAATGCATTTAAAGTTTTCAATTGAGGCTAGCTGCTGAGAAAAGCACAAAGCACCACAAACAGATATGCTGAAAGTTCAATTTTTTTATTATTTTAAACATAGGTACGGAATAACTGGCGATGAACAATTTTTGTCCGGGTTCTGGAAGAGAATTTATCAGTGCTTTGAATTATGTCATTATTGTTGCAATAAAGTCATCATTATACTGTCATAAGTAAAAATGCGTCTTTGTAACTGAAAAAAAACTTAACAAACCAAGTATGTTTTCACAGTTGAATAGTAAATAATACACAAATGCATAATAAAAATCAGATAGCTTTATTTCCACAGCTCTTTAAACTTAAGAAATACATAGTTCATAAAAGAAAAAAGAATTAAAATTATTTTAAGTTAAAAAAAAGCGAGAAAAAAATCGGCAAAAATTAAAAAACTGTATTACAAATTTTCATAAAATGATTTATAAAAGGGTGGAATAAGCTTCTTATTCAATAATTCCATTAAATCTTTTTTTTTATTTTGGGAAATAGTAGGTTTTTCAAAGAAAGATTTTGTGAAGTCTATTTGTAAATTGTTTTGCTTTTTTGTTGTTTTAATAATTACAGCCTCTTGAAATTTATCTGCACTATATGAATTTTTGAAAAAAACGGATGCCGGTGATTCTCGACGTATTTCCAGAATTTTGACGTCCGACAATTTAAACTTGTTCATATTTAAAGGACCAATATCTGTTGCCAATATTTTTAGGTCAACAAAATCTGTGTAGCACATTTCATTTACCTTAAATGGTTCACCTTTTTTTCGCGCTGATCGAATTATTGACATGTAAGATTCGGGCGAATAAATTGGACCACTCCTAAGCATACGCTTTGTTTCCCTTTCGATTAGAGAATGAGCAGAGTCCCCCTCATTTTGAGTATGCCCTTTTATTAAATATTTATGGGTTATTGACTTGATACCCAAGAAGCGTACAGCATAAATGTATAGCGCTACCATAAACTTATTTTTTTGTTGGCCAGCGCAATTGTCAGAATAAAATATTACCTCTGCGTCCGTGGTTTTTGCTAAATTTTGTAGGTATTTTAGCACGCAAGTCCCCAATTCGTTGACTCCGCGATGCCCGTTTGCTTCATCCCAAACAAAGCATTCACATTTATTTGTTTTCAAATCGTATATAGTGAAGTTATATACATTTAATTTAGACTTGTAATAAAAAGATGACACGTCACCTTTTGGTAGTGGCATTACCGCTTGCAAATCATATACAGCCACAAATGCATTTTTATCTTTATCACTGTTGTTTTCTGTTCTTGATAAATTTTTTTCCTTTTGATGAAGCTCATACATGTCTTTTTTAGATAATTTTTCATTTTCTTCCAAATTATCGTAAACTGAGCATATTTCGCATAAGTCTTTTTTAGGAACAAAAAACGATATATTAAACTCCTCAGCAAAGATCCTATAAAAATATATATAATTTGCAAATGGCTTGTTATCTCTTTTGCAAATATCTACATAATCTTTATGCAGATTGCATACACTTTTGCTTCCGTCAATAAATGTTTTTGACGTATTAGCACGGGTATAGTGACTTTCAATTTTCGGTATTGATTCAATGAAATCTTTGAGATCTTTTTTTATCTGTGGGTCTAATGTTCTGTGTTTTCCATGTTTTCCTCTTTGATCTGGCTCTAAAACATTATTTAACACTTTATGCTTTTTTTCGAGGACAGTGCGAATTACGCGATCACTAATATTAAATGTGTTCTTAAAGAATAATTTGCAAACGCGAACTTCTTCATTATTACGTTTCAGAAAATATGCATTGTTATTTTGTCTGCTAGGTCTGGTTCCACCAATTCGTACGTAGCGGTATCTTGGTTCAACGGAATACATACAATTCGCAATATATTGCCTTTGTTGCTCAATGTTACCTAATTTCCAAAATGAGGTAAAATACGTTTTTCTTTCTTCATCGTTAAAATTGTTTGAGCACTTTAGTCTACAATTTTCTCCACACGGAATTTTCATTTGTCTCGCGGGCTCATTATTTTTATGTTTTGAGTTTGATTCATATGCTTGTCCACTATTTCTTTTTTTTTTGGCCAACGATTTTTTCCAATTTTCCGGGTTTTTTTTTCTCTTTCTTCCTTTTTTTGATGGACTTACGTAAATTGTTGTTAATTGTGTGTTTGTGGAAGAGGTTGTATTATTTGTATTGGACAGACATCTATCCAAAGTATTTGTGAATTTCGTAGTAGAATTTGGTTTATGTGTAATAGTGTTTTCATCGCTGTCACTTTTATCATCATTATTTGGCAAGTATGTAATGTCCCCATCGGAATCATCGCAATCTTCTGAAAACGATGACGTACTTGATGATAGGGAGTGGGAAGGTTTTATTCTTGATCGTGATTGAGCCGATGACGTGCTTCCTGATGATGCCCCTGATGGAGAAGAACAATTTTCCTGCTCCGACATGTTCAAAATATCTAAAACGATAAGTATGATTAATTGTCCTGAACTTAACTATAATATTCCAATTAATAATTTTCATCAAAACCGAGTCATTTTGAGTTATTTCTAGCGTGAATGGTTCAATTCTCACAATATTTGCAACAATACCGGCACATTGTTTTATAATGTGAAAGACCGAGATGACCATACTGCGTACATCAGTATCAACAACGACATAACACGAAATATGCAAACAAAAGCAATTTATTTTTCATCAATAACGTCAACGTTAGTGGTAAGACAATGGTAGATAACAGACAATTTTTCACTTAAATTGGCACAACACAAAATAACTCTATTTAAATGAAAATTACAAACGTTAAAACTATACATACTTTTCTTAGAATTATGTCGCAACTTGAATTATGTCACTACTTTTGATAAAGGCAAGCACCTTCCACTTAAACGAGCAACGCCAAACTGACATGTGTCGTTCTTGTAAAAAAATAAATTAACAAAATTTCTAACGAAATAACGGCACTTTTTGTCGCCACTCAATAAAAAAAAGTGATATCAATACCATTTTTTGATACGTTGTAGATTTTGGTATGACGCATGTTTCTGCATCATTAACTCAAAAATCGGGTTTTTTGAATTATGCCACTCTTCTCGCAAATGAGCGATATGACTACACAAACGCGCGCAGTTCATTCGCGCACGCGTGCTTCTTTCGTGTTCTCGAGTCGTATAGTTTTTATTGGTCAATTTATTGTGTTTCCCATAGAAAATTCCCATTTTAAAAATCCTCTATGTATTTAAATGGGGTTTCTCAGTCGTCAGGTTTCGTGCAAATAAAAGTTAAATTTTCATTTCGCTAGTCCTCCTACGCGTTTCAGCAAATTGTTGTCGCCTTCATTACGGAGTGTGATAAAATGTATTTTATTGTTAGAATTTTTTTTTTTTGTTGTTTTGATTTAGTACAAATTTTGTAAAATGTCAACTCAGACAAGTCTTTCGAGTGGTGAGATATGGAAAAATTGTATTTAATGGCTTACCTTAATTCAAATATCAGGGTTGGGTACAAAATTCTGTTCGACAAAAATTCTGCTTTACAAAATTCTGTTTTACAAAATTCTGTTTTTCAAAATTCTGGTTTCCAAAATTCTGTTTTTCAAACTTCTGTTTCACAAAATTCTGGTTCACAAAATTCTGTTTGTAATTGCATTTTCAGTTAAATAAAAAATTATTTGAAAAAAAATCCCGCGATTTGTTTCAAATAATTTTTTATTTAACTGAAAATGCAATTACAAACACATACATACATAAAAATAAAACAATTAAGAAATCACTTTGCCCTAACTTTCCCTTACATTTTAAAAAAAATACTGTTTAAAAAAACACTTTGCAAATTTAAATAAAATGCATCACTGTGTGTTTGGTCAAAAATTATGTTCCAGAATTTTATATAAAATTAGTCGCAATTGTGTTGTTTAATGTGTCGTGTTTAAAAAAATAAAAATGAATAAAGTGCAATTAATAAAAACCAATAAAAATAAAGAAATATTGTGTCTCAACGGATATTTTTATTATTTGGAAATGAAAAGACAAAAAGGAACCTTTAATTGGACGTGTTCGAGACGAATTCCAGATAAGTGTTCCTCTCGAATAATAACAGCAATGGAAAATAACGAGCATGTTTTAATAAGATATCCAAAAAAGCATACCCACGAACCTATTGCTAGTGCAGTGGAAATATGCAGAACAAATGCTTTTGTAAAATATGCCGCTATAAACAAACCCCTTAATCCAAGTCAAATAGTGCAACAATCGGTGGTAATTACAAACCAAAAATGTCGCGATTACCTTCCCTCGAAATACGCGCAAAAGCGAAAAATAGGATACACTCGGAATGAAATGGGAGTTTTCAGAGATCCGCAAGCAATAGATGAAATAGATTACCCTCTAAATCTATACGTTTTGGATAAGGAATTGTTTATATTGGCAGAAAAGAAATTGGGAGATGAATATATAGTTATATTCGGCACAAAATCATCAATTCAACGTCTACAAAAAAGCAATTGTTGGCTCGTTGACGGCACTTTTGATGTTGTGCCCACAATAATGCGCCAACTCTTTTCTGTTCATGGAAGGATTGAACGAGAGGTCGTCCCACTTCTATTCTGCCTAATGTCCAAAATATCTGCAGTACTCTATGAAGCATTTTTTAAACGCGTAATTCAAATTGCTTTGGAATATGGAGTTTTTGTAAGCCTAATCGTATTATATCTGACTTCGAAGTTGGTCTCGTGCCAGCAGCTAGAAAATGCTTTCCAGATTCGCAGATACGAGGGTGCTTTTTCCATTTTTCCCAGATATTGTGGCGCCGTATTCAAAAAGAACGGTAAGAATTTTTAATAACTTTAATAATTTATAGTAATGAACTTGTAATATGCACAACATTATCATTTCAGATTGGTTACTAAGTACGGAAATGACGAAAATGTCTCACTGCAAGTAAGATGTTTAAAAGCGCTTGCGTATGCATGTTCGTCCAGAAAAGGTAGCCAAATATTATTCGAAGCTCCGAAGAACATTTGAAGACGAAGATATTATTAAATTGGCCACCTGGTTCGAGGCCAATTATGTCTATAACGCTCGTAAATACCCACCTGAATTTTGGACGATATTTGATTGCGAGTATTCTGAAAAATACCCGAAAACTACAAACAATGTCGAGTCATGGCACCGACGTTTGAGTGTTGTAGTTGGACGAAAATAAAGCGGACTCTACAAAATTGTAGAACATTTAAATGGAGAATTAATCTATTCTCAAAATATTGTCTCAAAGATTGAGAATGGAGAAAAATTAAAAAAAAATAAAAGAAATGTAAAAAATATTTCACGTATTGTCAAAAAATTTAATCGTTTAAGAAAACTACAATATTTAAAAAGAATAGCAATAAACTTAGTTTATAATTAATTAAATATTGTTATCAGTTAAATTGAATTGCTATGATTTTTTATTATTTTTAACTTTGTCTTAATTTAATTGATTTTTAACTAATGTGTGTTTTTATTTAATGTTTGTTATTTTTTTTTCTTTTAAATTAATATGTTTTTCAATGATATGAATTTTTTTAGATCGATTTTGAAAATCCATTAATCTGTTTAATTATTTATTACATATTTCATAGTTTGTTTCCAACGAATAAATATCTAACCATACATATACGTTATTATATGTAACATTTCTTATTCAAAATAAACTGGCTTTAATTCTTAATAAAGAATTTAACGGCATTTTATTTTTTTTTTCTCATAAAACCAGAATTTTAATAGACAGAATTTTATTAAAAACAGAATTTTATAAAACAGAATTTTAGTCAGACAGAATTTTTTTTTTGGAAAAAAAAACAGAATTTTTGTAAGACAGAATTTTGGAAAACAGAATTTTGTGGCTATCCCCAAATATCATACCGTCACGGGGATGTTGAACTCTGTGATGCTTCCTCCCATGTGTGCAGCTTTATTTGGCACTTACTGTAACGTATTTCTATTGCCTGCAACATTTACAACACCCGGCAAAACAACCACACAAATACTCTTTCAATACCAACCAACACACAATACAAGGGGGGGCTGAGGAATAGAAAAAATACGTTTCTGTTCTGATATTTGTTGTGGCATCCACATGAGGCAAAGTTACATAAAAAATGAAGCAAGAAATCTGAGGAAAATCACCCCAAAATAAAATTGTACTGCGAATCAATGTTACAACAAAGTGTTGCCAACTGTGGCAGCAGCAACAACTTTAAAAAACACCGCAACATATGGGCCCAGCACTTTGAGATAGAGAAGCGTTTAAAGTTTTCCGTAGCCAAGGGAAAGGGGGAGTTGCTCGACCCTTTTTGATGCACATATCATTTAACCAAACTAGAACTAGTATCATATTTAGGAAGAAGCATTTAGGCTTGAAGAAAGAGAAGAGGCTTGAGAAGGCAGAAGGAAAATGATGATGACGTTTGAGAAAGCAGTAAATTCAAAGTGGGTTAATTTTTCTTTCATTCCGTTGTTTGGGGCGGCAAATCTTTGCGTGGTTGTGTTTTTGTTTTTGGGCCCACAAATGTAACAAAAGACATTTAGCATTTCCTTACTTGGTTCTTGTTTCCACTCTCAATGGTTGGCCCTTCTTTAATGGCTTTGATCCCTGAATGTCGACCGAGCAAGCAGCGTACAACATATACGCTACAATTGTAGAGGCAGCAACATTCGCAACAGCAACAACTGTTTGTCGGCTGCCGGCAACTTTGAGGTCAACAATTAATAGAGCATTACAATTTTTTAAGTAAACATTTACAATGTGCTAAAAGATCTTCGTATGATTTTGAATACACGCAGGGCAACATTGAATGTTGTTGCTGCTGGCTTCCCCATTTGATGTGCCTACATCACATCAACTACCCGGACATCTTTTCCTGGACGTTTTCGTTGGAACCAAACCCATTGGAAATTTTGCTTGAAACGCTTTAAAGAAAAACAAACATATGGATGTTGTTGCTGAGACCGAGCATCTATTGTTGACGTTGCTGTCGTTTCCTTGTGGCGATTTCTTGTTTTCAATAGATGTGCAAGATTGTGTGGACGGAGCGAATGATGATTTCGCTGCTGTTGCTGGCGATTATGATGCCGCCGATGATGCTGATGATGATGACCAGTAGCAGTATTAGACTTTGGTGTTATTAAACCGTTTTAAAGTTGGCGTTTACTTAATGTTTAGATTATGATGAGATGATATGGTGCGATAATCTTTTATGTTTTCCAGTCTATTCAAAACAGGGAGAAATAAGGAAAACTTATTTGTTTAAAAAGTGACGATTTCAAAGGAGACATCACATACCAGAATTAACTCCAATATGAGAAGATGTGGCATTATTGAATTATTGAGAACTTCGATGGTACAAGGTCTATGAGCAAAGGGACTTAGTTTCGAAATAACAGATCTCTTGAAGAAATGTAAGAACCTCTCTTTGTAATCCAAGAGCTGTGCCCATTCCTATTTTAGACTCAGTGGCACTACATAAACACAACTATTCCGAACGGCTGTTTTAATTGTAATGGTCAGTGTGCACAACTCTAGTACATGAGAATAGAGGTTTGAACTCTGCACCGACCACCATACATTTCTCGCGACAGTGCTCGCCTTGTTGAATGACGATGCAATTTCCGAGCAATTAGCCATGAAATGCTTCTCAAAGAAGCGTTCAGAACCAGTGTAAAACTGTAGGTCCCAACCAGTGAGTGGAAACGGAAAAGCCCTCAGCTCACTGGAAGCTCTACCCTGTTCCTTCAAGGGAGGTAAGGGGAAATATTTATTCTTTTTTTTTTCTTTTAGATACGTATTCATAGCCTATTATTCTTCAACTGAAAGAAATATAAATAAATAAAAACTAAATGGTTTCCCGTTACATCCCATGTAGGGATTAGAGAGAGCTTCGCACAACCAGTGAGCCGCGTTTTGATGTACAATATGTGCGCACACGATCCATAACAGCACCGAGGGTCACAGGCTATCAAGATTTTGAAATAACAACGAACTCAAAATAGAATTTTAAGCAAACTTAGGCTTTTTTGCATCCCATGAAGGAGCATAGGAAAGCTTCTAACAATCAATACACCCACAGAAAAAATAATCGCATTAGCCCTAACCGAATTGAGAGGTTGTAACAACTATATTAGATGTCATCACATCCAAAGTAGAGGTTGCCACCAACGCATTATATGTTGCAACAACCTATTAGAGGTTGCTTCAACCAAATTTCAGTTTTGGGGACAAAATTCGGTTGTAGCTACTGCAATTCAGTTGTGACAACTGCAAGTGGGTGTCAACAACCAAATTTACGGTGTATTTGGGTACGTCGTGTATTTAGTCATCTCTCTCATCTGTAGTAAAGTCTCCTGGGACGAGAAAAGTAGGGAAATGATCTCTCCATGTCCTCAACACTCTCTGTACATCTGCGACTAGATTGTCGTCCATACCTTTACAATATGGGAGCCCTGATCCATGGCCGTTGGTTTGACTTGATATTTTTTAGTATAATTTACGGGTCAACGTTCTTCCTTATATTTCAATTTCCTCACTCCCGCGCTTTCTTGACAGCAGTTTCCTTCTTAAATAATAAATAGATCGCAGCTCACGTTGCAACTGACTGAAGTATTACCATGTGTGCAGCGCTCTTTTCATCACTTAATAAAATAAATAAATATTTTCCCATTACATCCCATGAAGGTATAGGGTATATAGAAATGTATTTCCACTTTGCTTTAAGAGCCTGATGCGGAGGAACTTTTTACACCAGCATCCGTGAGCTTCTCTGCATAGGCCGCGGCTATCTCTGGTAATTCCAGCTTTCCGATGTCCATCTTTCTTTATGTCTGGCTTTGTACGACTTTAGCTCTGTTCATCCTTGTGCGAACCTTTTTTTTGCAGCCAGGTATTGATCCGAATCGATATTAGCTCCTCGAAGCACACATACGTCCATTAAACTGGTAGAGCGCTCTCCACCCTACTCGAATATTTTTGTTCTCAACTAAAATGCGAAGAATAAAGGGCACCTTACACCAGCGGATTGTCGGCCCGACTCACTTCCCAGTGTAAGGTGCGGTCGGGCAAAAATCAACGCTAGTTTGGTTTACAGAAAATTGGCCGGAAATCGGTTAGTGTAAGGCGAAACAATGCCCAACACAAAAGTCGGCCTGAATAATTGTCGGCCGACCATTCCGCAGGTCTAAAGGGCCCTTTACACTATCGCCATGGAAAAATAGGAAATTTCAAATAAAAAATTTGTTCTTAACTTTAGAGGACAACTTTACAAAGAAAATAAGATATTATAGAAGAAAGTCTGTTGGTAAATATTGGAGTTATGATCAATTGAGTGAAGATCCAACTTTTGTACATTTACATATTATAATTTCCTTTTTCCATTTATTTTCTTCGAATCCGAATTGCATGCATCTCGAATTTGCAACGTTATCGTAACATAAATAGCCACAGAGATCGTGATTAACCGTACTCGAAGTCCTACTAACCTTACCATTAGTCAGGCCGACTTTTGCGTCGGGCATTGTTTCGCCTTACACCAACCGACTTTCCGGCCTACTTTCTGAAAATCAAACTAGTTTTAATTTTTCCCGACTTCACCTTGCATTGGGAGACGAGGCGGCCCGACAATCCGCTGGTCTAAGGTGCCCTTAAGGTGCTGATATAGTCTTGCGGCCTGATTCATAAAAGTTATGGTGTTGATAGACGATGTTTCTGAATCGCGATTCAACCGTGCATATGTTGATGCGTGCTTTGCTACACACTGTGATTCATTTTCGTATAATCCAAGGCTGATCTAGTAGACGTTAACGCACTAGGATTTGTTGTAATTGTGGGCACCGACAACAGTGATTTTGTTTGTGTTCCATGACTCTAACTGTCAAATTCAACACAAATACATACGACCAAACAAAGTAAACAAAAAAGCACAATAACAAAATCCATTGAATTTGACAGATAGGGTCATAATAAAGCAAAATCAGCTGTTCTAACGAGTCAACCTCTATTAGATCCGCCTTGGTATAATCACTCATTTTCGTTCAGCTTCCATGCAGCAAGATTGTTGCATTGTGTGCGATGTATTTTGTCAAAAGACGTTTTAGTTGCTATGACCGTTGTAATTAAAGCAAAGCAGACTAAAGAAAAGCAAAAAACCGTTTTGTACATCGCACAAAGCAGTAAGCGAACGATATATAAAGGGTTTTTCAATAAGAGCGCTACAAAAGTTTTTTTAAATAAAACAAAACCGGTATTAGACACAAATG
The DNA here is from genome assembly GCA_963931995.1 of Phaonia tiefii. Lineage (NCBI taxonomy): Eukaryota > Metazoa > Arthropoda > Insecta > Diptera > Muscidae > Phaonia > Phaonia tiefii. The sequence continues at coordinate 293,802,989 of OZ008369.1, forward strand.
AAATTCTTTATTCCTGTGAAAGTACGTTCGATGCCATTATGTATGGAACTCGATTTCTTTTGCATGGCCTCCATGGGCACGCTTGCAGAAGAAGTCCAGACGCTGAACCCAATTTTCGACGGATTTCAAGCATACATCGGCCGATACTGCTGCAATTTCACGTTCGACATTCGTACGAAGTTCATCAATCGTCGCTAGCTTGTTGGCATAGACCATAGACTTGACGTAGCCCCACAGGAAATAATCTAACGGGGTCAAATCGCACGACCGAGGCGGCCAATCGACTACGCCATTTCGTGAGATAACAAGTTCACCAAACTTGGTTTCCAATAAATTGATTGTGGCATTCGCTGTGTGGCTTGTGGCGCCATGCTGTTGGAACCACATGTCCATATTATCCAATTGGGGCCAAATATATTCGGTTATCATTGAACGGTAGCGATTCGCATTCACAGTAATGTGCCGGACTTGATCACTACGGAAGAAGTACGGCCCAATGACGCCGCCGGCCCATAAACCTCACCGAACCGTTATTTTTTTCTGGAAGCAATGATGACACATGGATTACGTGTGGATTGCTGTCTGACCAATAACGCATATTTTGCTTATTGACGAAGCCATTCAGCCAGAAATGAGCCTCATCGCTGAAGATGATTTTCCGATGAAAACCCGAATCGTAGCGCTCTTAAAGTTGAGGCCACTGACTCCAAATTTCGGTAGTAAATTTTAATAATTTCGACTCGTTGTTGGCTCGTATATCTTTCCATGATGAAATGGCAAACTTTACTGAAGAGAAATGTCAAAAGAGCGGGAAAATATATGGCGTCGTTTGCTGTCCCTATCGATTTACTTTTGTAGCGTCTCTGTTGAAAAACCCTTTACATACATACATATAAATAAATTGCGAAAGGAATTTTTTCGTTTCTTTCGCTGACATGTTTACACCTTCGTTTTTCGACACAAAATGAGCAGTTTTGCAACACACGAAGATTCACGAGTGCATCCGAATCATTGATCAAGCCAAAATATCAAAATATTTTGATTTTTTCCCCATTTAAATTATGCTTGTCAGGCTGCAATTATCACGCTATTCTCTTTTGAAAAGCCTACGTAAATCACGATTACATTACATTCTGCGTTTTGGCTTGCAACAACCCCTGCGGTTTTTGGCGTGTAATCGGCTGATCTGTCTCATTCTTGCATTTGTAAAAGTGGTCTAGTCTAATTAAATTTATCAAAAAAGGATATTGTTTGTGTTGAATTGGTTGTCTTACATTCCTAAAAGTTCTAAAAGTGGTGTGTATTCTCAGTTAATTTATTAAAAACACCTTTTCACTTCGACATGAGAATTAATATAAAACAAAATGAAAGAAATACGAAAGTGACCTGAGAGAAACGTCAAAACTCCCCACAAATTTTCGTATCGTGCGTGAAAGTCTACCCCGCCAGCAACACCACACCTCTCACCCACAAAACGCGTTAGGCACGCGTCGAATACGCGCGTTAAAGCCATAGTGTAATGATGCTCTTTCGTGGTCCATGCATGCATCATGTCGGTGTGACACATGCATTCATTTTTTCACTTACAAATACCTAAGGATTCGCGATTCAGAATCTTCGTGTATGGACAGTTTTTAGGAGACGATTTATCTATTATATGTAAATGTCTCTCAAATCTCTCACAACTTGTTCTGAATATGGAGCTAACCATGCAGAAGAGTGACGGTTATACAGTGGTGTGCGATGAAATAGAGTCAACACTAAACAACATTTTCAAAAGAACAACAAATGTAGAACAATTAAATTTTGTTTATAACTTTTATTTTTAATTGTTCAATTAAGAACTAGAAAATATTTCAAAATGCCCCGATTTGCCTGTGAATTAAAATAGAGTCATCGCAATTCATCATCTGAACTAGAATGAATAGCTGTGTCAAATAAAATGCATGTTTCATTAATCCTTTATATTATCTCAGTACTTTATGAAATAACTATTATTTTTTTATCACAGCTAAGCAACGCCTTGACATTGAATCATCAAGTCTCCACAAGTCATGTGTTCCACGCCGATTGTACCATATTTATTAAATTGGTATATTCCGTTGATAGACACTTTAATGTCCCGCCACAAATTTTGAATAGGATTTAAGCCCGGCGACTGCATAGACCATCTTAAAACTATGACACTATTATTTTCAAACGAAGCTTTTGCTCGCTTCGATGTATGTTTGGGGTCGATATTATGTTGAAACATCCATCGAAAGGGCATTTCCCATTTAGCGCAAGGCATCATGATGTTTTTTAATACAGTGGTATAATATGCAGCGTCCATTGTCTGTTCCATTTGGAATAAAGGTTCTGTCCCAATGTAAGAGTAACAACCCCGTACCATTATATTTCCGCTACCACGTTTAACTGTTCTGGGGCCTGAATTCGGTGTTGGAAGGTCTTCGTACAGGAAGATTACTCGTATCATAATTACCCAATCTCACTTTAGTTTCAGCTGCCCTCAAAATATTTCGCCATTTGCGTACTGACTATTTCACACGCTCCTTGATAGAAATGGAACTTTTCGGACACTTTTTGCCTTTAAATTCTTTTTAGTTAGCATTTTTCTTAATGTAGAGGTGTCAACATCCCGATCGTATTGCCTTTTAAGGGCGGAAGAGTTAACAAAAGTCGAACTCTACGTGGCGCAAAATTTTTGGTTCCAAATGTTCTGTAATTTTCAGGGTTTTACCGTCTGTTTCCTGGATTGGGGTTATATTTTATTCCGGTCTCCAACATTTTCTTTGAGCATCCAATTATGTCAGTAATTTGTATGTAGCTTCTGAATTCTTTTATCGTCTCTTTTATTCTTTCTTGGCGCTCATGATTGCAATATTTACATCGGCCCATTTTGGAACGTCAATAATGACAATTTATTAATGCTACTAATAAACATTAATCATATTTAGAAGCTAAACTTTGTTTTCAAATTCAAATCCAAACTACCATTAACCATTTCAAAAAAAAAAAATATTTTTTTGTAATTGACTCTATTTTATAGCACACGTCATTACATAGCCTTTAAAATACTGACACTGGCCTGGAGAACAGTACTGTACAAAATTTATTAAAAATTACGGCATTACATTCAGCAGAGGACCGGTCAATCAGGTTCAGAATTTCTTGACTTGAAATATCTTGGACCACTGATTTGCAGAGAGTAAAAGTTTTGACGAGTGAGTGTGATTTTATCGCACACCACTGTATATTGACAGTAGTAAAGATAGTTGGAAAGAAGTTCTATTACATATTGGAAATGAGAAATCGTCAATCCAAATCGGCCATGCTCTCAATGCCAAAGAAACCTACGCAAGAATGGTGAAATTGTTGAAAAACATTCACAGCCAAAGTCACGATCTCGAAAGAAAACCTAAGCGATCGAAAGTCAGTCACTCTCTTTCTTATCCCAGGCTTTAAATGTTATTGTGTGATTGTGTATTTGAAAAATCGGAAGCCACTAACTATTTTCGCTGTCATCTATGCGAACGAAAATGTCAAAACCAGTCACTTGTCTTTTGGTTGTCGCATAACTGGAAATGAAATAAAAGCTTGAAACAAAAACAATTTATATAGAATTCAATGGAAGAAACACAATGGAGAGAAAATAATGTCATTATAATAAATTTGTTATTAAAATATATTTAAATTTCAGCACAAAAACGACAACTTTGTGGCACCTGCAGATACTAGTTCTTCGTACTCTCCTCTCTCGCTCCGAAATTAAATGGCGAACGTCTAGTTTATGTTATTCATAGACTAATACATACCTAGATAAACTTATTCTCTCATCTGACGTTTCATTTCACACTCTTCGTGATGCGGTCGGTGTGATAGAGAGATGTTTGACGAAAAGTGATATACACCAGGTGGAATTACAATAACTTCTTGCTTTAATTTTTCATGCCATTTTGGTGAAAAACTGTGAAATTTAAATGTGTTTTAAACTTTTTTATTGACTGTTATTGTTAGCATACATTTGTGTTGTATTTAACACATTAATTTTAACACACAAAACGAAATGCCGTTGTTGTTATTTTGTTCGTTGTTTTGAACCATTGCCTCTATCTGGTATTAGTAAAGCAATTCTTTTCAACATCAAACGTATACATCACACGAGGACAAATGTCAGAAATTTGGTGAGTGAAAGATTTTCTCTACGTATGTATTACTCTATGATGTTATTGCTTTGAACAACAACCACACAAACACACGTAAAACCATGCGAACGACAAGTCGAAAGATAGTGACTCGCATTCTGAAACGAAAGTGAGTGCCTGTCTTCGTTCGCTTGGATTTTGAGGGAGAGGGTGTAAGTGGGGTCCGATTTTGTACTGAATTGTATATGTTTTCGTTCGCTTGTTAGTGACTCCCAAATCAGCTGTTTGTCGCAAAGAAAGAAAGCGAACATTAACGTTCGACATCGTGACTTTGGCTGTCAATATCAAGAGCACCTCTGAACAATATTCTCCGACTTTAAAGAACCCGTTACTTCGAATGATATTGCAATATATCGTGTTATTACACTTTCCCCTTTTTTCGCACACACAATTCAAAATTGTACCCTTTGGCACCACTTTCCGTATTCTTCATCAAATGTTGGTGCTGTGTTCGGCAAACAATGGTACTTTTTCCAGAACGACAACCAAAGTCCGTCATTTTATTCTGATTTTCTGGACGAAACCTTCAATATCCGCAACTCCAGATTTGAACGCAAAAATCGTCAGAGTCGCCAGATAAGATCATGTGGTCTCTTCTCAATTTCTCTTTATTTCCCAAGAGTAAATTAGACTTTTCTCCATAAGCATTCACGTTCTCTTTATTTGTTTCTTTTGAATTTTACAAATCTCTTCCTATTCCAATTCTACACAAATCCACAAACACACACACCCACCCAGGCACATGTACAACAGCCACACAAACAACAGCACACACAGATACACAACGATTTGTTTTTGTAGTTTTGTTTATATTCTTGAAATTTATGTTGTTGTACATCATTCGCTCGTTCGCTGGTTGTTGGGTCAGTAACAGCGGATGGTAAAAGACAAATATGAATATCAAAACAAAACAAGCGAAAAAAACCTGCAATCGTTTGGTTTGTTTTGCTTAAGCATTCGTATTATGCTGCTGCTGCTGGCGGAGAGAGGCAGCCGCCAACAAGCAAGCATGTTTAGGCACCAACAACAACACTACAACTTAAATACAACATGTTTATATGTAAGTACCTGCTGTATAATGTTAGCACGGCGGACTGAAGAGCAGCTAACTGAGAATTAAGAACAAGAAGAATCGATTAAACAAAAACACAACTAGAGATGTAGAAGAGTTTAAATATTAGAGGTTCGCTCATTTACTTTGCCCATAACTGTCGATGAGGAGGAACGAACATCTTTCAGATTCACATACACAATTCCAGTACATACATATGGATATGTATGTTTTTACTTACTCTTTTGTTCTGCCAACAACAACGACAATGATGAGGAGAAATATTAGTGATTTTGGTATAGGCCTTTAACTGGATATACGTGCATACATATGTAATAAATACTCTTCTCAGTTGATTACTCTTGCTCTCTACCACAAAGACTCTTTAAGTATACAGTGTAGATCGAAAGTATAACTCATTTCTGAACATCATTGGGTGCACAAATATACATTCATAGCAAAGGGGACACGTAGACTAGCTCCGCATTAAGATTATACTTGTCAGGCTGAAATTATCACTCATATCTCTTTTAAAAAGCCTACGCCAATCACAATTACATTACATTCTGCGTTTTGGCTTACAATCACCCCTGCAGATTTTGACGTTTAATCGGGTGATCGTTCTCCTCATTCATATATTCGTAAAAATTTGTAATAGTGGTCTATTCTAATTAAATTTATCAAAAAAGGAAACTCTCTGTGTTGAACTTGTTACATACATATGTTACGTTCGTAAAATTTGTAAAAGTGAGGTACTCTCAGTTACATTATTAAAAATTAAATATTTGTACCGATCGATTACACCTTTTCACTTCGACATGATTAAAAAAAATGGCAGAAATACGAAAATTACGAGAGAAACATCAAAACTCCCCACAAATTTTCGTATCGTGCGTGAAAGTTTAACCCGCCAGCAACACGACACCTCTCACCCACAAAACCTGAAAGGCAGGCGTCGAACACGCGCGAGAAAGTCATTGTGTAATGATGCTCTAAGGAATTAGAAGCCTTATACAGAAGACGCGCACAACTAAAAACCACTTTGTTTTTCTGATAATTCTAATTTCTGAAATGTTCTAATGTCTGTACGTTTTTTATTCACATAGAATACAAAAAAAGGGTAACGATACTTCGAAAAACTACAATAAAATAGGATTGTATTTATTTTTTAATTTTATTTTTAAAACGAAAACCTAACATATATGTAAATGCACTTCAACGTCATATGTAACATAACTCACTACACTACAATTTCATCACAACTGAAAAATAATACAGTGGGGAGCAGAAATGAGTTAATATTTGAAGTACTTGCAATTCTAAGCGTGTAAAAGGGGCAAAAAGTAAGCAAACCGAAGTATTTTTTATTTATTTGTTGTCTAATTCATGACAAAACAACAACTCGCATGTACGCATGTACTGTTGCACTTTTCAACTACGGTATGAATTGAGCATATTTTAATACATTGTCGATAGTCCCTTATTGTTTATAACATTTTGCACTCGCTTGTAATTTTGATTGGAACATTTTGCCTCTACAGCTGTACACGTTGCCAAAGCTCTTGTAGTTTCGATTAGGCGATCTGGCACTGCCTCAATAGTGTGTGTTTTGAGTAGCCATCGTGTTGAAATACGACTTCTTCTTTTGTGTCTGCACTCACCTCAAACAAACCGAAAAGATTGATCTGTATAAACTGCAGGTAGTCCTCTTTCTTCTTTATACCGACGATTTTATGAAATGGTCCAACATGCCACCATGTGAAGTAACCCCACACCTTGAAGTTTCCTCCACCATGCTTCACCGTTTGTTTAACATCGTCTCTTTTAATTTATTCTCAGCTCGGCGCAAACAGTTCTGCTTACCATCGAACTGTATGTGGTTAAATTTCGATTGACCAAATCAAATCACACTTTTCCAATCATCTGCGTTTCTTTCAATTTTCGTATTCCTTGGCTGTCCCTTAACGCTCTTTGACGACAATGCCGGTTTGTTTTTTGTTTTTTTTTTTTGAAAGCTGAGATATAGTCAATTTTTTGCAGCGCTTTTCTGGGTGTCGATTGGCTCATATTCTTATTTTTTGTTACATTAGTATCATTTGGCTTTAAATAGATATTCCTTTTCATTTCTACCATCGTAATATGTGCGTCTAGAAGTTTTCGGCGATCTCTGACTGGTTCCTTAGGAGCGTCATGTCACCTATTCTGAAAACTAATGACACACATTCGCAAATTTAATATAAGACCACAAACGGTAGGGTCAAAGAGTACCTGGAGGTTTAGTTGAAATTAATTCGACAAGGCAGCGACTTTTAAGGAGAGGCGGCGATTGCTGTTTCGTTATGCGATGACTTTTGAATCTGATTTCCTTGGAGCGCGGAATGAAGACTACTCACGGTCTGAATTACCTAGGTGTCTTATTTACGACGAATTTTGAATTCCGTCGACACATTGATCACACTTTGTTCAATGTGAAGACGATATTCTCTTCGCACTCCACGTGCGCTATTTGGGTTTGCGGCGACCATACAGTGCCGAGATCTACGGTATGACTTTGAGAGGATTGGGGTTTTTCTAGTTAGGGCGCGTAGTATTTTCAGGAGAGGGCGACTTCTCTGGACAATGTTTTAGTTAGAGACAGTTTGGACCAAGACTAAGATCTGGTAGAACTGTTGGAGTGTAGTTATAGACAACAGCCTCGGGATGTTGAATAGGGAGGGTTTTAAGTGTTAGTGTTTAGTGTTTTAATTTTAAACGTCAATTACACCCCCTTTTAATTCGTGAAATTTATGGGGAATATACAATTGTGTAGTAGATAGATATTATAGTATGAATGATATACAAGCGGCACAGCTGCAGTATTGCAAGCACATTGGGTAGTTCTTTGAATATTGTCTAATGTTAATGTCATGAGCACCAGCTTGGTCGGCTGATGAATTTGAAAAAATATTGCCAAAAAATTTTGTGAACATAATAGTGATGCGAACAACTTCGACTACATACTTATTTGGTATCAAGAAGGGCGGTAAACCGACAATTAACATCAACGATAGCTGGTGTTCATGCTCACAAGCGACAAGTCTGGGTTTTGCTCTAGAAATAAACAATAAAATATAAATATTTATATATTATAATATTTTAATTAGCAAGTAACGTTATATTAAGAAATACTTCATTGAATTAAGTATTAATTATCTTGAAAAAAAGCTGGTTAGATTGAACAAGAAATCTGTATCAAGGCTAAGCCCTTTCACTTTAACTTGCTTAGATTTAGTTTTTTCTGTGCATACTTTTATCACTCACTGTACAGTGGTTAATCAAAGGCTTCTGAAGAGGGCTCCCTACAAGTAGGAGCGCAATTTTTATTGCTGCTTTGCTTTGTCTTTTTCTTTGTAATTGTAACTATGGATGTGTGAGTAACTCTTCTCCAGCACAGTTCTGTGATTTGTTTTTGTAGTGGTGCAAATAGATGGATGGAAGCTGACGGATGGATGGACGACGAATGGTTAGATGCAACGTGTGGTGGAGGTGACAATGTGTTGGTTTAGTTGGTGCTGCTGACTGTGATGTGGTGTATTGTATGTTGCGTGCATGATTTTGTTGCTGCATGTTGTTGAGCCTCTATGGCGCGAGTCTGTGTGTATGTTTTGATATTTTTTTGTAAGAATTATCCATATTTTTCCGTTGTTGTAGTTGTTATTTCTTCCCAGTTTCCATTCTCATTCTCGCAGCCTGTTCTGTGTGTAAGCAGTGTTGTTGTTATTGTTGAGTTTGTTTTATTTGTGTTTTGTTTTTTATAATTCTGTATGCCTCTGTTGTTAGTGCGGTAACGTTGTTTTTGTTGCTGCTGTAACAACGTACAGAGACAATAAGAAAAATGCTCCAATCGGGTCGGGTATGGTGTGAGGTACCTATCGGGCGAGCCAGCAGTTGATTTCGAACTACGAAGCGAGTAAGACGTGTGTTGTTGTAATTTATCAGATATACGTTCGACGATGTTTTAAGCGCTTTATAGTTAAGTTTTCCTAAAGAACAAAAAAAAAATAACAAGAACAAAAATTCTATATAGACAACAAACAGCAAAATTGTACTAAAATCATAACAAACAACAAATGATTTGTTGACATTTGTGAAAAAGTTTTTGTTTTAAATTTAAAAAAGTTCTAACAAACAAATGTAAAATCAAAAAAGTGAATTACTAAATTTGTGTACTAAAATACGACTTTTGTGAAAAAGAAATTGTGCTTAATGAGAAAAAATTGTATTAAACTAAAAAATAAAAATTAATATCATTAAAAAACATCAATTCTAAGAAAAACCCTCCTGTTAAGTTTAAACGTGTGAAAAATGTTCAAAAATTTTGATTTGAAAATTTCATAACAAGAAGAAAACGGAATTCACAAAAAAGTGTTACAGCGAAGATCTAATAAAAAACTAGAAAGAAAAAATACTTTTTTAACAAGGAAATCTTCAAGTGTTTCCTGATATATTAACAAACGTTTTTTAACACTCATCTTAAACATAACGAGGACTTCCGGAGAGCAAAAGTAAACTCAATCACTCCGCTCGTCAGTTACTTTGGCAATTGTTTGTGTTGTTGTAGAAGGTGGTGAATATTTGTGCATTATAATTTCACTGCCATTTCATTGCGATGGCTGTGCCCTTTTATTTGCCAGAGGGTGGTGCCGACGACACCGTCTCACCCGGCGGCACCGCCTCATCCGATGGCTCTAGCAGTGCCAACAGTTCATTGCAATCGTCACCCAACACCACCTCATCAGCCACCCAAACCCCAATGCAAAGTCCTTTGGTGCCGGGCGATTTGGTGATGGCATTCTACGAGGCCTTCTATCGTTATTCAGTCAATAGTGGTAAGTCAAAATAAACGATTATTATAAATATTATTAAATACTATTTATGTTTACAATTTAAAAATTTGTATATCTTTATTGACCCATTCCACAGGTTGTAGATAAATTATCTAAATTTTGTTAAATATTGAGAACGTTTTAAATGTATATAAAGTCCTTAATGAACAAAAAGTTCATTAAAAAGTATTCAACGATAGTAAAATGTCACAATGCTCCCCAATACTGCACCGATAATACAGAAAAATTTCCAAGAAACTTAAGTCAAGTTCTTGAGAATGAAATACAGAACACTTTATTTAATTTACATTTACTGTAGAATATTTATTTATTTTACGTTTAGAATAGAATTTTTCATGTCGCTAATATAGAACATTTCACTTTATTTACGTTTATTGTTGGAACTAATTTAAGTGTTCTGTATTTCACTCTCAATAATCAGCCTTATTACGAATGTCGTTCTCGTATTTCGACTACGACAGTTATGTAAAAGATTAAAGACACAGTTGGCGTGTCATCTTTAATCTTTTACAAAACTGTCGTAGTCGAAATACGACAACGACTTTCGTAATAAGGCTGAATGTATTAAGATCTGTATTTGTTGCTTCCTCTTCCAAAGATATGTAAATTGTGTTCGGATGTCCAGTTCAAAATATGATCTATGAAGTTTTAGAATTTATTTTAAAATGACTGATTTTTGTGAACTAATTCAAATCCACGTCAGTTGAAACGAAAATTATGAGAGACCGAAAGTGACATTTATCTTTTTTTATTTTGGGATTTTTTTGAGAAATTGAATTAAAGACTGAGATAACGAAAATGATTGCTTATAGATAAAGTTGCGTTTCCTTGAGATATTGAATTGAAATTGTAATCTTATTCTTTAATTTAGTCAAGCCAAAAATATTGTTGTTTTTGTTTTAACAGTTTTATAGTTGTAGTTTCGAAGGAAAAATTTTTTCGAGGAACATTTTTTTTTTGAGATTGGTTTTTTTGAAAGCAGTTTACTTTAGAAAGATCTTTTTAAAAACTATGTTTTTAAACTGTTCAACTTGAGTAACGCGGAATGATTCTACCTATATATGTATAATATAGAAATGATTTTTTTTTATAATTTTCATTTAAGTTTTGATTACAACTTAGTGTTTTTGGAACTTTTTGCAAACTTTTAAATGTTATGTATAGTATTCAGTCAAATGTGTTTAATTGACTGGTCAACTAATTCCTTTCGGATTCAGCTATAAGTATATGTCTTCAGCTGAAATGAACTTGCATTGTTTTTTGCAAATGAAGAAAAAGAAAGGAACTTTACAAAAATGTGAAGAATCCGATTTGGCCCTCATATCACACCCTAACTACAAAAGCATCAATCATAAATAACCTGACCAACCTTCCAGCCCTTAGCGACATTGTCCCGCATTTTGCGGGATTGTTCCCTGTTCTGTTGTTTCTACCCGACTTTAATCTAAAATAACAAAATGATTCTACACCAAATAGAACTCTAATTTTGTTGTGTATTCCGTCTTATTTTATTTAAATACACGTATTTTTATTTCAAACCAAAGAATTCCACTTTTTCGCCCATTGTGTCCCGCATATAGGTCACAACCAGTTGGTCAGGTTAGTCATATCTCAAAATTCAGTTGAGGTAAAATGCAGATTTTTCAAAACCAAACAATTTATAACAATTGCCAATAATAAACATATTCATATGGAATATTTTTGATGAAATGGAAATGAAAATTATCTTATTATTGCCGGTGATTTCACGCAAAAAATTTAAAACTGAAAATTCCCAACCTGCCCCGCTTTTGGCGGGATTGCCCTCTTTTTGTGCGATTGTTCCGCATTATGGTGTCTCATACTTTTTTGACTTTTCAAAATAAATTTATCTTTGAAATTAACAATTTTTAATGTTGATGGATTTTTCAGTTTTCAACAACCAAACAAACATTTAAATAAAAAAGTGTTTTGTTTTTTAAAACGTAATCAGATTAGAAAAGCCTAAATTTTCAAAAAAAAAAAAATGTTTAATATTTTTGAATTATTTCATAAAATTTAACAATTTAACAAAATTAGAAAAGTTGTTTTTAAAATGTTTCTTTTTTTTAAAAAATCAATTGAATTATGGACAAAAACGAGTAATTCAAAAATATCCGTTATTATCAGTTAATAAAATTATTTTCAAAAGAAATATCAATGTTTTCAAAAGAAAAATTTGTCATACATTAACTAACTATAACTAACAAACTCGGTAATAAAAATTCAAAAATTCGAAATATTTTTAATGTTGCTTGATTTCAAAGCCAATCAAAAATAAAATTGGAATTTAAAAATTAATTTTTTAAATCAAAATGTTCTGAATATTCATTAAAACTATATTCAAACCTATAAACGATATTTAATATTTGTAAATTGTTCTTTAAAATATGTGGAGAATTTTGAAGTAGAATTTAAAAGTATTACATTTTTTTTTAAATTAAACTTTTTTCTTAAATTTTAAAATTTGTAAAAATTTATAAAACCAATTCAATTCTAGACCGAGAAACAACAAATTGAAAACCTTACTTCAAAATTTATAAAAATTTCCATTAACTATTAAATTATAGGACAATAAAAAATATTTTTCAAATATCCAGTTCAGCTCTTGAAAAGTTAAATATTTTCAAAAACAATTAACATTGGAACCAATCAAAAAAACCAATTCAAAATTTAAAAAATATATTTAGAAAAAAAAAGTATTTAATAAAAAAAAATTACTTGATTGTTTTTATATACTTTATGTACTTTAATTGTTCAAGCTCAAGACCATTCTATATCTCTATTAATAGAGATACATATATGTACTTCGTTTTTTAAAAAATAAATTTTGCTAAATGCATCTTCATAACTCTTGGAAAACTTTAAAATTTTTTAAATATTTTTTAATTGATTTTTGTGCCAACTACAAATCAATTCCAAAAATTGAAAATCTGAACTTAAAAAAGTCAATTTTTCAAAAATATACATTAAATTTTCAAAGAAAAGATGTTAGTGTTCTTTAAAATATTTCTCCTTCGTAATATTCGAGAATTTTTGTAAACAATTTAAACACATTTAAAAATAATTCTTTCGGAAATAGATTTTTTAAAGAAATACATTTTTTGTGTGTTTGAAGACTGAATTGGTTTTTAAATTGGATTCCTATTTATAATTATTGTATTCCATTACTTAACATTTTTCTTAAAAAAATTATAATTAAAATTAATAATTGAAGATTAATTTCATGAATGAACTTCAGTTTTTGATAGCATTGTTGTTTAAAGGCTTTTAGTTTGAATAAATTTGAATAAAAAATAATAAAACTATCACAAAAGAACGATCAAATATTTTCATCTAAAATCGTTTATTATTCTCTGTTACTTGAGCTATCGCAACTTTTTCCATTTGTTGTGAAATTCGCTTGTTCTTGTTCTCGTTGTCCCGAACACATGCGCACGTGTGGTTTTCACACAGAACCCAACGAAACATAACAGTAACGGTTTATTTTCAACCTGCATCATATAATCGAGATATTTTTGAAACAAAATTTGTATTAAAATTTAGAAATACTGAGCGATTAAGAAAATTTAAGAAAAAGGATACATTAAACTTCAGATTTTTTAAAAATGTTAGTTGGTCAGTCAAATCTGAAAACTAAATGATGAGAAGAGTAATAATTTAATAATTTAAATTTAGTAATAATATGAGTTCAAATCCTACACTCGACTGTTTACATTTTTTCACTAATTGTAGAAATCTCTGGTCTGTAGGTCACAAGAAATAAAAAAATAATCTTCTAAGTAAAAATTATTGTATTTTTCAATTCTCTTCTCTGTACGTTAAATAAACCATATTCAATCTATTTCTCGTTGTGTGTTGACAAAAAAAAAGAGTCATTGACCTAATTACTGTCCACATTATTTCATCACTTTATGTCGAGGATATACGATGCGTATTATGTTGCACTCAAACCTGAATGTAAAATTCTGGGTAACGACCTGTATAATTCTGCTGATGTTGCTTAATACGAAATGTATCTCTTCTGACAATTAATTCAAAATTTTATTGCTTACTTAACAATTTCTACGGATATTATATCTAGTAGTCATCCCCGCTAAGAAGGCAACTAACAACAACAAAAGCGGTCATACCACCTTGTAAACTATAATTCACACCTGTGTGTGCCCCTCCAACGCCCCTTGCGACTGTTTGTCTGTCGATATCTTGCACTTTGCTGGCAACTAATATTCACAGCTCGATGCAGAATATTATGGTATAATTTTAATGGCAATAAATGCGTACTATATAATCAGCTTATGTATCCAATTACAATAAAAAAATCGTTTATTTTTTCGTTCATTTGTTGAGCATAAAAATGTCTTAAATTACCAGGCAAACGATAAGACACCAACCAACACAGCAGCGCCGTGTTCCATGGGGTTGATGATGATGACGACGATGATGATGATGATGACAGTAAAAATATGCTAATCAAAGCAAAATTTATGTAAAATGGCAAAGAAATAAAAAAATATTGAATATTAGTATAAAAAAAATATTAAAAGCTATTAAAAGGTGTGGATTAGAATGACTAAAGTGTGAAGAAAATATTAACGATGATATGACAACAATTAAGAACAGCTTAGTAAAATTCGGTGCACTGGCAGAAAAGTAGACGACTTCTTACACAGGCTACACCCACAGAAAAAATATTCAAATTAGCTGTAACCGTATTTATAGGTTGACCCAAACACATTATATGTCAACCCAAACGTACTAGACGTTGTCACAACTGCATTAGAAGGTTGTCACAATCGCATAAGAAGTTGTCACAACCTATTAGAGGTTGTCACAACCGCATTAGAAGTTGTCACAACCTATTAGAGACTCTCATAACCTGTTTGAGGTTATCGCAACCTACTAAAGGTCGCTTCAACCAAATCTCAGTTGTAGGCAGTAAATTCAGACGTGATAATCTCAATTCGGTTGTGGCAACTGCAATTCGGTGGCAGCAGCCAAATTTTCGGTTGCTACAACCTCTTTTCAAACAATCCTCTTCTGTGATTGTACTACAGATTATGTCCACGTTTATACTGTTTTCAAATCGAACCTACAACAATCGTTGCAACACAGCCTAACTTCACCACAAAATACAACAGCATTATAATAAAAATCTGCTTAACCAGCACGAAGTCCAGTGCCCATTTGTGGTAAATGAGTAATAAAATTTAAATCATTTAGCTTAATACAATTAACCGTTTGAAATTTATGTTGATTTCTCGCTTAACTAAGATATAAAAAAAATAATCTATTTGAAAAATAAAAACTCAAATGGTATTTTTATGATTTAATTGAAAATAAATATAAATGTTCAAAATTTATCTATTTCTTTAAACGACCAAAAAGAATAGGCAGCAGGATTGCAAAATCTACTTAACTAACGAATAAAAATATCACACAAAACCATAATGGCCGGAAAATTTTTATGCGATTTTTGTTTAGCTGAAAATTTGCAATTGAAAACTCTAACGCAGCTGACACATAAATTGGACAAGTCAGTTCAACATGTTAAGAGCAGCAATCGAAAAAATGCAAATTTTTATGCTAATAATATAAGCACTAAACACTTTACTAATCGATAGGAATTTTGAAATCCTGCTGAAGTTTCGAAAATTATTGCAATGCATAAATATATAAATCCAAATAAATATTTCGAAGCAATCAATTGATTACAATCGAAATATAATGATGTGCATTTAGGCGTAGTTGTAATGTGTAGCATACTTTAAGGAGTTAAAAAATTAAAACTTCTTAAAAAAATTAATTTTCGTAAAAACTGTTTCATATCTCATTCAGTGTCACACACTAACAATTAAAAACATTAATGTTATGTTTTCGTAAAAAATGTATCATTAAGTTTAGCAGTGAAACGTTAAGTTGAAAAATTAGAAATGTGAAAATAGAAAAAATAGAAAAGTTGACAACTCTGTTTTAAATAAAATGTATTAAATAAATAAATGGTTTCCCATTATATCCCATGAAGGAGTTGGAGATAGCTTCTCACAACCAGTTGTTATACACACTGAGTGGGACCTACAGTTTTTACAACGATTCCGATCGGTATTTGATAATCTTTTTAAGGCTAAATACTCGATAGTGCCGCCGTCACTATACGAGATCACCGCCGCCGAAAGGAATAGGTGGTCAGAGCAGGGATCGAACACCGGATCTCATGCACAAGAGGCGCGCACACTGACCATTGCACTACCCCCGGCCACATATGAAATGAATTATTTGCGGCAAAACGCCGTTTCATTTCTCATCATAATCTCTTTTAGCTCTATACATTTAGTGAATCGTTTTTCCAATTTTTTGTGTTCCTTTCAGATAATAGATTTTCTGAATATCCTCAAAATAGACGTTTCCTTCAGCGATGACATCTTTATTTGACCCAAATCTCATGTCGGCCATGCCATTTCTTTAGGGTTTGAAATAGAAAGTAGTCACAGGTGGCTAAAGCCAGAGACTATGATAGATGAGGTAAAAATTAGTAGCACAATTTATGGATTACATACGTGTACGCCGTTGCTTTGTCATGGCGGAAGAGCACTGATTTCTTTTCCAATTGCGGCAGTTTTTGCTTCAAGTCAAAGTCGAATCTTACATATTAACTTAGAACTAACTTTAGACTAACAACAATTATGACTATCACGACTGCATTTGAGTAAACAGAGATGCTCACATTTGAGTTAGTCAGTAGGTAGTACAATACTAGATGTCATAAAAGTAAAGGCTTGATTTCAACATTTCTCAAGTTCTAAACCTTTGCTTAGGAACAAATTTTAGTATACAACTTAGAAGTAATACTAAGTATAAAGATGCTAGCAACTTTTAGGCAAGGTTTGTACGATTGCGCACATCGATATCCGTGGCATTTGATTTGTCTGGGCAAGTAATACAAACCAAATACTGTATTTAGTGTAAAAGGATAACGGCTTTATTCATAAAAGGTTATGAGAGGTTTGAGAGACGAATTGTGTCTGGTAAATCATCGCTCAAACCTCTCATAACTTTTTATGAATAAGGCCGTAAATTGTCTACATTCAAATTGGAGACCAAATTTTTAAGAGTTAAAACAATTTTACTACCGATTTTTATCGTTCAAATGTAACCGAATGGCGGTACTGCTTAGCTGCCCTAAAATGTTGTTTGTTTATGGCATACTTTTTGGAGTTTTGTGTGTGGCATACTTTACGTTGTTCTAGAATTTTGAAAATTAATTTGTTCATTAATTAATCAAGAGATTTAGTTTGTTAAATTTAATTTATTAAATTTGAAATTTTTTCTTAATTTTCAACGGGGAAGACTGTTCCTAAGTTGTTTTCATCCATTTTTTTTTTTTTACATTTTCTCCAACAAAAACACAATACTCCATCCCCTTACAAAACATTAGCGTCATTGTTTTTGTTCTGCCTCCAATTTAACACTTAAGGTCAATTTAAAAATGGGTTTGTCTATCTAACGAATGGAGTGAACTCTATTTGGAACCCGCAGCAGCACAAAAAAACATAAGTTTCCTTAACCAGTTCACTTAGCTTTTTTTGTTGTAAATCGTTTTTTGGTTGTTTCTTCCAAAGTGTGTTTGTCGCGTGCCCATATTGTTGTTACTACTGCTAACGTTTATTTTCTTTTGGCTTAGTAAGTCTGTATGTCTGTCTGTCCGTCTATATCCACAGCTACAATCAATTTTTTATGTTGTTCATAATGCGATATTTGTATCTTATGGCACATTAATAGGCCTTACACGCCCACTTTCGTACATGGGTGTGT
This sequence comes from Phaonia tiefii, assembly GCA_963931995.1. Classification (NCBI taxonomy): domain Eukaryota; kingdom Metazoa; phylum Arthropoda; class Insecta; order Diptera; family Muscidae; genus Phaonia; species Phaonia tiefii. The sequence goes on from OZ008369.1 coordinate 293,820,961, forward strand.
GTGTGTGTATGTAAGAGCGTATCTTAACATGGAGCTGTATTAGCATCCATCCCAGCCAAAGTGGAGCTGAAAATGAAGTTGTGGTTGTTGTACTTTGGTTTTTTTCCATTTTATTTACGAGTAAATCTTGTAAAGCTCGCGTGCTTGGATATCAAATATCGCGTTAACTTTATTCTTGTTTTTTTTTTTTTGTTTACGTTTTTTATTCGTTTTCTAAAACTTTTTTTGAATCTCTTGACATAAACCTGGAAATCAAGTTTTAAATTGTGTTTATATATTTTTTTTATATCTTGTTGTTTCTGGTCGATTGTTTGGGTTTGGGTTTGGGTTTAGGTTAAAGCGTTTGGTTATCCTTTTGGCCAAAAACGGGTTTTATGTTTAGTCTGCTGGTTGACTTAACTGCTGACCATTAGTTTGGTGGCTTTTGACCATTAAGTTTGTCGTGTCGTTTTGTTGTGTTGTGGTGTGGAGTGGCGGTTATAGCGCTGGTGTAGAGGGGGCTTTGTTGGCCAATTACATGCATGTTACGACAACGAGAATTATTTGGAAGCTACTGGAGTTTTTGTTTTGGAAAAGGAAATGATGAAATTAAAGTTGAAATCAATTGATTAGTTTTGGGAAAACAAAATTATGTAAGACGAAATAATTGTTGCGCAGAAGATTTTTGCCCATGTAATCATAACGAAAAGTTAGTCATTGGAAATAGGCTCCATGCAACGAGCATATAACTAAATGTAAAATATTTAGGCATAGTCACTCGTTAGTCAAGAGTTCATTCATAACAGTTTGGTATCTACTGTCTAACTCTAATATGAACATGTCTGTGTTAACCAAATGCAACTAAGATATTCATGACTGCTGTTAGTAAAACGATTGATGTTCGTCAATAGTTAGCATGTATTCGCTCGCTTCGTAACCACTCGTTTGACACAGTTTAGGTTGATTTGTATGGAAGAACAAAAACTTTAAAATGCCCCACCTATAATTAAAACATATTGTTGTCTGAATGTTCCTAAAATATTTCGATTAAATCCATTACTAAACTCCAAAAATACGGTTTTCTAAAAACAACGTTTTTTAAAAAAGTGGGGTAATAAGATATGAACATCCCATGAAGGGATTGGGGAGAGCTTCTCGCAACCAGTGACCTGTGCACTTTCTAATTTTATGCTCAGTGATTGGGGCCTACAGTTTTACACCGGTTCCGAACGGTATTTCGAGTACTTTTTCAAGTATGAATACTCGATAGTGTTGCAAGTCACTAAACGAAGTATCCGCCGTAGAAAGAAATGTAAGGTGGTCAGATTAGGATCTCATGGCAAGAGCTTCGCACATTACCTACCATTGCGTCACCGACAGCGGGTCCCTTGAGATATATCAAACATTAGATCTTGCATTAAATCCCTGCATTAGATCTAATGCTATTCAATATTTAAAATTGAATTTCAATATAAATAATTGAAATTTAAAGACATTAAATTAAATTTAAAATAAATACATTTGGATTTACGGACATAAACTGAAATTAAAAGGACTTTAATATAATATAAAAGACATCAATTGAAATTGAAAAGACGCCAGTTGAAGTTTGGAATGATCAATTGAAATTTAGTTTGTTTAATATTTAATTTTAATAACATTCCTTGAAATTTAAGACACTTCAGCTGAAATTCAAAATTGTTTAACCGATATTAGCTTTTCAAATTTCAGTTTACTAATGTCCTTTAAATTTTAATTAAATTTTCAATTTATATCTTTTACATTTCAATTAATTTCTTTTAAATTTCAATTGATATCTTTTAAGGTTCAAGTGATGTATATAAATTTCAATTTGTGTCTCTTAAATGTCGGTAGTTGCCCTTGAAATTTTAAATTAAATTTCGAATAGAATTCATTCACTTCAGTCATGTATTTGAAATTTCAGTTGGATTTTTCAAATTTCACTTCATAATTTTCAGAATTAAATTGATATTTTTTCTGCACCTTTTAAATTTGAAGTGCAATTTTTATATTCCAATTGATGCATCGGAAATTTCAATTAATTTTTTTTATTTCCGTTGTAACTGGTATAGGTTTCATGGAATAAATGTTAAGAAACTAACGGCCGTATTCATAAAAAGTTATGAAACCTCTCATAACTTTATATGGAAAGGCCGTAAGATTTTTTTTTTTTAAGAAATAAATGTTAACATAAAAAAATTCTGAAAATATATTTTTAAATTTCTTCTTTCCTATTTCTTAATTGAAAAGATTCGTTAAATCGTCTTTGAGATTTAACTACAACAGCAAGTTGAAAACCCAAACAGACGCTTGCTTTGCCTAGTGGATGACTCATCATTGAGCAAACATATCGGGTACAGAGAATGGAAGAAAAAAAGTTAAACGTCACATCACCCACCATCCTCAGCAACCATCATTACCAGCATTTTTAGCTAAGACTTAACTGGAATCAAGAATCCACCTAACAAGATGTGAACATCAAAACCAACACATTCTCATACACCAACTAACACACGTATCGGGATGTTTATAAATAACCACTCACACACACACCCGTTTATCCTGATGTGAAAATATGCATCTTATTCCAGGACATAACGACCATCAAACGCCAAACACTGCTGTCATTTTTCTAAGCTTTTGTTTAACAAAAACAAAAAAAGGATAAACAAAACTTCACACTCATTAGAAAAGAAATTCCTCTCTTTAGCACCTCATCCTCGTTAATGCAAAAGGCTTAGTCATGTTTTGGCTTGCTGTGGGTGTAAGTGTGTCTGAGTCTGTGCCTGCTTACAATATACATATATGTATGTGTGATGGCGATGAAAACCTTTTGTGATTTACATCCTTTTCCGGTATGATGAGAGACGTCGTGGCAGCTCGAATGCATGTTAGCGCTTCAACAATAGGCCCACATTTTTCATCCGCTCTCTGTGTTCTCCTCGTGCTCACACAATTCCCGGCTTAATGTGTTAAAATTTAAACGCCTGGTGTTGTTGTCAGGCGTTTCAGTGCAGATATTTTTTTATAACTTTATATACGTATATTTTTTTTTATCTTTTTTCACATTTACTAAAGGCAATGCTCTTGACTTTGTTGGGTTATGGCTGGGATTTTGTGTTGCTTTCATTGCTGCTTCCACTTTTGCTGTTGCTCGCTCTATATGGAGCGAATTGCATGTTGTTACTTACCACATTTTTCAAATATTTCTATGGTTACATACATTTTTATTGCCTTGTCGGTTTCCACTTTTGTTTTGCTCTTCTTCTGGTCGGTTGCCAGTTGTGTGTATCTGGAATATCATCAGCTGTTTTAGCTGCACAGGTCCATTGACAGTGTTTTGGTTATTCTGTTTTGCTTATTGGCCGTTTTGTTTTGCTCAGCAACTTCGTTGCAACACAATTTATAAAGCCTAAAACAGGGCGCGTTCCCAATAACTTTTTCTGTTGTTATTTTTTCTATCCTTCTTCATTATAATAATTTTTGTTTACCAAGAGAAAGATGCCTTAAAAGGCAATGGAAAAATAAAAAATGGCGGCAAATATGGCTGCCTGGAAACAGCTGCTTCAAGTCCTTTTGCTGGTGTACTTGGTATCTGGTTTATGGCTATCTACACCATAAACACCTAAGGAAAATGTGGGCTCGTCTGGGCTATTTGGGGCCAACACACTCACTCACGTGCTGCTTTTCTCCGTCTCCGCTTTGAATTAACAGTTTTTGTTGTTATTCGTTATCCTGCACATGGCGCTGCCGGTTGCTGCTGTTGATGCTGCTGCTTCTACTCATGTTGTTGACGTTTTATTGTTATTATTCAATGCCATTGACTTTGTTTACTTTGCTTTTTGGTTTGGAAAATTCATAAAAGTTTTTCCTGCCTTTTCCTTCTCTTTCCTCCAGACAAGTCAGCCAGTCGTTCATTTACAAAACAGACTTTTTTCAATATTAATTTTCCAGCACAAAGCATTGTTTTACAAACATCAGGCACATATTGTTACGTTACGTTACCAACTAGTATAACGTCAGAATTTAACAAAACATAAATATTTTTAAAGTCTATTTTAAATTTCATAGAGCCTACTAAAGTATTTCAGATTTTCTTCTTCTTTTATATACCAGAACCTTAACCGTGTTTGTTGTTAGGACGTGCTTAAGTTTTTCTTCTTTGTCTGGTTTGGCTGGCATAATCTCAAGTAGTCCTTCGCCTGTCTGTCTGTCTACTCAAGATGAGAAGGACATTCTTCTCTAGGAAGTATTTAGATGCGAATTTCTTTTGATCTATTGCTGCTTTGTGTTCTGCAACACAACTTCGTACGTAAATATGTGTATATATTAGTGCCTGAAAGTATGCAATATCATATTGTCTACCATGATCTCCTCAATGTAGGCAACAACAATATCAAATGTTTGTAAAGTATAACAAATAGGCGTGAAATTGCTAGACATAAAGGCAAATGGAGTCTTATATGTACTTAAGATAATATGGAGTATAGTTTATTTGGTGATTAGACAAAGGAAGGGAGGGGAATTATAATAAGTTTGAAGACATCTTTACATAATTTAAAACGATATATTAGTAGTCAGTTTCAAGGTATGGAGGGGATCTACAAAGCAGATATCTAACATATAAATTTGAAACCTGAATTTGGATTTTGATTTATAAAAAAATGTGTGTCACTCATATAAAGTCTTAACCAAATAACAAGGGATTTCTTTCAAATTCGTATACATTGAGAGGTTCATTTAGGGTACTGTTTCCTATGTGAAGTGGCCGGCACAACGAGACATATAAAGTTTTCTGAGCAGGAATTGAACCCACGTTCTCATCTGCAAGAGTCGCGCGCACTAACCTCTGAACTTTCTCCTGAAATCTATGAACTCGGCGACAGTAGGTTGCAACAAGATGGTGCACTTGCCACAAACTATGACATTATTGAGAGAACAATCGATGAACAATTATTTTCACACCGTCGTAATTGGCCGCCTAGATCATATGATATTACACCTCTCGACTTTACACTTTGGGGGTACGTTAATGAACAATCCGGCTACGATTGAGTAATTGAATGAAAACGTTAGTCGCGCCATTCATCCCATACCATACGAAAAGCCCGAATGCGTCATCAAATTGGAACCACAGAGCCAGCCGCAGTTACGGCCAACATTTGAAGAAAATAATAGAAAATAAATAAATATAAGGTATGGGTATTTTGTATGGTGATATACATTATCCGATAAAGCTGAATTTTATAAATTTTTATTTATTTTTAAGAAAAGTACCTACATATCTAAATATAAAGTCTCCCATTAGTTCAAAATCGCTTTTATTGTGCCTACACTTTGATTTAGCAGCGGTAATACAAACAGCTGCATCGCAGGTCTTATAAACTCAATTTTTCTGAAAAATAAATCGAAATCATTTTAAGTGAAAACAAATCATTTTAAGTGAAAATGAACCACTTCAACTAAAAATTAGATATATGGAACTATGAAGACTGAAATAATATAAAAAAAAGTCTTGCATGCATATTTGTCCGTTATATGTTTTCTGTAAAGCGATACCAAATCACTTAAAGTGAAAACATATCACCGAAAGTGGGAATAAACTAGTTTAATGCAACTTTTTCTTACATGCATTTTTTCAACGGCAGTTATTTTTTTCGAACTAAGATTATATTGTTTCTTACTATTCGTAAATTGGCTGAAATCTTGTTCAATAAATTGTTGCTACCTTCAAAAATATCGCGCTACAAAACTATAAATCATACGTATACCGAAGTACAAAATTTCGCACCAAAGATTCGTCCTATTGCTAGTACGTAGTTGCATTTTTTAGTTTACAATATTGTAATTTGTAAGACATCATCATATCATTTGATTTCATTATCAAGCAATGGCTTATTATCATCATCATACACACATCATCAAACAAAAAACCTTGACATTAAAAACAGTAAAATAGAATCAGCAAAATCGAACGCATTTGTTTGCTCAGTCAGCCCCCCAGAATGTCTTATCAGCAATTTTTGCTACTAAAAGTTCTAGTGCAGCAACAGCAGCGAGCGATTTCAATGAATGAAATGCAGTTGAAGATTACGACTAAAACAACTGTACGTAGTAGTATGCAATACGTTAGTTACTACTATTGTTTAGCAAATTACACGCGACAATTAACATTTTGCGATAATTAAGCGCAATACATAAAACCATCCATCTCAGGCAAAAGTGAAACAAAACAATATAAATATATGAATCTTTAAACAATTACAATTAAGTATTTTGCTAAAAGTAGTAAATAGTATTCGTCAAAGCGTCTGCTTTGCTGATTACACCACACGCCGGCGGCCTGGCAATGAACAGAAACAAATATAAAAAAAAACTAACTCAAAACTGCGAATTGAAAAAATACTACGATGAACACACATGGTGGCAGTTGGCAGTTTGTGCAATTAAATATTTCATACAGCCAAGATTCTTCTCTAACGAATACAATAGAAATTGTTAAAAGATTGTGGTGGCAACACATGTGTAGAAATATAGACGGACAGATATACAATATCGCTCCGCAGTTAATAAGATTTTTAATGAACTATAGCCGCTATCTCAGCTTGATTTGTTATAGAATTGCATTAATTTCTTTCCCTTTATCATTATCAAATAATCTATTGTTCTTTGTTTTCGCTTTATCTGTCCCAGGTTGTCAGTTTGTCTTCTTCTTCATTTTCTACTACTGTTTCTAAAAATGACGCATAATTTCCGTCGTTTCTTATTTCAGAATGTAATTTTATATGTTAACAACCACTTGGGTTCCTCTTTATTTTGTTGGAGCAAAAATTCAAACAAGAAAAAACAAATAAACGTGCAATTTTCATTAATAATCTGTGTTTTGTTAAATTAATTATTTTAATTGCGTTGATTTTTTTATAATTATATTTTTTTCCTCGTTTCCCCGTAAGCTTCTTCTATTTGCTGTGATAGTTTACGTTACATTTATAGTGTAAATACGCGCGAGTGTGAAGTAGATGATTAATCTACAATTGCAAAAAACGTTTTCTGTTTTCGTTTTGTAATTCAATATTATTAAGTAGCTTTGCCACAGAGATTTATCGCTTCATTGTAAAGCATTAGCGAGTTGTTTTTTTTTTGTGTTTTCTTTACTATATTTAGATAGTAATTCGTAGCTAATTTGGCGATAAATGAGTAATGTTTATGAGAAAAAAATGTATAATTAAGCGTTTAATGGAGAGATCAGTTGAGATTTTAATAATATATCATGCGAATATACTTATACATATTAAGTAGCCGTTAAGTAGGCAGAAGATTTGATATTAATACTGAGCCCTAAAGTAGGCAACGAATATTAAAAAAATGCTTGGAATTAAAATATGTTTATAAATCTGGATAAAAGTAGGCAACAATAAATAAAATTTTTTATATATTATGGAATTCAGGAGTCACCGCAAATGTACTTAGTATTTTTTTCTAAGGAGACAGGAAACTAAAACGTCATCACCACGGTTCGGTCGTTGCTTTGTCAATGCATACAAAATAGTTAAACATTTTACTAATATTTTTTATTATAAAAAAAATATTTTGAACACTTGATATTTATTTAGACATAAAATAATTTCCTTGACATTTCTCTAAGTATTTTTATGCCTGCTAATGAGGCCGCATTTGCTAATGTTTGCTATAAACTTCCAAATAAAATTTCTTACCGTTTCTTAATAATATCTATTCCTGATCTACCATAATAGATTTCAACTCACATCTTCAAAAGGAATTTGTCAACAATTTCATCACCTTGTTTTTGAGAGACAATTGAGAATCATTCGCATGATTTTTAAACAATACAAAAACTGAACAAACAAAGCATAACAGACTGTCAGTCAATTCCACAGGCATTTGACAAATGATGAATGTTGAGATTTTTTTTGATTTTTGATTTAAATCAAAAAGTGTTGAATCTTAATGAGTGATTGAATGTTGTCTTAACCAAAATTGAAAACAAACATGACATGTTGAACATGACAAACTTCTTAAAAATATATAACATAAGTCAAGCGCAACATATCAAAACGATCAATGTAATTGCAGTTTTTTTGTTATTGTTGACTGGAAAACAATAAGATTTTTCAAAATCGAAATTGAGAAAAATGTTGGAAGTTGTTAAACTTTTTCCCCCAGGTTTAATTAACACATGTTATTTTATAATTAGTTTAGAACAAAGTCAATATCAAACAGAAACTACAAATTCCGTAATTAGTTGTTCCCAACCATTTTTGGCAATCGCTAGATAATTAATACTTTATTAGGTGTTTAAAATTGCACACAAAATATTTCGAATTTGATACAGTGGCAATGAATTCCAATGCGGAAATTCAAAAACTTGACTTTACCAAATTTTTGTTCACATCCTCATCAAGACATAAAAGGATTTGCACGTTTTTTATTTCATCGTATTACACCAAAATTGGCGAGAATGAAATCCCCAGGGTATTGACCATTTTGTGAGAATTTCCTAGTATTACAATGAAATAACGGTTAAGTTTAATTAAAAGTCATGTTTTTGATTTTTTTTTTCTTATTTTTTTGAAACAAAAGCAATCTCCTTTCTGTTGGATTTCTTCCAACACCTCCACTCAAATCTCATTGTAACACTTTCAAGCATCATGGCCTTCATTGACTTTATCGCCTAAGTGTTTTTACTTGTCGGTTTGGTTAAATCTTCTTACAATCATTGAAATATAATTCCCAAATTTGGCGTGATCGTATTCACGTAATTCATAAGCGTTTTTGTTGAATCCTCTTTCCGTTTCCACTGCATCTCAATGTCTGCGCCCGTCATGAGAGGCTGATGAGTAATTCACTCCAACCAACAAAAAAACAAAATAAAAAACAGAGGCAATTCGTTGATTGATTTTTATCGTCAACCGCAATCTCATGCGGTTGCCACCCACCGTTTTGCCTGAGACCGACTTTTTGTTGTTTAAATTTCAAAATTCGCAATGAGTTCGAAAAGTGTTGTTGGTCATTTGTCATTAGGAATCAGTTTAATAGCCGATTAATGGGTTGAGAAACGTGTTATAGACTTAAATTAAGCAAAAATTTTAAAAATGCATAATAATACTTGTTAATTGTTAAATGGGATTATGAAATTTTGAATCGATATAACGGGAATTTAGGTGAATGACTTTTGTTTTGAATAGGAAGAAAGTTGAGTGTTTACTTATTTGTTTTGAAATTTCAAAAAGTTCATTGTGCTAAGATGTTTACCTCAAATTTATATTTGCCATAAATTCTAATATCTCTACAATTTTGAAGCAGTTCATTGACTTGTGATTTTGTTTCTCAGTAATTTATATTTGTCATCCTCACAAGACTTGTGTTACTTATACAAAAACTCGTTTATTCGAAGGCGGCTCCCTCGTGTTTCTCACACTTCGCTAAGTGACAAAGGCACTATCGGGCTGTTTTCAAAAGTTTTAACTTGCGAATCCAGTAGACAATTTAGAGACCAAGCATTTAAGTCAATCCAAAGATAACGTACATCCAAAGAAACGTCCCTTCCCATATTTTTACCAAAATTCTAAACTATTTTAAGTAATAATAATTAATAATTTATATTTTCCAATTACATCTCATGAAGGAATAAAGCAAAGCTTGTCACAATCTTTAACAATCAATCAAACAATTTAAAAACAAGTTTAGATCAAATTTGTATTAAATGGTTTTCCTTCAACGTTTTTTAAACGAAGATATTGTTCAAACCATTAGGAAACCTTTCCTTTCATAACACAAACGCATAACAATAATAATTCTCCTAAAATTATACCATAAAATGTGATATATAATAACTTCTTAAAATATGCAACATTATTCCCACAATTCAACCAAAATTCAATTCCGTCTTAAAACTTTGGCTGTATACAAATTATATAATTGTTTCATCTAGAGACCGAAAGTAATGAAATATCCTTCTTATTTTTGCATTACATTTGTCTACGAGATGGGAGCTTTTTGAGAAGCTTTTTATAGTGTTGTCAATCATACGAAAACTCTACTTATTATATAATCAACTCAAAGCAATAATACACTCCGGTTCACTTATTTAAAGTCACTAAAAAATTCCACATTCACAGCAGCCTGTATCTTTTGCAATTTGTAACCGATTGCAGAATTTTAAAAAGGAAATGGAAGCTAGACATCTTGAGATATACAAAATCATGACAAAGGTGGTTTCTTAACTAAAGAACTGTTTTTGAGCAATTTATAAAAAAAAGTCCAAAAATGTGTTATTTTATTTCTCCTAAGACTATTCAACCATATGTGTATAAAATAGCTTCTTAAAGTATGCAACATATTTGATTAGTTTAAAAAATGTTTGGGTTTGCAAATTCCGTTTTCAAGTTTAGGCTGTACGAGTATTAAATCGTTTCTTCTACAAATATCTTAATCTTACTTATTTTCGCATTGGAACCATAGAAGGAAATGATTTTTGAGAAGCTGTTTCATGAATATTTGCTCGATAGTACCGCCGTTACCAAGCGACGTGAAAGAATTGAAACGTGGGAAAGGGGGGATTGACCCTCGTTCTTACGTCCGAGACTCGCACATTCATTCACTTATTCAAAAAATGTTATGAATGGTTTGAGAGACGAAAAAGTCTATCTTTCAATGTTGGAATGATGACACATTATCGGAAATGGAGTGGAATGGAGTTATCCACAAAATTACGAAGAGTGTACAATAAAGTGCGCACAGAAATACAAAAACTATAAAGCTAACAGTACATAAGTTATAAACAAAACTTAAAAAACTAAAGAGTACAAAAAGTACAAAAATTTGTCCATAGTAATTTCAAAAGTGTCCACAAAGGAAAAAGTTGTACGCACAAGTACAAAATATGTACACAAAAGTTCAAAAATGCATGAAAGTACAATAAGTGTGCACAGAAGTAAAAATTTCACTGAAGAGTTCATAAAGTGTACACAAAAAGTTCAAAAAGTATACAGGAAATGGAATCCACAAAACTGAACAATTTTTAGGTTGAAAACCCATTCAACAAATTGAAGCTCCTTAATATGGCTGCCTCCTCAAAATATTCAACGCTCCATATTATCTGCGCCTGAAAATAAGCAATTAGTTTCAAAGATTTTATAGGCATATGTGGTTGCAAAATAACAGTCAATAATTTCGTTTGTTCGAGCAGATAACAAAATTCCATAACTGGGGCGAGTTTGACACTTGTCATTTAAAGTTTCACAAATTTTACAATCGGCACAGAACATTTTCATTTTAAATGGAATTTAAATGACAAAACGCGGGCATTTAAAGTTAATTTAAGTGAAGAATGACCAACTGTAAAACTAAACCTTAATTATCTATTAAAGACTATTATCCTCAATTTAAGTTTTTCATGTCCTCGCTATGAGATTAAAGTAAAGTACAAATGTAAATATTAATAACCAAGCCAAAGTAGGCAATGCTTAAGTAAAATTCTGCAACCCCTAAATATATGCAGAAACGCCTAAATATATGTAGTACATATGTATATGTATAAAAATTAACTTTGAAGGGGTCAGTAAGAATAATTGGTTTTAGTGTGGCGCATTATTTAAATGCAAAACTAAACAAAATTCAATGTATTATATTTGAAACCCCCTTTTTCACATTCTTGTTTTTTACCATTATTGGTTAATAGCATTCTCCTAAAAGTAGACCACGTTTACATTTAAATCAATAGCAACCCAAATTTTTCTTATACGAGTATCAGTTGATCTTATCGAAGCATGTATCTCATTTTTAAGCCTCTCAAGGTTTGCAGCAAGCGAATTACATTTGCTTTAATTTGCCATTTTCTTTAATTTCAATCACGTTCTTTGGCGGTTGGCATAAAATTAACACATTGTTTAGCCACCACATTTTCCATTAGAATTCGAAATGAGGCATATAGTGGTGGTACCTCATCGCAGCGATTTGTAAAATTTCGTAATAGACTGAATACTCAAGGTTGTTGCACAAAGAATTGTTAACAAAATGCTGGTTAAATATGATTAAAGATTAATGTAATCTTGCGAGAAAATCCAACAGGCCAGTCAATCAGTTAAAACGAACATTATTGAAATATATTGACTTCCAAAAGTCATTTAAAAACTGCGAGCAAAGGAAAGGAAAATGATTACAAATTCAGCATAAGCAGCCACCAGTGATTGATTATTGTCAGCTGCGATCAGAAATAACAAAATCGAAAAAATCTTAAAAAAACTTCAACATTTAACAGAAAAATTATAGTTCCAACCACTCAACTCGTACTACGTACATGGTTGACGTAACTATGACAACTCATGCGGCAGACACAGTGTCTGAGATTTTTGTAGATTTTTTTTACATCTCTCCATTAAATCACTGATATATTGGTTGCCAGTCGTTTTTGTTTCTAATATGGAACTCATTATCTTTATGTGAAGTAGTAGCTGATTTTTTGTTTAAACAATTTGTTGTTGTTTTCTCACTTTTTTATTATTTGTTATTATTTATAGTTTTTCAGTAACTCATCTAATAGGTGGTGGTAGTGTTGGCAAAAACTCACGTGTATCATGTCTTTTCTGAAATGTCATAAATGTTTCAACGCCATAAATTTGTAATTAAATTATCATTAACATTGATCATCTGCATCGTCATTGTATGTTTATGGAGACATGTTTCGGAATACTAGATTTCATTTAAGTTTTGTGTATTTCAAGTATATAAACGTGTAATTATAATGAATAATTGATAAATTTTATGCAAATTTTCTATAGTATTATTATTAATAACAATGTTTAATATATGTAATTTTACAAGATTTTCTAGAAGTTTCACATATCTTGGCATTTTAATATAGACAAGGAAGGGGTAGTATGTTGAGGTTTGAGAAATTATTGATGCAAATTCTTAGTTATTACTGATAGATAAGATATTTTAGTCATGCTAGAAAACTCCTTAAAGTATGTGAAACATTTAAATCTAATGCATTGCCCAAGAGATTGTCATAATTCTTGGCACAATATCTAAATGATTTTTGAAGATGAACTTTAATTACTGTAAGAAATTAGTTAAGTGCTGTAAAGACCATTTGAAATATAAGTAAGTCTAAGCCTAAAGTTAGGCAACATAGTTTAGCAAATGTTTCATCGCCAGAGTATGCAACAATTGGTTTGGATTTTTGTTAAATTTTGTGTATTTTCTTTAGCTCTTATATTTTCAATGTCTGAGTGAGTGTTCCAAAAAGTACGCCAAGCATGAGCCTCACGCCTTAAAGACAATACGATACGAAATAAGAACAGAATGGTTTGTCCTATACTGGCGCTCGAATTCAGATACTTTATTGATCTCTGATATACGAAATAGTATATTTATAAATTAATTCGTATATATACTTATATATTATATATAGTATATACACAAATATCATCAACTGATGCACCCTCTTAGCTTGAGAGTACTCGTCCTGTCTTGAAAAATCTATTCAGAGAGCACTTGACCGGAACTGCCAAGACTCCTCTGACTATAATTGTCTTGGCTTGACAAAACTTAAACAAATTTCGTACGAGTTATTCGTAGACTCTTTGGAAGTTAGCGAAGCTGCTGCTGCTTTATTTGTCTCACGTATTTGGATAAATAAAGCGAACAACGATCACTTAAACGGTAAACAGACCGATTCAAGTATTGGGGGAATACTTACTGTGGTTTCAGTTTTCAAGTATCATAAACAAAAGGATTTAAAATTTAAAAATTCACTGGATTTATTTTTGACACGTTTGGTCATATTGAAACACAATAAATAAGTAACAAACAATTTTTCCACCTTCCGTACACTATCGCCTTAAACGTCACCCATGACATCAGAGATGGAGATGGATGGACTATATAATTCTTGATTAGAACTCGACCCTCAGCAACACTCTGCGGGGAACACCGCACTTACAAAAATGTGATTCAACATTTATTTTATTCCAATTTTTAAATTTCCGGAGTTGTATCAAAATGTTATAAAAAGGTCACAATTTTCAATGGAACTTCATCCAACGATTTTTTAAATACTCTTACAAAAATGTTATCGGATTGAAACTATTTTCTGTTTCACTTCAATATTTCTCCTTCAGAAAACTCAAAACAATATTTTCGCTCCCCAAAGTATGCAGCATGAATTGACAGTTAGTTTTACACCCAAAGTGTGCTACCAAATTGCATATAATTCTTAATTCATTTTTGATATCTAAGTCTTAATTAATTCTTAATTTTATTGACCTCTAAGTCTCAACTTTAATAGCCGGAAGCTGCCAATAACTTGTCTCCGAAAAGTATGCAACATATATATTTGTGTGCTCAAATCCTAAAAGATGCCAAAGCAATTTTAACTTACTGTCAAAAGTGTATGCCTGTAAACACCACAATAAAAACTTCAAGCTTGCTGATACATTTTTCAAAATGTCATCAATTATTTTTTTACCCGATTTGCCAACCCCACTTAACACACCACCCGTTTTGTACAACAGACCAGTTTATTTCTTTCAAAAAAGCTCCAAATGACTCGTTATTGTTACCAGCATTTAGATGCAACGCCGTAACGCTCATTTTCTATACAATTCAAGCTTAGCAATGCATTGCTATGTAATGCAGAATTGCAACTTAACGATGCTGCTGGTTTTTCAAGGTTAAATTTGTTTTGAAGTAAAGCGCGCGCTTTTTGCTACAACGTGGACGCAGTACTCGTACCCAGGTAAATATACCAGCCAGCACATGGAACAACAACATTAGCACGTGAATTATTGTCTATAGAGGAAAATGATTCCAAGCGAACGTACAGCTGCAAACTGGTCGTCGTCCTCCTCATCACCACCATCATTATTACTAAGATGATGATGACGATGATTGTCATTGCCGCCGTGCAAAAGATGGAATACATCAAAGCGTCATCAAACAAGTTTCAAATGCAATTCCAGTAATGTGTTGTTCGTTAGAAATCTGGCCGTCCGTCTTGCCGTCTATTGCATCTTGCCAGCAATTGTCTTCACATTTTTTGTTTGTTTGGTTTTTGCTATTATTGTCGTTGAGGTAATTCTTGAACAACTGCTAGTTAGCGCTGCTGGAACCACTCCTTTTAGAAAATCGTGTTTTACGCTTCTAAGGCTACAATGTACAGCGGCCGAGACATGTTGCACTTTGTACTACCCTCACTAGTATCTAACTCATGATGTGGTTGTGTTCTGTGCTGTAGCCTTAAGACATTAGTTTTGCTAAATAGCTGGCTGATTCTAAATGGATTTAAGGTCTCCTTAGTTAAGAATAGTAATAATATTTTTTTTTTGTTTCGTTTATTTCAAAATTATTGTTGTTTTCCAATTCTATTTATTATCATTAACAAAATGTTTCGTTAACAGAATTTGTTGTTCATTGGAATAGTAGTGTCATATGTTGCCGTTTGCTACAGCTTGAGATCAAGGATTGGAGGTCAAAGTAAAATAATTTACGTTAATTGTAATTACCTCGTTTTATGCTGACGAGCTGGGCAATGTATCCAGTAGTTAGTTTGAGGCGCTTAAGGGTCGCTGCATATTTGCATACGCGATCAAATGCTAATTATTGACCTTTGTCCGGTGGCCAAAAATAATACGCTAAAATTTATGCTGGTAATTGAAAATAAGTACTGTCACGTTGTAATTGCTGTAGAACTAATAATGTTGACTGATTTATTTGATATAAAACAACTTCAGCCTGAGGATATGCAATAAATATGACTCATAGTGGCCATATTAATATGGTTTATTTAAAGATTGTACATTTTTGTCCATGAATCGGGCTACGAATTGCTACCGATCGATATCAATATTGCAGAATCCATTAAAGTTTGGATTTTTAATTTGTCTGGTAGATTTTCAAAACATTTTTTCATTTGCGCCTAAATGTATGCATCAATATTAAGACCTTGTTCCTCCTTGAAGTATGCAATATTTTTTGCAACTTTTAAATTTGTAATACTTTTCCCTGATTTCTGGAAGCAGTCATTTGCTAAATTTAAATTATATTTACATTTTTGTTATGATTATTTGTGATTCCTTTTATTGCTGGCATGATTTTTAACGACTTTCGCTATGCCATTTTTGGGAAGCTTTATGACTTTTTCCTTCAACCATTTCAATGAATTCGTCGGTCTGGTCGGCGGATCTGATCGTCTGGTTGCTGTTACATCATAAAACTGTTTGGTTTTGTTCCTTCTTTTTGCTGTGTGAATGGAGGCGGACGTGTGATATGATGACAAAACACCATTTAAATCAGCCATAAAAAGACATGCAGGTATAAAAGCCATAAACAATTTTTGCATAATATTTATTACTGTTGTCTACTACCACCAAACGAACAGCTTTTATGAGGGCGAAGAATAACACTACAACGAAATTTGAAGCGAAAACCTTCAAGAAATAAAGCGATGATGTTGGCTTTTAGTGTGTGATGACAAATGTGCGTTTTATCAAGATCTTTGTTGTGAGTCTAGACTTGAATTTATTAAGACGAACGAAATACAAATGGAGACTGGAAATCTAACTAACAATTGACAGTAACAAGTTGAAAGTATTACAAAGATTGATTTTCAAATTCATCAAAGTCTAAGTGCAATTGTTAATGATAACAAGTTCAGATAGCGTGGATGCTCTTCAATTTCAAGCGATTGTTTTGTATATTTAAATAAATTAAATGCATTTATCGTTAATCTTAAATTGTCTGCAATTTTATACAAATTAAATTGCCTGCTCATTCACTCACTCTTCCAGATAGATACACCTTTTTCCAATTCATACGTGCAGCTTACAAAGTAAAGTATCTCTGGCTAAGTTAGATCCAGATACGAGTATACGAGGACCGAGCTAGCGCGTCACACACTTTTGCCTGCCATTACGAGTGATGTGCATAATTTATCATAATAAAATGCCAACGATCCGATCCGATCCAACCAGCAACCGCAACCAGTTGTAAGTGCAATTTATTTGCCATAAGTGCAATAAAAAGTAATAAAATCAACAACAATCAGGTGTAGTTTCAGGGTCAATGTGTGTAAAGAATCGTACTACGAGTATTTTAACATCCATACAACACTACTAACACGGTTCCGAAGTACTCTACTCGTGTCTTACGGATACGTAGTATGTAGTGCCTTCGACTTACCCGCGATACTTCCCAACGACGTCGTGTGGCTGTCTGTCGGTCTGTCTTATCGCATAAACTAACTCAGTGTACAAATTGTCAAGAATGGAAAAACTCATTTTATATGTAAAAAGAGCTTTTTTATTGTACAAGTTTATTGTGGTGATTAAAAGTATCTTTTTTTTGCTTTTTATTCTTTACACAAATATCGGTTAAATATTATGAATACTCGAACTCATACACAAGGCGATTCATTGCATTCTAAAGTACTTTGGTGTACAATTTTTTAATTCACTTGCACTTGCTGGTGTTTGTAGTAGGCGTTTGACAGGCGCCATAATTATATGCGCTTTTTATTCAAATCATTAAAAAATTGTCTAAAGTGAAGAAAAATTGCCAGCTCGCAGAAAAAAAAAACTCATTTTATAATTGCTTTATTAAATATGTAAAGTAGTATATGTCAACATTTCACAATTGATTATTTTGCCATTATGAAAATGCAATAATATAAAATAGTAGAAGATTTGATTCGTTTATGGACTGACTATAGTGGATTTTAATTAAAAGTGGTTTATCACATGGATATCTGGCAGTACTCAATGTCAGTCGTATGATAATTGAGTAAGAGAAATGGCTTAAAGGGTACGCGATGGCAATAAACATGAGACAAAATGCAGAAAACTAAAATAAAATAAATAAAAATCACATTTAAATAATCTAATGTAAACATTGAACAGATGTTTAAAACTTTATAATAAATAAGTTAAAAAATATGACTTAAGAAAGCGACAAAAGCTTTTACTAGTTGAGGTCCCGTTAATAAATCATTAAGGTTCAGTGGCACAGATGACACTTAAGTGGCATTTTCCACTCAAGTGAAATTTAAATGCCCGCTGTTCGTCATTTAAATGTTGTTAAGAGCTTTTAAATTGATTGTGACTATCGCTTTTAGTAGCCGAAAAAAAATTACCAATAATCCATAACTATCAATATAACTATCATCATTTATTGGTTGGATACAAATATAACGTGATTGTGGCCTGTCGCAAATATAGTGCACTTGTGTCCAAACACATTGTGTTTGCTATTCAATATAACATGTTTGAGACACAATGATTAATAGGTTATAATATGTTTTTGTGACCCAAATGTGGCCTTGGCGGCTGAAAACACAAAAACGAGACAGACAACAAAGGAACAAAAAAGCAGAAGATCGTCTATTCATGAAAGTCATGCCTGCAAAACATATATAAGTTTCGTGCAATTTGTTTGCTGGTGCCTTTTGTTTTCAGCGTGTTCACTGTTGTAGTATTTTGAAGCTCAGCTGCCTGTTTATAACAAATTTTCGAAAAAAAATGTTTCGTTTTTCAATAGTAACAATAAGAGCTTTCATATTATACTACTCCAAAAACAAAACAATATTTCAAGTAGCTTTAACCGGTAGTTAAAATATTTCTGCCTTAAATTGTCCCACATTAAGGCCTTGTTAGACCATTTCAAAACTCGTTGGGTATGTCACAATGTTCGTTTGATGACAGCAAATAGAAAAGTTTAAACTTGAGGAGAATGCATTGCATAACAAATGTTGACAGACCTTTTAGATTTCTCTCATTTTTTGAGGAAAAATATTTTGAAAATGGCTCCACGTTTACGCTGCTGAAACGTGTCCACTTTCATTTTGAGATCTTCGTAGATGAGGGTTTATGTTTTTTGGTTAGGTTTAAACAATATCTCATTTTCTTTGTTCATATCGTAATACAACGCCGCTGGTCGTCTTGTACAGTGAGTGGATGTGTATTGCATGTGTATTATGTATGTTGGAGTGCATTAGTATGGATGGGCATATTTGTTTACCTCAATGTGTTTAATGGGATAGCATTATTTTACCATGAATTAATTTTTCGGCCTATCAATTTTCTGACCTTTGGTGTACACTTTTAGTACTTTTATGTATACTTTTTGTACTTCATTTACATAAGTAGTTTGTACACTTGTTAATTTTATGGCTTGAATAAGAATAATTTAATTAATAATTAATAATTAAAATTATTCTTTTCTTAAATTTCAAAATTTAAATTATTTTATAAATTAATGTCTTAAACTTAGTAAGATTTTCATACATAAAATTCCCTTTGAAATTTTAATCACCCCTATTCTGCATTTCGATTACGCTCCCGCATTACGTTACGCATCGATCGAAAATTGGTATTCCACCAAAAAACCTAATCGAAAGAATAAGAAGAAGACAAGTGTGTTTTCACAATAAGCTGTTAGCCTCTGGAACGTGCGAGATCGAAACAGAAAACAAGCAATTTTGTAAACAATGTAACAAAAAGTTAAATTTGTACAAAACCAAAATAAAAAGGGAAGAAAATTAAACAGTGATTTAATAGTGAAAACAATTTAAACATTGTGAACTTTAATATACTTTAATATAAAACACAGCAGGTGAACTTTAATACAAAACACAGCAGGTACGTATAAAAGAAAAAAAAAGCAGAACCTAAGGCAGTGGATTTTGTGGGCATATTCTAGTATGAAGAATACTTCGTGCCGGAGGCGATATTTTCATTTGTTTAATATCATTGCAGCACAAAACTATTTTTTTTTTGTATTGCAATAGAAATGGAATTGATTGCAGCGGCGGTTTTGTTAGAAGAGGAGAACAACGTGCTCCAGAATGCAGAGATAAGGATGGTAATGAGAAAATTGAGGGATAGTTCTAATCCGTTCGAGATGACAGATCAAAGGTAGGACAGTTGTTTTAATTTAGTCATTTTAATTTAATTTACATTTATAGATTCAAAAAAAACTTTCGCTTAAACAAAGACGCGTTTAAGTATGTGCTAGACACTTTTGAGCACGAAGCACGGGCGACTACGTTAACCTCTCTATCACCGCTGAACAGAGTAGTGGCAGCTTGGAGGTTTTTTGCTGAAGGAAGCTACCAGCACGGAGTTGGAGCAGACTTTAATGTTGGCATGGCTCAATCGACAGTGTCCAAGTCACTAACCCATTTCCGCGACGTTATGCAGCGAAAACTTTGCACTCAGTGGATAATGTTAGACCAGACTGAGGAGGAAAAGATACAAGCGAAGCGAGCATTTTATGAGAAGACGGGCTTCCCAGGCGTCACTATGTGTGTTGATGGCACACATACATCCTTTTGTGGTAACCACTAGCAATGCCTGTCTTGGTTGCCAATAAATTGTACAATTCCTCATACTGCTGTGGTGTTGTTGTTTTTGGAACTGCAATTGAAAAAAAAAATATTTATAAACATCATAAATAAAACCCTTAATTGCATTTTATACTTACATTATTTTTAAACTACACAATTTTTCAAATTAAAAACACAATCGAAAAATTCTCCGCCACAGAATAAACAACTTAGAAAAACGTAGCTACGATCGTAATGCAGAATACATACAATCGAAAAATTTCCGCATGCGGAACGGAACGGAACGCAGAATACCAAAGTTGCCAAAACGGAGAAAATTCGATCGTGATCGAAATGCAGAATAGGGGTGAATATGATTTTCGAATTTAAATAGGTTTAATGTGAATTTGAACAAAAGTTTTAAATTGTATGTACATATGATTTAAATTTAAATTTTAACGTAATTATCAAATTTAAATAGAGTTGTAAAAACCAAATATATTGTACGTGCTACCTATATGTGTAATTTAATTTAAAACAAAAAATGAGATCTACCGGCTTTTGCCCAAATTGAAATCCGAAAACCGGTTTCCTAGAAAACTGATTTTTCGAACACTACTTCGATCCAGATTTCAGTAACCATCCCTAAAAATTGCACTTCAAATATACACATCTTTCCAATTATAATCATTATTTTGAAAAGACTTAAAATTATCCAATCACACGATAAATGAATTTTCTTACTATTTATTGACCTGTAAAATTGTTACTAATAACATCAATATTTTTATTGTTTTCTTGCAGGTGCACCCATATTCCAGTATCCCACGCCACCCAGTCCCTCCTGTTCGGTACACAGCCCCTCCTATATGGGCGGTGAGGTGTTCTTTCCACGTAGTCGCAGCACACCCAGAACGCCACGCACCAGCGTAAGTTTTGCCGCCGGCGATGAGGTGAACTTCTTTCATCAATCGGCACCCACCTGTTCCACAGGGTCTGCACAAACACAAACGTCACAAGCACCTCAGTCAGCACCACCAGTAGCGCAAAATAGTCATCATCATCACCACCACCAGCCACAGCACTATGCATATCACCCACAGTTTGCCTACCACCACAATGGACCGGCAGGTGGTTATTATCAGTACACACCGCCGCCGACACCCACCACGGCCAATGCTGGCACATCGACGGGTGCCACCGGTACAGGTGGTGGTTCGCACAGAAATCTACATCGAAGTCTATCCGACACCGCAAGAAGGTAAGGAACCTGGGAAGGATCAATTGAGCAATGATCTGTATATAGTTTAGATTCCTAGAATATTCCCACCATTTGTTTTCTGTCACTCTTAGATTTAATGGTTGTTTGTAGAACAGACAGACGACGTCTGTAAAAGATATAATCCAGACTGATGCATAGACAGTCTGACAGTGCAGACAGATCAAAGTCCATTGGCCTCCTTTTTTATAGTTTTACGCTAAAAATATTAATTCTCCCATGAAATTACAAAACAGACTTTTAATTACCCCAGCAACGAACCACACAGAGTGATCAGTTCGTTAGCTTGTTAGCCCTCAGTCCCCCGGTCCCTCAGTCCACTATTCTGTGCGTCTAGTCGCCGAGTTAATGCGTTCAAGATAAGCTTTTGTTGGCTACGCATTAAAAAGTGAAACGTTTTTATTTTTGCCATTTCTTATTAATCAATTCAAGCTATTGTTTCTTATTGTCATCATTGTCGGTCGGTCGTCGTCGTCGTGGTCGTGGTCGTTGTTGTATTATTGTTTCAATTATTAATCATCTGTCACAATTTTTGATGTTTGTATTAATTATCTACTTTCCCACACGCCTTCTTATAGATCACGTTTAACATCAACGGGCGAAGATGAACGGGAGTATCAGAGTGAGCACGAGACGAGTTGGGATGAATTCGATGATCGCTATGATAACTTCACAGCTGGCCGTGAACGTTTGCAGGAATTCAATGGCAGAATACCGCCACGTAAGAAGAAAAAGGATGTGCCAAAACCAAAACCGGAAAAGAAGGTAAGCTAAGAGATAGAATTGAAACAAAATGGAACTTGATTGGAAGATGAGGAGGAAATTGTACGGGAAAAATTTAAATAAGAGTAGTATGGGACCCACAAGGTTCTAACAGGAGTAAATTTTAAAAATTTTAACTTGACGAAACTTTTAAAACTTAACGAAATTGTTGAAATGTACAAAAATCTTGTTTGACACTTCATATAGCATTATAAACGAGTAATTACCTTAAATTAAAACTTTTTGAAACTTGACGAAATTTTGAAATTTAACGAAAGTGTGGAAATTACAGGGGAAATAGGCTAAACAAGAGTACAATGCGACTACAAAGATTGTAAAAGAGTCAGTTTCAAAAATTAAAACTTAACGAATTTTCAAAGCCTAACGAAATCCTAATAATCTTGTTTGAAATATTTTGTAGCGTTTTAAAGGGTAATTTGGACCTTCTAAAATATTTGGACTGCAGACAAACATAAATTATTATATCGTAAAATATTATGTCGACACAATGGAAGTCAAAAAACTTAACGAAACTTATAAACATATTAATATAGAGTATTTTAAGCCACATAATACTTCTGCTGATAAGCATATATTCATTAAACATAGGAACTCGTAAAATTTTAACAACTTGAGGAAACTCTTTCAGTAAAATTGTGTGAACAATTGAGACTCTGAAATAACTAGAATTCTATGATTCAGTTTTAAATTAGGTGAAGCATTTGTTTTATATAATATTATAAATCACCAAAAGACTTTTAAAAGAACTACACAATATCAAGCTTTGGGGTTTAGCGAAAGCAGTAACTATACTTATATATTGCTTCGGAATATTTTGTTAATTCGTTATTTGTTAAAATAACTTATTAACATGTTTAAAACCTAACGAAAGCTTTAAAATTCGTCAATTCAAAAAAATGCCTTTGAAAATGAC
Organism: Phaonia tiefii; assembly: GCA_963931995.1. NCBI lineage: Eukaryota > Metazoa > Arthropoda > Insecta > Diptera > Muscidae > Phaonia > Phaonia tiefii. The sequence continues at coordinate 293,844,277 of OZ008369.1, forward strand.
TAAAGTCATACAATATTTCTTCTTATATTTCGTGTGGAATTATTTTATATTTATTATATTAGAAATCGCAGGAGATCTTGTGAAACTCAACGAATGCTTTAACAAAGGGACAATAAACTGATTTCAGTACAGAACACTTAAACGTTTTTCTCCCACATATATTGTACCATTTTGCTTGAGAAAAAAGGTAATTGAGAAACTTAACGAAACTCTACAATTGAATAGATTTGCTAAAACCAAACAACAGTATTTAGTGCTTCAGAATAATTTCTTTCATTATACTTTCATTTTGTTTATTAAAGTAGTTTATTGACATTTTTACAACTTAACGAAACTTTAAATTAAAAAAGTTTTATTTAAATTGGGTCATTTGGACATTTGATTTAACTTTGTCATATAGTTTCATTAAAATTTCGTACGTCCTTAAATTTTGAAACTTAACGAAACTTTTAAAATTAAAGAAAAGGTCTTAAATTATGGGAAAATATTGAATTGTTTTTAGAATATAAATAATAAGTGTATTGAAATGTTTATTCAGCTAGTGTCACTATATTCATAACGAATAACTTAACGAATGTAAACATTTTACTTCACTATATAAATTTCGTTTATTCTGTTCCCTTCCTCTTAACGACTCACAATTAAAGTTTTCTTTAACGTTTCAAAGTTCAATGACTACTTAATTTGAACTTAACGAATATTTATGTTACACCTTTATTGTGTGTTAAATATTAAACTTTTGTTCCAGCACAGCCGCTGCAGCTCATCTGCCATTAACCCTTTCTTATTGTAGAGAAGCAGCCCTTCTTTTGTTTTTAATTAATTTAATCGCGCCATTAATGAACATTTGGATTTTCATTAAAATTGCGTTGTAAATAATTGTTAATGGTCGTTGTTTTCTCAAAACCAACAACCTTTACTTGATTTGTTAGTGCTAGAGTTGTTGTTATAGGAAAATCAGCAACACCAGCAACGACACGGACTGAACGAACGCACGAACCTCTTCTTCGACGAGAATAGTTAATCCTTTGTTCTCCTCAGCTCAGCACGAGTTTTTAAAGATACAAAACGTCAAATCAAAAAGTGCATAGGAAAAAAAAAACAAAACGTACGTCGATCAGCCAACTCGCAACGTAAAACAATAACAACGAACTTTACACAAAATTTTTTATAGCTCTGAGCTCAAGTGACACATGTGTCGGTCGACTCTGTATGGGCCCGGGCCGGGGTCTTGCAATGTAACACACAATGACAAAAAGGAACAGAAATCAACAAAAAATAAGTGACTGACTGTCGTCGGACTGCATAGTGCAACACCACAAAACTTAACGAAGCATTGAGCTGGTTGGAATACTACGGCCAGGGCGCGGTTATGAAGCCAAGCAGACGTACGTACTATTCCACTGCCACTCGACAATCTTTTGACTGCAGCAACAACAACTGCATCGAGAATCGCTTATTTAGCTAAGAAAGGAAGGAGTAAATATTTTAATGCATAAATGTATGGCAATTTTTAATTTTATTACACTACGCTGGGGTGTCCGTCCGCCAGGCAGTATGTCCGTCCATTAGCTCCACACTCTGTGGCACTGCGCAATTAATTTTTATCGCAAATTTGCATTTTTATTTATAGTTTTAACTTGGTATTTTTCGCCTTTTTGTTCATTCGTTTCATACTTTATTTATTTAGTGAGTCCGACCTATCATTTTCTGTAGTTTCGTTAAGTTTTTTTAGTTTTCGTTTATTACACATTTGTAAGATGAGTTCAGTTCAATTTAATTCTGTTTTTTTTTAGGGTTTTTTGTTTGGAAATTTGTTTTATGACTTAGGGTTAATTCGAGGGTGGGGTGATAATTAGGGTATAAATGTAGAAGAACATGGAAGTCCACAAACGGTTGACAAAGTCGGTAATACAGCGAATAAACTTGTAGTTTAATATGAAATTAAATCCAAAAAGTTTGTAATAAGTATAAGAAGTCTGAAATGAAGTTCGAATTTTCTGAAATCTTCACTTCATCCTGTCTTAAAGTTGCATTTTAAAACTTCCTGCAAGTTTGTTAGTGTTTTGTCGGTAGTGAATTGGGTATTTTATGAATTATGAAATTGAAAAATTTAAATTATGGAAAAACTGGTATAAATCGAAAAAAAAATATATTAAATCCTGATTTAACTTTAAAATTTATGTTTGTCAACTTAACGAAACATTAAGCGTGTTTAGGTTAATCCGCTTGCTTAAATAATCGCTTGTTTTGTATGAAGCACTTAGCGAAAAGGATAATTTTCGCGAAGTTTCTAATATTTTTTTTTTCATCTTTTACCATCGATATAATAGTATAATATAAAAAGGCCCTAACTCGATTTGTTGTTACAAAAAAAGTTTTAATGAAATTTTTAATAAAAAGAGGCAACAAATTTTTGGAAATTGCATTAAAACTTTTTGTTGTATCTAAAATTTTACGGATTTTATTAAATTTTTTCCTTCTCCTGTCAAGTAACAAAAACTCTAGTTAGGGCCTTTTTATACTAAGCCATCGATATGCAACCCTTTGCCATATTTTTGAATAATAGGACTTCTCGCTAAATAGGCGTTTTCTTTGCGACTTAGCAAGCGATAACTAGAACACGTATATTTTCTACAAAACTAAGCGTCTAATCATCTAATTTCATTTTACTTTCATCTTTTCATAAATTTTTCTTTGATAATACACTTATGTTAGAAACTTAATGAACCTATTTAAACTTAACCAAAGGTTTCAGAACTTTATATAAATAGTTATTAAATGAAAATAATCAATATCAAACCAAAAACTTGCGCATATATTGACAATTTAAAACTTCAGTGATAACAACTTATCTGGAACCAGATTCTGAATTCAAATTATTTAAAATTTAATTTTAAAAAACTTACAAAATGTTCTGTCTACTTATCACACTATCCCTCGTTTGAATCTTCACATTTTATTGGTGAATTGCAATTTGTCACTTGTGTGAAGCGTGTTATTGCTCTATACTTGACAGCAATGATTTGTTTTCCCCTTGATTCCGGCCTTTTGCACTGCAGTAGTTCGCGCCTTCTTACTCCACTTCAACCCTATTCCCACAATATCACATTGATTGTTAACGATTTGTTGCTGCTGCTTGGAAATTTTGCTCAGGCGGTTGTTGCCCGAGCTGACTGACTCGCTGGCTGGCTGGCTGGCTGATCTTGTTGCAAACAGCACGTGCAATTGATTCAGTGTTGCTGCTGCTGTTTGTGAACTCTAAAAATACTAAAAACGACACTGAAAGTTGGAACAGATGTAGAAAATTTCCTTCTAAAGTTGTTTTATAGATTTTTTTTGTTGTTTTTACACACATGAAAATCTGAATGCAAAACGTGGAGAAAAACGCTAAATGCTCGAAGGAAATGTGTAACATTTGTGTAATTTTTTTCCGTTTTTTTGTTGTTTTTGTAGTCGCTTTTATTGCCATTTATGAGTTAATGACCTTTTCGTTGAAGTTTAAGTATAAACGAGGTTGCTGCCATATCGGAAAGTATTGAAAAATTTATGGCTAAATGGAAGGTAATGATGTTGAGAAGGAATGATTTATGTGATGTACATATTTTTTTCATGGGTTAATGTAGGAACGATATTTGGATGAATGAAAGAGTTTCTTTACATTTTTGGATAAATTTTGGGAAAGTATTAAATGGAAAAATTGTTAAAGTTATTAGTGTGCGCGGCTCTTGTACATGAGAACGTGGATTCGATCCCTGCTCAGACCACCTTACATTTCTTTCGACGACGGTCACCTCGTTTAGTGATGGCGACACTATCGAGTACTTAGCCATGAAAAAGCTCTCAAAATACCGTTCGGAACCGGTGTAAAACTATAGGTCCCAATCAGTGAGTGTAAAAACTAGAAAGCGCACATCTCGCTGATTGTGAGAAGCTCTCCTCAATCCCTTCATGGGATGTTATGGGACACCATTTTTTTTTTTTAAGAAATCGAGAGGCTCAGAAAAATATACATATAAAGATAATTTACGGACTGTAGCAGATTTATTTTGGCAATAACTTTTGAGTCAAGACACCTAATTTCAAAAGTGATATATATTACTTATATAAAGAGGAAGTGTCTGTGTGTTTGTATGTAGGGGTTATCTCCTAAACTACTCATCCGATTTTAAAAAATTATTTCCATTTGTATCGAAAGCTACATACTGCTAGACTTTTACAGTGTTTTTTTCAGTGTTCAGTTTCAGTTTTTTCAGTGTTCTTCACAAAGATTTTTGCTTGCCCTATAAAGTAAATTTAACTCTAGTTACGTTGATTTGCATTTCAGCTAACAATTTGTAAAGTGGGTCTTGAAACTAACTTTGCAGGCCTGCTAGAAGGCATTCAAAGTCTCTATGTTTGCTCCTGGGTTGTTTTCTTTTAAAGAAGGTAGAAACAGTGAAGAAGAGTATTTAACTTTGAGAGTTTGCGTGTGTGTCTACACTTTTTCGTTTATAATACACAGTTTTCTTTATTTGCCGCTAACATAAATTATGACTTTATTTGGGATAAATGAAAATTCGTTTATAGCAAAAAAAAGGTCTTTATGATAAACATTTAATATTTGCAGCAAAAGTATCAACTTTTGTGGACTAAAAGCAAACGAAATTTGTCTATGCACTTAATATTATCCCTCTGCAAATGACGCGCTCTAATTTTAACAATATAACTGGCGTGGGGTCTAGCATGGCTCACTTTTAAACTAATTTCTTCGGTTGATGTTTCTGGCTGGTGACTTTTTAGCGTTATTTGTGTAATATAGTAAATAGTTTTCAAGTAAATAGTTTCATAGGATTAAAATTGTAAATAATAGACGTTTTTTGAGAGGTAGGGTCTATTTATTTAGTTGCAAAAAACAGTGAACTTCCTTTTGCGATGTCTGTCAGACTACGAACTTCCTTTTGCGATGTCTGTCAGTTGCACAGGGTTCTAGTTATAATCGGAACAATACTATTTGTTAAACCAAAGTTTTTGATATTTTTAATAATCCCCAATCTCATTTCGTCTGATATTTCGTTTTCCCTCTTCCATCCCAAAATAATAACTGTAATTATATTAAATCAAATGCAATAAACTAAAATATAATCACTGTTTTAATAAACAAAAGATATGTCTCAGACTTCACACAAAACTATGCCCTGGAGGACAATAAACACGCACAGCACAATAATATCTTGCAACATCTCTAGACCGGCAACAGTTTATCATAACAACCAACCCCCCCAAAACGAGATAAAGCAAAATGTCCTAAAAGCCATGTTAAACACTCTGTGAGGCGAATGTTTGACAAAAAGGTGGTGACCCAGTTTAACGCAATTAAAGGTCCTTTAGATTAGAGAAAGATGAAAGGCAACAAAACGACAAACATTAACATCTTTCATTGTTATTTTTTTCATGATTATCCTGCCAAAAGTCTAGTTCATAACACAGACCACATAGCACATTATTGACCTCAATCGCTGGGAGTGTATGGAAGAAGTTTATCAACAACAAGTTGAGGGTGATATTTTGTCTCGTTTTTCCTGCAATAAATTATTTTCATTGCTGAGCTGGGACTTGTAACTTTGTGCCGAACTATAGGGGCTGATTCTGTGCGTAAAACGAACAATCATGACAATAATTATTTTCATAGTTTGGCAAAACTAAAACTGAAATATATCACAATGGTCGGGTAATTATATTTAATAAATTTCGTTTTAGTTTTTCCGGTTTCCTTCTTTTCCACCCAATATATAGAGCAGTGATAAATTCTGGTAAACACTTGTAAGTTGTCATTTTTGCTCGTAGTAAGGGAAGATGGGAATGGGGTTTATTAATAAAATATTTATACATTTGTTAGTAATAATTTGTTATATTATCATTTAGACATTTATTATAATTTATTTGCATATTCGATATAAAAAGAAGTGGCAATGACCATTGAAAAGTGTTGTCGACATTTTAGCTGTTCAGTACATGAAGGGGTCCTTTGTATGCATTATAGTTTGAATGGAATTTGAACAGATGACCAATAAACTGCAGGGGAACATTATATGAAATTTATAATTTTCAATATCGGTCGAATTGAAGTTGCCGAATTTTAAATACACAGACGACCAATGAATGCAAACAGAAACTTAAACAAAACTATAATTTTCAATATCTATGGAATTGTCTCAACTAAATTTATATTTTAATTAGCTGACAATAGAATTCACACATAAATATTCACCTCAATCATTACACTATTTCTAATTTTGGTTTGTGTTTTTCTTTCTTTTCAGGAACAAAGCTTTACTTGGCCCGCTGTCGTAACAGTATTCGTTTTTGCCATGGGTTGTGGTTTCCTCGTCGCCCGATGAGTTCTCACCACCCAAGAGTAAAACGTTGAATTCGCCAGAGGATCATTAATTCAAGAAAATCTCCACAAAACTAAACAAACACAAACCCAACAACGAATTTATTTTTCATAACAAAAGAAACGAAAAACAACGCCAATTCTCTAGTTCATTGTTTGTGAGTCAATCGAAGAAGAAAAAGAAGCAGAAGCAACATAAAATGAAGCATAAGAAAAAAAGCAGAACAAGAAGAAAATAGCCCGCGAAAGGACATCAAAGGATGGTTGTTGGTGGTCGTCGTCGTCGGGGTCCAAAGGTATTTGAAACCGCTTTTAAACTCAGAGAAATGCATAAACGAGTGAAATTGCTTTTTGGGGAGAAATCAAAAATGGGGCGGGAAAAACATTCTAAAGTCAAATTAGCAATAACAAACAACAACACATCAAAAGGATATCACAAGAAAAAAATATTTTTTCCAAAAGAAATAAATTTTAAAAAAAGCTACATTTCAAAAATATTTGTGGCAAACAATTATATATTTAAAAAATTTGCATTATCACCATATTTTAAAAGAAACATTCAAACTTTTTTTAAAAAAACAAAAAATAAAATGGAATTTTTTCTCAAAAATTTATTTTTTTTTAAGAAACATAAAAAAATTAATAATTTTATAAAATTGTAATTTATTATAAAAATTAAATATATTTACAACATTGTGAATACTCACAATATTTTGGAAGAAAAATTTAATGATTTTTTTGAAAAACGAATTTTTCTTATGAAGTTTAAGACATCAAATTTTTATAAATTTTTCTTATGAAAAACACTTTCATGGAAAAAATTTATTCTTATTTGAAACGAATTAAAAAATTAAACTTTTTCTTAAGAAAAATTAATTTTGTCATAAATGTTTCTTATGAAAAATTAATTTATAACATTTATTTTAAATTTTATAATCAAGGAAAAGCTTAAATTTTATTTTCCAGAAAAAATTTAAAATTGTTTTTATTTGTGAAAGTAAACGGAGAATTTGATAATAATTAAATTTTTCCCCTATTTTGAAGAAGGAATTTTTTCTTAACCTTAAACTTTTTTCGTAAGCAAAATAAAATATTGCGGAAATTTATTTTTATGAAAATTAAAATACTGCTTAATATTTTTATGAAAATGAAAATACTTTTACTTAATGACAGTACTTGAAAATACAAGAATTTTTAAAGAAACACATGATCTTTTTCTAAGAAACTTAATATTTTCTTACTAAAATTAATTTTTTCTCACAAAAATTACTATTCTTTAAAAACTATTTTTTCTAAAGTTCTTCTCATATAAACTACTGTTATTACATTTGCGCAACTACAATATTAATAAAAAAACTACGATTTCTTTACGAAAATTTTAATTTTTTTTATGAAATTAACTATTTATCTTAAAAAATTTTTAAAAAAGTTTTTTTTATAAAATTTTTCTTACGAAAATTGAAATACTGTTATAACGTTTGCTTCAATCACAATGTTTGGAAAGGAAAATTAAGATTTTGTTTAAGAGAGAAGGAATTTTTCTATACAAATTAATGTTTTCTTAGAAAATTATTTTTTTTTACAAACTTCATTTTTTTACAAAATTATTTTTATTGGAAAACATTTAATTTTTTTTAAAGAAAAATCTATTTTTTCTTATGGAATACAAATTAATTTTTTCTTTACAATATTATTTTTTATAAAATAATTTTTATTGGGAAAATTAAATTTTTGTTAAGAAAAATCAATTTTTTTCTTATGAATCCATTTCTTACACAAAAATAATTAGTAGTTTTTTGAAATTCTCATGAAAATTCAAAAAAAAAATTAATATCTGCACAATCACAATATGTAGTTATTTTAAAAGAAAAATTTGAAATTTGTTTTGAAAAATACTTTTTTGTTTAATAACTTTTTTTATTAAATTATTTATATGGAAATTGTTATATTTTTGTTTTTGAATGAAAATTTTTTAAACGTAACATGTTTAACATATAGTTTATTTTTATTTTGTGTGTGAAAAAAATTCTTTCCGAATTTTTGTTCTAATTTTTTTTTAATTTTTTTTGAAAAATTTTAAATATTTTAAAGATTTAAAAAAAAATTCAGCAGAATTTTTTCAAATTAACGAAAATTTAAAAAAAATAAGAGAAGAATTGAGTGGTTTTTTTCAAATAAAAAAAAATTCTAAAACAAAAAATAAATCAAATGTTAGGATTTTAAATTTAAAAAATGTTCTTTCAAAAATAGAAGTTAAATTTTTTTCCATATAAATAATTTTATAAAAAAATGTGTTCTAAGGAAAACTTGGTTTTCTTAAAAAAGTTACATTTATTTTTAAATATTTTAATGCGCAAATATGATAGATATTTAAAATTTCATGAGAATTTCATAAAAATATTTAATTATTTTTGTGTTAAAGAAAGATTAAATTTTCACCAGAAAAAATGGGTTTTCTTTAAAAACAATTTCCATACAAAAAATTTTATTAAAAAAAATATTTTCTAAAGGAAAGATTTGATTTGTATAATCATATTCCTTTCTCTTTAACATAAATCTTTTTACAAAACCTTTAATATTTAGAAATGTTTTGAATGTTTTTTTAACAAAAGATTTGATTTGTGTAGAAAAATTCTTTTCTCCTTATAAAATTTTGAATGTTTCACAAAAATTTGTAATTATTTTTTAACAAAATATTTCTTAAAACAAATTGTTTGTTACATTTGGGAGAAAAGATATTTTTTCACACTTTTATTTTTGTTGATTTAAAAAATTGTTTTCATAAAATATTTTGTTTTTAAATTCGAAGATTTGTCTACAAAAAATTTGTTTTTGTTTATTTGTTGTACCGACCGATTTTTCTTAGTTTACTTGATTAAATTTGTTTTATTTTGGATTAAATTCTTTTGGATATTGGTGTGTCAATATTTTTTGTATACAAAAAGAATTTTGTTAGAACATATTTTGTTTTATTTAAAAAAATATATTAAATTAGTTTTTTTTTTTGATATAAAAAATATTTTTTATAAAGTATTCGATAATAAAGAAATATATCTATATTTGAATAACGAAAAACAGCGATAATTATATCCACTACAGACTGGCAGCAAATCAAGACAATGAAATTTTATAATAAAATATTTACAAATGAATTTAATATATTTGAAAAAGGAAAAAATCCCTAAATATAAAACAAATTTTTTGAACAATTTTGCATTTTGCTAAAAATTTACACATCTATTGATGGAACACACAGAAAAACAACAAAGACCAAATATTTTAAGAGGAGTTTTTTTTGGAAAATTTACAAAATAAACAAACGCATAACTACAATATATTTTTGGCTAAATATTTACAATACTCAAAGCAACAACAAAAAAAAAGCTTACGACAACTTGTTTTATAATTTGCAGTTATTAATAATAAAACAAAAAATTACCAAAATATCCAGTATAACTCGACAAAAACTTGCAATTGATATGAAAACTTTAATGCAAATACAAACTACAATATATAAACCGCCTTTTTCTACAGGATTTTATCTCACAAGTAAATAATATAAAAGGAAAATCTAACATTCACAACATAATTATCACAAAAGTATTACAAATAAAGAAAATATTATAAATTTATAAACAATTTACAAATCAGAAATTTTATATAAAAATTATAAACGTAATCGGAATTTGAATTTTTTTCTAAAATTTGTATTGTTTGAATTACCAAGTTTGTCGCGACTAAAATCGATTTCCAAACCCCTCAAAAGTATACGTACAGTATAAAACGGCTGCTGCTCTTTATAAATCTCTATTGGTTTGCGAGATATCGCGTAGAAAATGCCATTAGGAAAAATATATTTTATTTGCCATTTAAGCTGTTTTCGATTTTTTTTTGAATTTATTTTTAATAATATTTTGTTTAAATAAATATTATTTGCATTTTCCTTAGTGCTTTCTTGTCTCAATATGTTTACTACTTTTGCGATTTGTTTAAATACAAATTTTATTAATTTCGGTTTAAGGTGCTTAAACTTCTAATACTTAATATATTTACTTATAATTATAAAACAAAAACGAACAATATTAATGATACATTTTCAGTTGTGATTCTAATGCCACAATCCATGTCTTCTTGAGTAATTTCAATTACAATTTTTTTAATTTTATAATTTTGATTATTTGTCGGTGTAAATAGTTTTTAAAACAAGCCTTATTTGTGATTTTTAATTTTGTTTGAAATATTTGTAATTCTTTGAATTTTTTTTATGTTTTAATATTTTTATTTTAGTAAAATTTGTTTTATATTTTTCTTTTGTAATTTGTTAATCACAATCCTTAAATAATCAGCAAAACACTAATAAGCAATCGTTTTGAAATGAAAATGATTAAATAAATCAAGTTTTCAAATTGGTCTCATATTTTGTATGTTTTCTCTAAAATTTAAGCAAATGTTTTAAGTTTTAAAAAAGTTTTAGAAATAAAAAATACATAACAATTATGATCTCACACTTTAAAAAAGTCATTTGTTTAATTGCAAAATAGAGAAGAAAATTTATTGTAAAGATCCAGAGTTACATACAAAACACATAGAAAACGATCTCCTAAACCAAAGTTTTTTTTTGTTTTTTGTTTATTTTTCCATAATTTTTTGTTTCAACCTTTTACCAAGTTGTTAATATATGTTTTTTTTCAGTCTTTTAGGAAATAAAATATAATGAAATTTCAAATCAAAAAAATTAAAACATTTGCTTAAGTTTAGTTGAAAGAAAGAAATATAGCAAAATCTGAAAAATAAAAAATTTTATAAATAAAACATAAAAATAAAACAATTCCCAAATACAAACTGATCTCATGTCATATAACATAATTTTTTGTTTAAATGAATACAAAAATATCTTTAAAACATGTTTTAATAATAAAACACGCCAAGCGTTATTTAGTTTAATCTTAATACATAAAAAGTAAAAATTTAAAGAAAAATCACAATAATAAAATTACACTTAATTTAAGTTTTACGAGGATTTTGCACAATTTCTTGTCATTAGACAGTTTTGTTTAGTTGTAATTTTTGAATTTTATTTTTTCACTGTATATTTTTCTTAAATAGTAATAATTTCTATAAATTATAAATTACAATTGAAAGTTTTTATATGCGTCTAAATATGTAAATAGTTCAATTATAACTATAATTAGCTAGTAAGTTTATGTACTTTCTGTTAGACTTTGAATTGAAAAGCAATATTAAACAGTTCTTAAGGACCCTGGTATATTTTTGAAAGAAATTTGACTATTAGTTTATTATCTACTTAGGCCTGTTATGCAGGAGAACCGAAGAAAAAATATTGTCTTAAGGATAAAATTTCGTTTTTACCAAATCTGCGGATAGAAGCCCAGTATCTGGTAGAGAACAGCGCGAAGAAAATGTTCTGTAGGTAGCAGTAATTCGAAAAACAAGCAAGATTTCCTTCGTACAATCGTTAACCAAAACTTTCATTAAATTTATCATTTTATCAACATCTAACTTACACAGTCTGGGGCAAAATAATATTTCTGCAATTGAAGTGAAAATAGTGTTTAAACCGCAAGTAGGATTGGAAAATAATATAACAATCATTTGTGGGGGTTTTATTTGTCTTTCATTTGATATATTTCGCGATCATATTGAATTTGAAAATTCGGTGATATGAAGCATACAACGACTCGCCGCCATCAAAATCATTGAGAATATGCCTTATGTCTTGTCAACTTTCTTCGGTTCACCTAGGCCAAAGGGCATTCGAGCAAATCGTTATATGAAACTTTGGTAAAGTAGTGTTGTCAGAAAAGTTTATTTCTTTTTAGATTCCAAAAGTTTTTGAAACCCGTTTGCATTCACACAAAATAGTACAACTTCTTCATGTTCATCACAGTTTTCACCGAAAACTTTCCAACACACACATTCACTCACTCATCAGTCATTTAAACATTTCCATTAATTTTAATCACACAAAACAAAAATTGTAAATTTCAAAAATAATGAACTTTTAATGACGACAGACAGTTCAACTTGGCTTAAGACATTATCAACCCCCCACTCAGAAAAGTGCTGCCAAGTTTAGCTAAATCGTGGTTAGTTCATTCATTTTTGCTTCGTAGTTTTCACAATGATCTCGGATTTGAAGTTTAAAAGCGCTTTAATATATTTTCCTCCCCCCACTAGGGGGGGGAGTACACAATAACTTGCCAAGATTTTCTTTTAAATCTTAAGTTTTGTTGCAAGAAAATATAATTTAAAGCGTTGAACAGCAAAAAACAAAAATTGCAGTTGGTAGAGTAATTTTATAAAACAAAAAACAAACAAACAAAAAAAATTGTCACAAAAGTCAAAGAAAATTTGGTCATTTTTCAAATGTTTTCATTTTACATTAAATAACATAGAAAAAAACAAGATACAAACATTTACACAAACAAAAGTCATTAATTTTTCCATAATTTCTAATTTTCTATAAAGTTTTTCATTAGCTTAAGTTTTTTGTATATATTAAGAATTATTGATATCTAAACAAAAGTGTTAAACTTTAAGGAATATTTCCGCCATTTTTTTTTAGTTTGTGTTATGTTCGATTTATTTTTCTCTCCCTCCTACTCTCTGTTATTTGCTGCCAATCTTGATTTTTCTAGCTTAATTTTTGTTCTTAATTTTTAAAAAATAATCATACATATAAATAGCAAAAATAAATAGATTAAGGTTTACTCTATAAATATTATATCCTTGTGTCTTTTGTAATTTTTCAATAAAATATTTTGTATAATTGTAATTTTTTGCGTATTTGTAAACTTTTTTTATTTTTTTTTTAATTTTTTGCTTAAAAATATCTTAATTTGGTAATAAACCATAAAATATGTATTGTTAATGTAATTGCAAACGAAATTATAATTATTATTTTAACATATTTGTATTTGATATATATAATAATATATATATATATATATATATATTATATACCATCATTATTATGATCTCATAAATGTTCATACAATAATTATATGAAAATGGATAAATAAGAAATAAATAAACATTTTTATAAGAATTTTTGTGAAAAAATAAAAAACCCTGACTGGAATTCAATTTATAAAATGAAACGTCATAAGGTAGGTTTCCCTAAAAATATTAAAATTTATCAATTAAAGCAAACAAAAAAATTGGAAAACGAAATTCACAACTGACACTATACTTTTTTTTGTGTAGTCTAGTCTAATCTAATAAATACGAAAATAAACATTAAAAGTGTTTGAAGAGTAGGACGTCGATTTAAACACGAACCTTGCTTATTTATTAATGACTTTTCAGGGTTAGATAATTTTCGGAAACTTGGTGCTATTTTCCTAAAATGTACATTTATGGGTCGATTATGAAAGGTAACCAAACTTAAGTTGCGTTGTCAACTGACAACGCCACTGAAATAAAAATTAGTATTATATACGGCAACTTTTGTCAGTTGTAGTGTTTGCCATCGATAACAAGATTTTGACACTTCAGCAACTGTAAATATTGTAAACAAACAAACAATTAATCTAAAATGAGTTTGAGAAATTAAAGTGTCTTTAGGAAAAAACAAAGAAAAACTTTTTTAATTACAAAGACGATGAGTTCAGTGGAATTATTTTTTGATGAAGAAGACAAAGTACAAAACATGGCATCTATTAGAAGACACTTAAGAGACAAATAGTTTTATTATTATACAAATATTTTCAAAATTTTCACAGAGCATTTTTTATTCACCGCAGCATTTTGAATTCTTGATCAAGCATATGTTTCCGATTTTTCGCGTATTTCTCAATTTAGTTTACGAATTAGCGTTTGATTATATTTATTGTATGAATTTGAAAGCATTTTCATTTAAAATACAAAATGTAGTAAATTTAAAATTTAATAGAAAAATTGGGGAGAAACAGTATGCATCTGCCAGTAACAAAAAAATATTCTCTATCAAAATTTTGAAAATATACTTTTCTATTATGGTCGGTATGACACGTGGTTTGAACTCCATATTGACTGAAGCAAATACTTTTTTTTTTACAAAAATACACTAGGAACCAAAACTTCAACGGCCGGTAGGGGACTCGAGTACCCTTAAAATATTTGACGTACCTGTAATTAGCTTTTAATACGCATCTTTTGAAAAAAATGTCTGTGAACTAACTTTAACTTGAATTTTAATCGGTGCTCGGTTTTTGCTCGGTGGATATGGATCCACTAGATTCAAACGAATTTGCATCCATAAGTCGATTAGCTTATGGGAAAGGGAAAAGGTTCATGGCTATTCTTGTAGAATTTCCAGTGAATTGTGTATCCTGTGATTATAAATTTATTTTAGGTGAAAATGGAACGTAGGTGTTGTGCAAATAGGGGAGAAACCATACGGATTATGGAAAATTCTTGTTTTTTAATTGTCCTTTATGAACTGTTTGTGGAGAAGCCTTGAGAGAAAAAACTATTCTTTGACAACTTTTTCAAATTCACTTTAGGCAAAAGTGAAAAAAGGACACTCGCGATAGAAAGTTTGGAAAACATCAGAAATGCTGTTTGACGACAGTCGGCGTTGAGGTCAATTAAGAATCCACTCACTGATTTAGAGATGTCAAAGTTAATTCCAAGTGTATGTTCATAATAATATACGGGATTATTATATATATATGTCTAGAACGATAACATAGGCATTGACAATTTAGATTCGAAAAATAACTAAGTTACAAGAATTAAAAGCCAAGACTTAGTTTTGCTAGAAAATATCATATCTGTCTGCAAACTTTATAAAATATATGTATCGTAATACTAATGTTAGCCTCCACTGTTCAGCCCTCCACATTTCGAATAATCACCCGAATTTTGCTAAAATTCAAAATTCTTTTTATGATTTACTATTATGAAAAACTTATTACCATTTATAAGTATGTGAGACCATATAAATTTTAAACCACTTTTTTTTGTTTTTACACTTACAATGACTAATTTAGAATATCAATTTTTAATCGGCTTACAGATTTATCAACTAATTATTTAGTAAAGACCACCGTATGTATGTAAACAGCTACATATTTTAATTCCAAACAGGCGAAACTGCAACTCTTTTGTTTCGAGCAACATTGTTACCTGAATTTATAGCAACACAAAAAACCCGATTAGTTGCAACTGTCAACATTTTGTTGAAATCCCCCACATACACAGATTATCATTAAAATAATTTATTATGGTAGAATTTACAGCCATAGCAACCAGCGACAAGCTTCCCACAGAAAGGCAAACATTTGCGGTTTTTTTTAATTTGTCTCTCTCTCTCTCTCTGTCTTATAATTATCGCTCACAAAAAAGTCATTACGCAACAGATTTTTATTAATATCAAGCACCCGAAAGTATGCAATGCAAATTTACTTTATTTAAACTAAAATCTAAAAGTATGCTATTCATTAAGCGCCATAAAGTATGTTGCACTTTTTGTTGGCATTGTCATTTGTTGTATTGTAAAAATACGCCATAAAGTATGCTTTATTATCCCGTTCCATTCGAATGTATTAAGTACAAGTTGAGTGCAAGTTTATGATAATTACTTTTCTTCGCGGTTTTTGGCATGAGTAGAACAAGAATGTTTTGGCGGTTCCGTAGTGTAATAGTATCTCAAAGTTGGTGCGGGAAGAAGAAGCGGTCAACGATTTCGTGAGATGAGTTGTTGTTAATTGTAAAGAAACCCCCCATTATGTTGCACAATATGTGACTGTGAAATTTATGATAATTATAACAAATTGTAATTTAGAGGTTTGAGGTTAAGTTGAATACAATTCAATTTAATGCAAGGTGAATATATTAGTACGACAATTTGTTGCATTAAAGTAATTAACCTTAAATTTATTATTGACAATTTTGGTATATTTAAATTTTTTTGTGGGAAAAATTTAACTAAAAATCTTTCATGAAACTTTTGTTAATTGTATTTGCTGTAATAAAATATTGTCATTGTGTTTAATTCGAGTTATTTTTCGAAGTATTTAATTCCGTTTAAACCAACAAGTCAGTTTAATGGTTAGTGGAAAAAGTGGATTCGAAATCACATTCCTTTTATGGTTTATAGTAGACTATGTTCACTTAATTGTACACTGTACACTTTGTGAACCTTTTAGAACAGTGTGTCAAGGTTTTTAGATTTTATGTGTCCGTCCCAACGGTGGCGCTATGGTAGTGTGCGCGGCTGTTGCACATGGGGACGTGGGTTGGATCTCTGTTTTGGCCACCTTAAATTTCTTTCGACGGTCACCACGCTTAGTAAACATGGAGATCTTCTCAAAATTCCGTTCGGAACTGGTGTAAAGCTGTGGGTCCCAAAAGGTGAGTGTAAATCTAGAATGCGCACAATTCATTGGTTATCGTAGCTTTGCCCAATACCTTCATAGATATTGATATGCCTGGCGGTGAAAATTTTTCGTCCCAACCAGATTTTTCGTCCCTGATTACCATGACTTCGGCCTGAAAAACACTGCAATGGTCTAGGAGCTTTGTGCAAGGTCGGGAACCATCTCTTTATAATAAATTCCAAAACTTAATTTGTCATCTAGTTGGGACTCATAGGAGTAGAAGCCTGATTACTTTTTATTATCTATTATTATTTGAAGCCACTTATAATAATAAAAAAGGGTAACCCCCAAACAGTTGTGATACACACGATTTGCATTCTCTGGGACTTTGTCTACAGACTTAGGTAAGAGGACTATATAGCACCGGCCTCCTACAAAAGCTTTATATATCCTGTAAACTATTTGAGGATATAGGTCCCATCGGAATATACGGACTTTACTGATCGTATTCATAGTACTACGTTTCAAAGAGAGTTTTCTGTCGAGAATAATAAATGGATATTTTACATTATCTTTTGTGGTGCACTTAAAGAAACTTACTTTCCCAAGGTCCAAAATGTCTGAGTTAGAAAACAGCTAGAACCGTAATGATAATGAGAAATTTTCCAATGGATGTACGCTTCGTAAAAGAACTGTTTAACAAGAATATTTTTTCGCCTTGGACACTCTTTAGTCATAAGTTGTTAATCCCAACATTAGCCTATCTAATGGCTAACATACATCTAACCATGTCTCTAGTTGCCGAATGCAACCCTGATAATCAGTATTGTTGTTAGCCAAACGACAGCTTTTAGGCAAAGTGTG
Source organism: Phaonia tiefii (assembly GCA_963931995.1). Taxonomy (NCBI): domain Eukaryota; kingdom Metazoa; phylum Arthropoda; class Insecta; order Diptera; family Muscidae; genus Phaonia; species Phaonia tiefii. Next base: position 293,861,842 of record OZ008369.1, read on the forward strand.
TATGCATTTGTTCGCTTCGTAACAACTCGTTGACCATAGTTTAATTGAAGTTTAATGAATTAAAAGTCGTCATCTAGATGAAAACCGGTGTCTAAATTTTCGTTATGAATACGGGGGTAAGTAAAGATTTTGGCACAGAGTGTTAGGAAATGTATGAAGGGCATACATGGGCCAAATTAATTATATGACAATTATAATTTGTTGTTTGATTTGAATTTCCTGTCCAAATGCAAATTCAAAAAACTTTCAATACCATTGACAATTGTACTTATTTTCAAAGCAACTGCTTCATATCTGGAAATTTTGGTTTTCAAATATTTTATACAGTACAGGTTTATGCATTTGAAAGTATTACGAGGCAATACCTATCGAGGCCACAAACCTCTACGTATAAAATACTTTAAAAACAGAATTGCCATCAGTCAAACAAATTCTAAATAATTAACAGCAATCCATATTTCATTACAATTGCCATCCGTTTCCACAATCTGCATTTGCATTGACTGAGCAAATTTGAATTCAAAATTTTCTAATTGTCATTGCGAACAATGGTAATTCTTTTGCATTTACATTAGATAAAGTAATGCAAATTAAAATTCAATGCAAATTAAAAATCCCCGTGTATGACGAAGGGGTAATTTAGGTAAATTTTGTTAATAGAAAAGTTTATTCCTGTTGCCTCTGTTACATTCTTCATATAAAACTTTGTATTTTAAAATTTCTTCCCGAGATGCTTTCCCTGCTGCGATTTTTATATAATCGTAAGTAGATTACTCTGGTTGCGAGTTGTTAACGAATTTAATTCTCATGGATTTCCTGTTATTGGTTATTACAAACTGTCTGGGTTAACCTAATTCCACCCTAATTCCATCATTTCCGTATTCCTTTCTGTTGTTGAAATTTAAAACTTTAATTTAATTTCCATTTAGGTTTTTTTGTTGTAAAACACCCCCTACTGTTTTGACAGCTAAACTGCAATTTCGTTGACACATGTCGCTACATGGAAATCCTGCACACTCGTGCTCTCCTTCTCTATCACTCTTGCAAGCATGACATGTCACACCATGCCAATGCATGTCTATATTGTGTTATCTTTGTAGCGTTTTATTGAGAAGCGTGTCAAAAAACCTCACGGGCATTTTTAACGCTGTTTACTGGGAGTGAGAACTAAATAAAAGCCACTTTGCTCTCACAACCTACTGAATTATCGTTATCATAATCAGGACATCTTGACGCTGCAGTGTAGTATCTCGAAATGCCAGGAGGAACTGCTGCTGTGACACTTATGTGTCAGAGGAAGTCACGTGACCATGAAAGGACTCTTGGCCCAAACAAAATTGGTGTAAAGAAATATTAAATAACATGTTATCATATTGAACAAATCATAATTGACAATTTAAATGACGTTTGGTCTAAGCGACTGACAGGCTAACAGCCATAGCAGAATTGCACATAATTTGATAGAAAGGATATGAAACCGCGGCAACGTAAAGTTGCATCTCACGTAATACATCGTAGTAAAGACAGTCAGTCGGGTGTTGGTCAAATATTTTGTAAGAAATGTATAGATCCTTTGACAGAACTCTCTCTCTCTGCTACGACTTAAACTTCTAGGAATATATGGAATTATAGCTTAATTAAAATTTAATTATAATTTAATTACTACTTACGGTCAAATTGTTTGCTTATTTTTCCATTTTCATTCTATGAGGGTTGACATGTAAAATATTATGCCAAATACGAGGTCAATTTTAAATCTTTAGGATAATCAGAGGGAGCGTTTCAGGAATTTGGATCCATGACGAACAACTTTACAATACTAAATCAGTACAATCGGAAGTTTTCCAAGTGGGGAAAACCACACGATTGGATACAAATCTTCCCCTGCCTTTAAAGTCTCATTTTGAGATTGTTGTTTAAGGTTTCCTAAATTTAGTTTCCAGATAGAACAAAAGAAATCGCTTCTGAGTATATTGCAGATTTTAATCTCTTCTGAAATAGACACATCTTCAATTGTGATTTTCGGTATTTTGTGTTTGGGTGTCACACTATTATTAGAGCAATTGTATACTGAGGAATTCTCATTGCATTCAGAGATTTCGTTACATATATTATGATGAATTTATATATAAATACAAATCATTTACAATAATTGCTGATAAGGACTTGTGGCTTGTTATGAATTAGCTATTAGACTTTCTATTGATCATATGGATGAATTCTAATTATATGGCAAGCTTAATCATCGTTTTTTTTGAAGATATATGGACCAATGACTCCGCCAGCCAATAATGCACATCAAACAGTAATTTTCTGTTGAAGTAATTGTGTTTGGACAAAAACTTGATGATTATCTTCACTCCAAATTCGACAAATTTTCATATTTACGTACCCATTCACCCAAAAATGGAGTTCATCGCTGAATAAAATTTTTTATGGAAAATCAAAATTAATATCAGTTTGTGCTACGCCTATTCGCCGAATTGGTGGCGAATTCGATGGTAGTTTGGTTTTAATTCTTGCACAAGTTGAATCTTAAAAACTAGTAAACCAATTTCCTTTCGTAAAATCTTCCATAATTTGGATGGGCACATCTCCAATTGCTGATAACTGTGCGGAATTTATTGATGTGGTTCTTCTTCAATGATCGGTCATAGCCTGTTCGGATTTTGTTTGGCGTCTTACGGGATGCACATTATTACGTGTCACAGTCATTCGAATTAGCGGGTCTGATACACGATTATGACTATTATAAAATAGACGAAGTGCACGATAAGCTTGACGAGAAGACCACAATGTTGATAGAAAATTTGAACAATTTGCAAGCGTTGCTCTCATTTAAGTCTGATGATGAAATGACACACCAGACTAAACAAAAGTCCACTATCAAGCCCGGTATTCAGTTTTTATGAAATTTTCGATGCCATAAAAAGTACGTGTACGATATAAAAAATAACGAAAATTTTATTAACCGAAAATTCCGCTCACTTTTTATTTGCATGGTACTCAGCTCTTTGCGAAAATTTCGTAGCCAAAATCAAGTACAGGGTTGTTACGCTAAACTTATTTGGTAATTGTTTGGGACCGGAATTTTGACATTTCGATTATTTTAGTAAACAAAAGTAATGCCACATGCGTTAAAAATAAAATGGAGTGCAAAAATTAATTATTAATGAAATATTTCCAAGGTAAATCGGAGATATGTGGTAACTCTCGGAGATATGTGGTAACTCTCTGTAACAAAATATTCCGTTTAGAGTTAAATGACAAAATTTCAGCTGTTTCAGCTGTTAAATCGGTTGTCAAGTAAAGCAGCGTTACCAACTCAAAGTTCTGAACCTGTAAAAAAAGCAACCTTTACTTGCCTATATGCCTATATGATGTTTAGTTCGCGGGTCTCTTTTTCGGAACCCGTGTAAAACTGTGGTCCAATCAGTGAGAATAAAACTAGAAAGCGCACAGTTCACTGGTTGTGCGAAGCTCTCCCCAATTCCTTCATGGGATGTAATGGGAAACGATTTTTTTATCGAAGCTGCAAATCAGAATTTAATTGTAACTTCTTACGGAAAATCATTCTCGAATTCGACGTTTTATTTTCTTCTATTTCTATATCATTATCACGCCGACCTCCTTAATCTTTGTAACTCACAAAACAGGGGGTCCACCCAGCAAAAACTACAACTAAATTATAATATCACAATTAATTAAAAGCTCTCTTAATAAACAAAAGCAAAAAAAAATACTTTATGATAGCTTTTAGCTTTAAACCACACACACTCACACTCTTCCTGGCAGCTCATACTACTGTGTATGCAAGCAAATTCATTTCAATGCAAGGATACACACATACACTTTCCTTTTTTCTTCATCTCTCCACTACTACGACACAAGCAAAAGGTAAAATTTAATTAAATGTTACATATCCAGCCATGATGAAGAATGATACGACTGTAAAGGGAACAGACTCCTACAGGTTTTTGATTTTAAAAACTCAAACAGATACTAAGATTCTCCAACATCCTTTACCAGTATATATGTATGTATGTAGTTAGTTGCAACTATCATAGTAGTACAAGTAAATACTGCACTTTTAGTTCGGAGATAGATAGATGTATGTAGGTGTCTATCTTAGACATAAATATTAAATTTACATGCACTCATACCGAGATATCTTCAAGCTCTACACATTTTCCAGGATTAAACACAAGTAAAGTGCATGTTACATGTAGAGAGTATATTAGGGTGGCTGGAATCTTCTTATAACTACAGAAGCATCAATGAAATACAGCAATTTTGTTATGGCAGAGATGTGGTTTAGAGTTGTTTCAGGCAGGGCTTCAAATCCCAAAAAAATAATGCTTTACTCAATGAAAGATTCAATTAGACTAATGAAATTTGCATACATATTAAAAAATCTTTAAAATTGTTGATCTAAATCCGGAGGTGAATATCGAACTAATATAAAATCACATAAATATTTAAATGGGGAGATTTTTGTTTTTATCTATTTGGACCTTGAGCTTCAATATCATGAATATATAAAACATGAATACATAACCCGAATAACATGAATACATTTGTCTACTGAAAAACGAGTTATAAGCCACCCTAGTACACCTGCCTTTGTAATGCTGTGTGGCACGAGGAAAGTAATGTTTTATGTTACAGAATGCTTAAAGCATAAAAATGCATTAAAAATTCATTAGACAACAACGATGACTCACTCACTCACTCAATAGTAATGCAATGTAATGTTTTGAAATTAAAGGAATCTTCACTCAAAATCTCATATCTTTCGGGGGATACAAGAAGAAAGGAATTTTCAGGTAAATTGACAAAAATCTGGGGGACATATTTTCATTATTGTACTACATAAATGGAAATGTTGTTCATTCTGATACAATAAAGGGTTATAACTTTATAAAAGTATTGGAAAATTGATATTGGAATTTAGTTGGATAGAAGACAAAAATGGCGAAGGGATAAATTATTTATAACAGTTACACAGATATTACAGGGGTAGGAAAAGAGAATCCTTAAAGTGGTCAGATTCGTGATCAGCGACCCAAAGGATCTTCATACAATAAATTTCGGAAGTAGACAACATTTACTACACTTGATATCGCCAAGATTCCCGAACTTAGTTGGCAAACGATCGGTTGTTTTATGATTGTTTGAACCTCATTAGAGGTGTCAGAACCTCATTAGGGATTTCTACTACCTCTTCTCTCTTATCACGTTCTCCTGAACCTGAGATGGTAGTTAGTCAAGGTCGATCTGGTCCTTTATAATTTTATATCGCCCTCGATTGGGACACGATTCTCGACAAAATATTTTAAATTTGTTATAGCTTGAAGAGAGTTTTTAGGAGATATTTGTATTTAATCACAAATATTTATAAGTTTTATTAAACAATCTTTGCCCCATGAAATTTGTAATAATTGAATAATTTAATAATTCCATACAACTACATTTCCTTAGTGAAATGAAACATGTAACTTGTTCACTGGTTGTTTTCATGTTTACAAACTTTCGAATTTGCTAGGAACGCATGGCCCCCTTTCCTTATATCCTTCCGATAACTTTATCACAATTTTGTGGTCTTTAGGGAGAAATGAGTTGTTAACCGATATTTCGACTATATTATGTTAAGGTTATGAAAACAATTATGTTATTTTCAACACGCCAACACATTTCATGTCCTTTTTGGAAAGACATAAATCTCTGTGGTAGACCTTTGGGAATCCTTTAACAACTGAACATGAACTTCTAAGCACTTAAACGCACACGCAAAAGTAATTTTGCACACGTAAAGAAAGCCAAGCAACCCATGGAAACTCCTTCCATAGAAGGACCCGGTAAGGGAAGAGAGAGGGGAGAGGGAGAAACTGTAACAGGATATTTAACCTCTGTAGAGGGGTGGGAGGGTCGCAGCTATTACCCATGATTATAGTTTCAAATGATTTCAACCAAAATATATTTCCTTTTTTCGAGAGTGTGTGGTTTTGTGATTAATTCGTCGATCTTAAGGTATTGAGTAGTGGCTGAAATTGTAGTCCCAACACGCGTCTCATTAGAACAAAACCACAATTGTTGCCAAGGATAACAAAGGACACACTATGTAGTGTGCCAGAGCTCAATTATCTGGAGTTGATTGACGTATTTAACATTCGCATTCGTATCATATCAATAGATTTCATATTTAATAACTATAATTACTTTAAATACAACAGTCTATTCGGGCTCTCTATTGTGGTGGTTGCGTTGCCCTCAATAGTGTTAACAAGGATTTACGCTTTGTGTCCTTTTAAGCAAAACGCCAATACATGATATGCCACAAGCTTAACTAATCTGTGCGCGGTCCCATGTGTCGAGTGTGGCGGGGTGGTGGTGTCTAAAGTGTCAATCATTTCATGTCAAACTTTTGTCTCGCTCAACAGGACGACCAAATGAGCATTAAACTATGAAGTATGCAAATTTTTTGTGATTTTATCCTTTTGGTTTCCAATTTTGGTTGTAATTACCAGATAAGCGTTTAATTTGTGGTTAGGGGTTTCCAATTTCAATTTCTGCAATTTATGGAAAAAATTATTTTTGAATCCTGTCAGGATATTATAGCGAAATGGGTGTGAAATTCATATGTTAGCTTGTGCTAGTGATATGCTATTTAGTTGCCAGAGAAAAGGATTAGTTGACAGCAAAGGAAAAAGGATAATGGCCAGTGAACAGCGTGGGAATATATTTTAAGTAAAATAAGGCAAAGAAGAATATTGTAGTGTTATTTGTCAAATTCTTGGTGAAGGGAAATAGTTTACTTGTTTGGCGACTTTAAAGCCGGAAGCCTTTAATCTTGTGTAACTGTGACTTCAATTTCTAAACTTGTACACTTTTCCCCGGTTGAATGATTTCGACGGAGTTCTAATTTTTACTCGAAATCTTGAAGCTAAAGAATTATGGTAAAGAATATTACAGTTTAAATCAAACGACCTTAAATTTGCTGTATAAGGAAACTATATTAACTAAATTAATTTTCTCATTTAAACTTAATATTTAATGTAGTATATCTCCCCAAACTTGTACTGACATCCCCAAAGACTTTATGCAAAAAAAAACCTACAACTCACAACATAAGTCACATTATCCTTTCACAGAGATACAACTGCACGTAAAGCAGCATTTAATATTTTAATATTTTTGTGCAGTAAAACATAAAATTATTATTAAAAGCCTGTTGGCATGTAATGTAATGACAAATTTCACCTTGTCCCTGCTTCCACTCCTCCAAACAAAAACTATTCATCTCCATATTTGTTGTACAACCCGACCGACCATCCACACATTCAACGTCCACTTGTGAATTATCTTTGCAACATAACTCGTACACACAATATTTAATATCCTTCAGCAGGACATCATCTGTGAAGCACATAAAAATTGTAATATGTCTTGTATAGAAATGCAGAGAGATAGAGAGAGAGGGAGTCAACAGTAATGAATTATGATGATATCCTTGTTGGAATAGAGTATCCTGTAAACATTTGCTATCATCCAAGAGGAATGAGATGTGATTGTAGTATGTGGAGTAGTTTTCTAATATAAATTATATTTGTCAGCTTTTGCCACTATAGAATGTGAATTAACAAACCACTTATGAGGATAACATATGAGGTCCTTTTTGGCTGATACTGCTGCTGCGGCCGCCATCATTGAGTCCTTGCCATGGTGATGGTTGTGTCTATGGCACACGACAATTTCTAACGTGGCTTTTGGCTTGCACTTTATGGATGTTCTCATGGCGACTTTGTGCTCAAAAGCTTTTTGACTTCCGGTTTCCGTTTGCCGCACCAACAAATGCCAACGGACAACAAGAAGGATGTTAAACATTATATCGACGTGCTTGGATCATGCGAAACACTACGTCTACCAACAACCAAACTACATAAACTATCATTATTATCATACCCATCATCAGTGACAGAATTGTTGGAGTATTATCCTTTTACCATACACGGCTGAGTTTGGACAACGCAGTTTGGGGACAATGGTTACAGGGATAAGTCCACATTTGACCATTAAAAGCTAGAAACAAATTACTCATATCGTCGTCAAAATGTCTTCTCTATTTGGCCACAGACAGGACATAAACAGGACATTGTGTATCATATCATTATTTTAATAAATCGTTTTGTTGTCTCCACACATCCCCGTCAGATTGACAGGACATTCATTTATTCATTCACTCACTTCTCATTCAAAAAGAGCTGAATAGCTCAACACAATTTTTATTAGATTGTCAATAGAAAACAGGAGAGACGAATATTATCCATTTGCAATCCAAAAAAAGAAGGAAGTCATTTCTGTAAACATCCTTCTAGCTATTACGGTAGCCTGTAATTTATGGTAGCAGGAGTCAAATAGCGTACAGGACATTTTTTGCCATAACAAATTATATTTTTCTCTTTCTACTTTATTTTTCTTTTGCTTTAAGGGTCAAAAGTGGGACTGAAATTTGATTCTGGGAATTTTATGAATATAAGAAATGTTAATAAAATAGTTTTTCATTAGCTTTGTGCAGTCTCAGTGAATACAGTTATTCATGAGGAAAATGTTATGAATTTATTTTGGGGAAAAAGGATACGAGTATCTTTCGGGATGGCTAATGTTGACAATGGGGACTATGCCAACATAGAAACATGTGTACAACAATTGCTGATTTGTCGACTTAAGGGAACGGTTCAATCGGGCAACTTGTAATTGGGTATAGAATCAGTTTTCACAGGTCCTGAAAAGAGGAAACGGATTTACAATCAAACTTTCCTTGACAAAAATAACATAAAATATTAGTTGACATCTCCATTGTTTATTTGTCCTTCGAGTACGTCTTCGAATACCTTTCGCACTGGTTCATTCTAATCCATTCTACTGACATGGCCTAGCCAGCGTAAAGGCGCTATGATGATGCTAAAAATCTGGCCAATAGTTGACTTTCCAGACTGATAAGGTACAATCAGGTCTGCAACAAACAGCTTTAGTCTTTCGCACATTACTCTCGAGAGGACCTTGTATGCGCTGGCTGAAAGGCTGATTACATTTCACGTGCGAATCAATAAATCAGTGGTAGGTGTACGCAGCTCTTGTCATGAGAACGTGGGTTCGAGTTTTGCTTTTGTTAAACTGTATCTGGGCCTCTTTCCCATGCACAATATGCAATTATACGTATAGTGTTTCATTTCCTTATTGTACCCTGGCTACAAAATGGTATTGAAACATAATGTATAATTACCTAAAATGTATTTAGTGTGTTATTTATTACTTAACACTACAAACATAACACGCTTTTTTATGCATGTTACTTAATATTCGTTGGATATTTTTTAAATTATACACAAAACCCACCCATGAAGCGTTAAAGATTCCAATTTACCAATAACTAATGATTCACTTTGGCCAAGATTTCACACATCATCAGCATATTATTTCAACATTTGTAGTATGAAGTAGGTGGTTTAAGACGCATTAATACTAACTCTTGGCTTTGGCATCTGTGAAAAAAATGTCAAACGTCAAAGATGCGCCTCTGGCTACTGCCATTGACCTATATTCCTTGCCACTACTTGCAGTTGTTGCTCTTGAATAACCTATAAATTGAAAATGAATCAACTTTAGCTCATTGCAAATTCGAACTCTACGCGAACCTCATCAATTTTACTTTCATTGACCGCGAAAAATAACTTATGTATATAATACCGGCTTTTTAATTTGTTTTGTTTTTGCTGTTAACGTTTATTGTTGTTTTATAATAGTAATATGGAATGGCATGAGTCTTCTGTCGCATCAGCTGGAATTGCCACTCCGTTTCCACAATTGGTGACGTTGCCATCTCTTCGCACACTACAGGTTCAGAGGCACTATGGCCGAGTGTAGTTAAACAATAACATAATGTGGCGGTGGGGTTTTGTAAACTTTTCAGGGTGGTTTTCGAAAACTTTTTCTGTTGGTCTTCCACCAAAAATCCAGTTTAACTAATCAACTTCATGGTTACTAAAGTATTACTTAATATTTATCGTATCCAAATAAACAAATCGCAAAAACAGGTAACAGGTAACAACAAATGAAATGGTTTGTTGTACTCGGTAGATGGTTAAAACATTACGTCCATACCACATGCGAGTACGACGAGTGAGTTAATAACAATTGTCGACGTCATAGCTGCTGTGGCCAGTTTTTTCCTCTTTTTGCTTGGCTGTGCAACTTTCTCCGTGGGCCTTAAGTCGCAGTTGTGCTGATTTTGCGGTTCATGGCTTTCTTTGAGTCATCAACCAGCCAGCCAACCAGCTCTTACGACTCGAACCCCACAGCGAACATAGTGTTTCGTTTTCAGTCTGTCTTTGGTCTAAGACCAGCGTAGGCTGTGCAAGTGCTGTTTGATAAAAAAAATCAAATTATTTCGTTTTATATAGAGTTGTATTCATTTCTCTTGTAATTGTCAACAAATTATGTTAATAAACTTATAAATGGATCTCCATATGCATATATATGATAATAAAATGAAGAAGAAGAAAAGCTCTCAATACACTAAAAAGCCCAGTGTTTACGTGTTGTAATAGTTGGCTTTTAGTTAAACAAATGTGTTAAAAAGCAGATAGATAATTTGTTGACATTTGCAATGGAATGGACTGAAATGAGAGAAATGAAAAGAGAGGGAAGAGACCGAAAAACTTAATACATATTAGAAAACACTGTGGTGAAAATCAGTCATCGCAAACGCACGTCGGCGTGCATAGAAAAATAACTCGCTCTGCTCAAACTATATATCTCGCGAGATTGGAGTCCTATATTTCCGCATGCAAAGTGGGGGTCGTAAGTCGTTAGGTATAAGCAGCGCATGCGCCAGGGAGTAATTTCAAAGTTTACATTTTGAACGCATGCGCTCTTGAGTAGGTTCGAAAAATGACCTGCACAACAACTCGTGATTGGATGAGTTTCTGTGAAACGAACTGATATTTAAACCCTTATATTGGAAAAGGTAATATTTTAGAAGTAGCTCGCAAAATGTACCAAATATAAGAAAAAATTTCCAAAAAACGCAAACATTATCCAATAACAACAATAATATTACATCCCATGAGGGGATTAGGGAGAGCTTTTCACAATCAGTGAGCTGTGCGCTTTCTAGTTTTACACTCAATCATTGGGACCCACGCAGACACTAACTATTGCAAAGTGCAAAGTGTACCAGAAAGTAAAACAAATTTAAAAATATTGTACAACAGCTGGTGACTCTCATTCTATGTGGGCAAGGGAGAATGGGATGGTAGTAAATATAGAGGAATCCGAGCTCATACTCTTTGACAGAAACCAGAATTCTCCGTATTTTGACCAATTGTCTCTTGATGGTATGGAGATTTGCCTGAAAAAGACCGCATTGTTGTTGTGATTCTGGACATAAAACTCAACTTCAAACCTAACGCCACAGACAGTATCAGTAAAGCCACAGTGGTTCTATATTCGTGAAAAAATACTATGGGAGATCCACGGGGTCTGTCACCAAAAAGAGTATACTGGATACATACAGCTGAGTTTCGCCCGCCATTTGCTTACGGCAGTGTCATTTGGTGGCAGGTGCTGTAAACATTCACTTACCGAAGTCGGTTGGCAAAGGTGGTGAGAAATGTAGTGGATTGTAGAGGGTGATTTTTTGCTATTTGGTTTTTAAAAATTGAAGAAAACACAGGAAAGTTGTACAAGTGAATGAAACATTTATTTCAATCCATTTACTTTTTAAATGCTATACCTTGCTCCATTGGCCTAACTTTGTGGCCTTTGTCGTCTTTAAAGAAGAACGGTCCAATGATACCGCCGGCCCATAAACCCCATCAAACAGTGCATTTTTCAGGGTGCATTAATATCTCTTGAACAACCTCTGACTGATTTTCGGACCAAATTCGTCAAATTTGGTCACAATGGCTTGAATAGCCTGCTCGGTGGGTCGATATGACCACCACAAAAAAAGGATGTAACTTGCGAACACACATTTTTCACAGAGCGCGAATTTTGCAAATAAAACTTAATGACTTGCAAGCGTTGCTCGTTCGTAAGTCTATTATTGATGAAATGGCAAGGCAAACTGAAGATTTTTGACTTTGACACATGACACGCTTGATAGTAAATAATCACCCTTTATAAAATAATCACCCTTTATAACAGGTCCCCTACACACAACACCTGTCGAGGTCATTGCGATGTTATCCTTCACCTGTTACCATTAGACTTGCCGGGCAGGCAAATTGCGGCAACGTCAGTAAGCCGATTAGGACTTTATTCACTATGTAATACTTATAAGTATATTCATGGCACAATTTTAATGGATCTGCCACGCCGTGGCAAGTGGATTGCATGACTCCCCTTTCTATCTTTTCCAGCAATACCCCTGACAGGGGGGACTGACAGAGACGCATATCAGATAATAGAAGGTATTTAGGCTTATACACTGACGGCGACAAACAAGGTAACAAAGTAGGGTTTACAGTCTATTTTAAAGAGATGAGGCTAGACCTCGCAAAACGGCTACCACACCATTGTAGCGTCTCTCAGCCAGAAGTCTGGTAATCGGAGAAGTTGACTTTTCGGTTGGAACGAAACGTTACCACTGCCTGTGGTATCAAAATCTACTGTGAATGTCAAGCTGCTATATAAATATAATTGCTGCAATCTGTATTCCTGACTTCAAGAACTGTCCACAACTGTCACGCATCTCTAAATGAGATCGCAAAGCAGTTAAATATTCACCTCATATGGGTGCCGGGGCACAGGAACGTTCCATGGCACCAAAGAGTGGATAAGTTGACGAGATTAGGAATTGCCTTACTTTTTCACTGCCACTTTTTACATGCAAGCTCATGCTTAAAACCGAAGCTCTTAGATATACGAATGGTAGATGGTCTGGAGACACAACCTGCATGTCACCAGCCAGGTCGTTCTGACTTGGAATTTGTGTTCAACATAACTACAGGAGCTGCGTGGATGAACAGAGGACGAGAGCGGCGACCATCTGATATATTTCTGCCCCGCCATTTGTGTTAGTAGAAGACAATATTAAGTGTTTACTTCTTTTTGGATCTAATGTACAATTGAGGAGTTAAGTTGAATTACCACAGAATATTTTTGCGAAGGACAAACTTGTTCTTCAGGGACTGATAAACGTATATTTTCAGCCAAAATTTGGAGGGGGTATCACACGGCTGGAACGACCGTAAAATACCCTAGGTCAATTTACCGATTCAAAGTTAGGTTGAAGTGGATAACACTATTGACACACTTAGTTTAATAAGGACCGTTTCGATACCACGGACCGTCAAATTATTTCCCTATCGTTGCACCTGTCAATAGGCCCGGGGTCGAATGATCGCATCCGTTTCGAATCGTAATCCGTATTTTGGAAGTCCGATTCAATGGAAACTTGAATCCAAACATGCTGAATAGTTATATGTGTCCAGCCAGATTTGATCAATACTAGATTGAATTGAAAGAAGATCTCAAATATTCTTTCCTTCTTACACAGCATGTGAGATGTTCGAGGTTCTTGTCCTTCTTTTCATTGCCACAGATTCATAATATGTTTCTTATCTACTTTATTCAAATTCTTTATAAACGATATCCGATTAAAAATTGATTTGACAAACTAAACAAGGTTGCTGCTCCCAGAAATAGTTTGGAATGAAACACTGTTTACAAACATACCATTTGCCTCACATTAGTCTTTATTCTCTAATGCTCTATAATCTAAATTACTCCAATATCACCAACATAATTTGAGCAACCAGTGCTTTAAACATTTCTCTTTTTACACAAAAACTGGCAACCAAAATTAACATTTCACTCATAACGCCACAACCCACCGATAACACCAACTCAATCAGACGCTGTCTTCGAAGCACAACGACCGGAACTTACCAGTAAACGTCTCCTACTTACTAGACTCCACCGCAAACGTACGCTAAACTCGAAACCAAACGGCCACGAAAGCGCGCATGCGCACAGATTACTTAACTTTATTATAAGACGGACAGCAGAAGAAAACGAAAAGCAAAAGTGAAATAGAGAAAAAAAGTGTAAGTGATCATGATTTCAACGTAGAAACCATGAAGTAAATGAATTATTTACACATAACATGATTACCAAGGAAACAAATCAAATGAAAAGTATCATTAATTTTATATATAAAAAATATAAAAAGCCAAAACTTATACAAAACAATTAAAAATGTAACAAAAGCAAAATACCTGTCCGCACAATAAAAAACCATATCAACAAACTGTAAAGTTTAATCTAGAAATTCCGTAAAAGAAAGTTTTCCAGTGACTTAACAAACGACTTTACCACAAAATACAAACTGTAAAGTGTAAACAAAAGATATAGAAAAAGTTTCAATCCAATGAAAAAATTCCAAATTAACCAAACAAAAATTAAGTTCATTTCACAAAATATAAATTTTAATAACCGAATGTGCACAAAGATCTACAAAAAAAATATTAAAAAATGTTTAATCAAAATATTTCGGTTAAATGTGAAGGTCTGCTGCATTGGATTACAATGGTCACGTCTAGATTTCTGTGCGGTTTACTACTACACTCCAGTCATACGAAGTGTTGAAATTGTCAAGCTCCAGCTATTTTAGGAGACTCGAGGCAAGGAGTAAATAGAAGGAGTTACAACATCAGCACAAGTTGTTGTATAAAAAGGACTCGCAAGGAAAAAGTTTTTGAAAATGCAAAACACGTACATTCGTATTATGTCGACATTTTCCAGTAAGCATGTTATGACATGCAGAAATGACATTTCCGTTTCCTTTTTCTGTCGTTGTCTAAACTGCATCCTCACACTCGTTAAAAGGAAACGACAACAAAATGCAGAAGATGCTTAGGGAAATTTGAAAGGGAAGGTGTAAAAATAAACGAAGATATTCCTGTTAATAAAATGTGGAAATTTTTATTCACAAAATTGCCTCAGATAAAAATTCTTTTAAAATGTTTGGATTAGCATAATAACAGATAACAGTACAATTTCACACATGACAATTTTGTAACGTACGTTCGTGTTACCGTTTTCCTAGATGAGGGTTTATATTTGGTCTTCGATTCTTCATTCGTCTTGTACAGTGCGTGATTGCCTCAACGTGTTGAAAGGATCTAACATATTTTTGTCATGAATGTTTTTTGGCCCATCAAATTTTTTGTAGTTTTATGGATAATTTTGCAACATTTCTCTAAAGAAGAATCAGTATGTCATGAAGACATGCGATATCTGCGAATTTGTCCCAAAACTGTGAATATTCGTCCGTCATGTATATGGGTGTTTAAATTTTGACATCTTCAAAGGTAAGAGTTTATTTTCTCTGGCTGTCGCTGTCTCTCGTTTTCTTCTTTTATATCCTAATAAAATCGATACCGTTCGGCTTGTGCAGTGATTGGTTACGTATGTGTTCAGCCAGTGGAGTGTTCAAACACAAGACATTTTCGAATAACTGGATTTCGGTTTATACGAAAAGTCACTTTATCGGAAAACCGGTTTTCAGTTTCACAGAACGGGAAAAACACGTGAAACAGGTTTATTTTCAATTTTATAAATTTAATGTAATTGAATTCAATTCAATTGAATGGAATTGAATTGGATTGAATTGGATTGAATTGGATTGAATTGAGTTGAATTGAATTGAAATGAAATGAAATGAAATGAAATGAAATGAAATGAAATGAAATGAAATGAAATGATATGAAATGAAATGAAAAAAAATAAAATGAAATGAAATGAATTGAAGAATTGAATTGAATTGAATTGGATTGAATTGAATTGAATTGAATTGAATTGAATTGAATTGAATTGAATTGAATTGAATTGAATTGAATTGAATTGAATTGAATTGAATTGAATTGAATTGAATTGAATTGAATTGAATTGAATTGAATTGAATTGAATTGAATTGAATTGAATTGAATCGAATTGAATTGAATTGAATTGAATTGAATTGAATTGAATTGAATTGAATTGAATTGAATTGAATTGAATTGAATTGAATTGAATTGAATTGAATTGAATTGAATTGAATTGAATAGAATAGAATAGAATAGAATAGAATAGAATAGAATAGAATAGAATAGAATAGAATAGAATAGAATAGAATAGAATAGAATAGAATAGAATAGAATAGAATAGAATTGAATTGAATTGAATTGAATTGAATTGAATTGAATTGAATTGAATTGAATTGAATTGAATTGAATTGAATTGAATTGAATTGAATTGAATTGAATTGAATTGAATTGAATTGAATTGAATTGAATTGAATTGAATGAATTGAATTGAATTGAATTGAATTGAATTGAATTGAATTGAATTGAATTGAATTGAATTGAATTGAATTGAATTGAATTGAATTGAATTGAATTGAATTGAATTGAATTGAATTGAATTGAATTGAATTGAATTGAATTGAATTGAATTGAATTGAATTGAATTGAATTGAATTGAATTGAATGAATTGAATTGAATTGAATGAATTGAATTGAATTGAATTGAATTGAATTGAATTGAATTGAATTGAATTGAATTGAATTGAATTGAATTGAATTGAATTGAATTGAATTGAATTGAATTGAATTGATTGAATTGAATTGAATTGAATTGAATTGAATTGAATTGAATTGAATTGAATTGAATTGAATTGAATTGAATTGAATTGAATTGAATTGAATTGAATTGAATTGAATTGAATTGAATTGAATTGAATTGAATTGAATTGAATTGAATTGAATTGAATTGAATTGAATTGAATTGAATTGAATTGAATTGAATTGAATTGAATTGAATTGAATTGAATTGAATTGAATTGAATTGAATTGAATTGAATTGAATTGAATTGAATTGAATTGAATTGAATTGAATTGAATTGAATTGAATTGAATTGAATTGAATTGAATTGAATTGAATTGAATTGATTGAATTGAATTGAATTGAATTGAATTGAATTGAATTGAATATGAATTGAATTGAATTGAATTGAATTGAATTGAATGAATTGAATTGAATTGAATTGAATTGAATTGAATTGAATTGAATTGAATTGAATTGAATTGAATTGATTGAATAGAATAGAATAGAATTGAATTGAATTGAATTGAATTGAATTGAATTGAATTGAATTGAATTGAATTGAATTGAATTGAATTGAATTGAATTGAATTGAATTGAATTGAATTGAATTGAATTGAATTGAATTGAATTGAATTGAATTGAATTGAATTGAATTGAATTGAATTGAATTGAATTGAATTGAATTGAATTGAATTGAATTGAATTGAATTGAATTGAATTGAATTGAATTGAATTGAATTGAATTGAATTGAATAATTGAATTGAATTGAATTGAATTGAATTGAATTGAATTGAATTGAATTGATTGAATTGAATTGAATTGAATTGAATTGAATTGAATTGAATTGAATTGAATTGAATTGAATTGAATTGAATTGAATTGAATTGAATTGAATTGAATTGAATTGAATTGAATTGAATTGAATTGAATTGAATTGAATTGAATTGAATTGAATTGAATTGAATTGAATTGAATTGAATTGAATTGAATTGAATTGAATTGAATTGAATTGAATTGAATTGAATTGAATTGAATTGAATTGAATTGAATTGAATTGAATTGAATTGAATTGAATTGAATTGAATTGAATTGAATTGAATTGAATTGAATTGAATTGAATTGAATTGAATTGAATTGAATTGAATTGAATTGAATTGAATTGAATTGAATTGAATTGAATTGAATTGAATTGAATTGAATTGAATTGAATTGAATTGAATTGAATTGAATTGAATTGAATTGAATTGAATTGAATTGAATTGAATTGAATTGAATTGAATTGATTGAATTGAATTGAATTGAATTGAATTGAATTGAATTGAATTGAATTGAATTGAATTGAATTGATTGAATTGAATTGAATTGAATTGAATTGAATTGAATTGAATTGAATTGAATTGAATTGAATTGAATTGAATTGAATTGAATTGAATTGAATTGAATTGAATTGAATTGAATTGAAATGATAAAGTATGATCATATCATCATCACAGATTATTCTCAACGATTAAGTTGACCCAAATGTCTAAGTGAATCGTTCAACGGCTATCACCGAAGTAACTCCTAAATCTTCCTCTGAAAATGTAGATCTTACTCAAGTTCTTCCTCATATTAAGTTATTTTTCCTACAATTATATCATTTGGGGTTCATTCCCCTTTCAATGTGTTAGCATTTTCAGTAAGATATCTTCGTAAATACCCAAATATACTTTAAACGTGCTAAAGTATAAACATTAAAAAAATCCACACACGATTTGTGGTACTCCTCTGTACTTGTTTCGACAAAATGCTGAACAAGGACCAAAATCTGTCAAAGGATATGCTACAAGTGTTGTCAAAAGGTTGAAAGGTTTTGTGGCATAACATACTAAAACACAACGAGAGAGACATTTTAGTGACTCCAACACCTGCTGTTAGTGTTACTTATGAGACTGAGACTGTTGCTCTTCATGCTCTTCTTTTTCGTATAAAACAAAAATGAGGGGACTATTTTCCTCGAAAACATTTCTACAATTGCAGAAAATGCATTTGAATTTTATGCTTCAGCAACTTTGAAGTCCTTTCTTCACCCCTCAACAATATTAGCTGTATTTCTGTGTAAATTGGGGAGAAAGGACATCTCATTTACTAAACACTGTGGAAAGTAAACTAGAGAATTTCGCAGTAATTTGGTAATTTCTGCAACAAAACGTGTGAGTTTTAATTAAAGAAATAACCAAAAGACTTTGGGTGCACAAGGAACGAATTAAAATTTGAACAGAAATGTTATACTAATGTTTTGCTATAAAAGTTTAAATTTTATAACCCAAATATGATACTACTTTTATATAAATTCTACTCAAATTGCCTTCCAAAGCTTATGAAGCTGCTTATTAAAAACCATCACACTTGCACCTTTGCAAATATCCTTTTTTCACAAGTTTGTTTGAGTAGTAGGACATGTCTGTGTGTGATTCAGTTGCTGGGCTGATAAGTTTATTCCCTTGACATTTTTTGCAGTTTTTCTACTGTTTCTAGACGGTAATTTATATGAATTTTCCGAATGTGACTTTGCATAATCATTTGTTGTATAAATTTTCCTTAATACGCTGGGGTACAGGCAAAGTCTGCTGTGTCATGGCTTGAAAAATCATAAGAAGTGTGAAAAATTTTTAGTTATTTATGTGACAAATAACTAAGTGTGAGAGAGAGAGAGAGAGAGTGGAATATGAAGTATAAAATTATCCTTAAGGATTTTGTTAGAATGCAAAGCAATTGTGGAAAATCTAGCAAATTATGTGCCTTTCACTACACAAGAAATGGATGTAGTTGTACATTTTAAAGGGGTTTGTAACAAAAAGAAGTTCACGGTTAAAGTTATTCACATTCGTACCCAATTTAGAAGTAATTTCGACGCGACCTGCCACATTAATTCAAAGTACCGCAAAAGCCACAGCTGGAATGCCATATCCATATTTCCTTCATCATGGAACATTCAGAGATGCTAAGCGGAAAGAATACATCTGCACGTCCGCGCAAATATAAGAAGAAATTTACTTTAGCACCAACTTTCGGATCTACACCAAATTTTCACCACCGGCAAAACCTTCTGCGCTGAGTTCAAAAAGAGTGTCCACCCCACGATCGGTCCAACTTCTTGAGATACAGGCCTTTAAAGCCAGAGTGTATAATTGGTCATATCTCAGGTATTTATTATCCGATCTGGTTCTAATGGGTATCAATACAAAGGCCTTTATAAATTCTATATATGACTGTATAAACATGTTTATTTTTATTAACCCATTGGGGAGCTGATAAAAATTTACTTTTTTCAAAAAAAAAATGCCCTATTCTACTTATATTTTGTGGATTCCACTATAGACAAGCCCCTACCTTTTTTTTAAGGTATAAATAATACTCGCCAATATCCCTTCAAAGACCGGAGATATTTACACTCAAAATTTTGAAATACATTTTACGCTTTTTCAATCTTTCTAACACAAAAGCAAGTCCATTCTTCTTTCTGCTCCATTTCCATAGCAGAAAGTAACGAAAGTCCTTCCTCCATTTAATTATGCCCTTTTGTCGTTTTGGTACAAAATATTTTATTTATTTTTCCCCGTATAATCATTTATTGTTTACTTGTAGAATTTATGAAATGATTTTGGATCCACTTTCCGGCGAACAAAACAGATGTGACGCGCTGTCACCTCCTCTTTGGCAGGTAACAGTTTTTGATACTTTTGTCACCAAAAAAAAATGTGTCAGAATGCCGATTTGGGACAATTGTCACATTGCTGTCAAATAGTAAATAGTAACCGGGCCTGTAAGGGTGGAATTATTTTTTAGGTCAAGAACATAATTTGTATTTTCCCATTTATTGAAGTTTTTCTAAATATAATTGATATTTTTAAAAAAATGGTGTAATAGATCTGAATCAATTTCTTATAAAGTACATATGGGTTAGTTCTACTTTCTAGTCTTTTTTAGGATTTTTTTAATTTTATGATAGGACCTAAGTAAGTCGACTTTACTACATTCCAACAAATTGTTCACTTCCTTTATATTTTCCTGATGTTTCTTTTGCCGTCCTGGTAATGTCAAACGTGATCTCTGCCAGAACAACAACAGTCAACTCCTGCAAGGAGCTTCAACAAATGATTGTGACTACTGTGACTACTTAAGGATAATAACCAAATTATATGCTACAGTGGCTTACATTTATGAATTGCTATGATGACGCGCCAAAACGAAAAATACTACAACGTTAAAGGAAAAAGGAGAAAATCTAAAAAAAAATAGAAATGAAAACTTGTAGCTTATTAACAACGTGTGACAACATTTTGAATAATATGATACATATTTCGCACCCCTAAGACAAACAGGAAGGACTCGAAGAATGTGTTAAAGAAATTAGCTTGATTAAGAAACACTTTTAATAGGAATCAAATTAAATGTAAAATTTAATTTTCAAAAATTGTGAATAATATCTATACTTCTCCAAGCACAAACTGGACTCCAGAAATATGTTAAAAAAATTGATTAAAAAAAAACATTTAATACCATGTGGCACAAAAGTAATCCTCCTATCAGAAAATGCTATAAATTTTGCGATTGGCCCCTAATGTCAGTTCTGTTTTGACATTTGTGTAGTAAACACATGCGAAATACACGTTAATAAACAATGTTACGCTACACTGCTCCAGAACGCGGAATATTGCTGACTATTTATTTGACCAATAATCGGTCGGTGACTTTGGCACAACGTGAATTTCGTCGCAGATTTCCTGGCCGTCCAACGCCTACTGGTGAAACATTGCGACGTTTAGCCGCTCGCCTCGAAGAGACTGGCACAACACGGGATGCTGCCAAGCGTGGCAGACCCCGGAGTTGCCGTTCTGCAGAGAATATTGCTGCTGTAGCCGAGGATGTCATGGATGCGCCGTCGACATCGACCAGACGACGTGCCACGCTACAGAGCAATGATCAACGAGTTCTTTTTGCCGCAACTTGATGAATTGGGATTGGAAAACATGTGGTTCCAACAGGAGGGTGCAACGGCACACACTGCACGTGCCACAACCGATATGCTGAAGGATGCATTTCCCGGGCGCCTAATCTCCCGTTTTGGCGATTTGCACTGGCCAGCAAGATCGCCTGATTTGACCGCTCCAGACTTCTTTTTGTGGGGCTTTTTGAAGTCGCGGGTTTATGTCAACAAGCCTCAGACTCTTGCAGCTCTTATAGACAATATCAGTCAAGAATGTGAGGACCTATCGCCGGAAGTTTTGGCCAAAGTGATGGAAAATGCCATAAAAAGGGCTCAAATGACAATCAACTGTGGCGGCGGCCATTTACATGACATCATATTCTCGACTTGATGTAAAAAAAATTAAAAGACCAAATAAAAATAATCCACAAGAAGAATCAAAGTTCTTCATTTTTTTTTTAAATTACAGCCAAAAAACATCGGAAGTTTACTTTTGCGCCACCTTGTAGAATATCAAATAATATGTGTGCCTTCTTAAGAAAATCCATTAAAATTTTTGAATAAATAAGTTTTAATTTTGAAACTAATACAAATATCGCGTTGTTGGAGACCGTCCCGTGTGTTTAACATTCAAACAGATTCCCGACAAGTGTGATGATTGCTTAGCTGGCGTACTTAGCAATTTTGTCATCTGCTTCTTCGGCTTCATTAATATGATTCCATACCATCATGTGAAATGCCGCGACTTTTCCTATATCATTTGATTGTCGACGATATTTCGTACTCAATTCCTTTCTTTTTTGTATTTTTAATATAATTTCCGATTGTTGTTTGTTCTTCTTCTTACAGTTCATTTTAGAAAAAGTCATTCCTTTTTCTTTGTGGGTTAGTGTTGCTGTTGTTACCGTCATCACAAATATCGTTCCAGTTGCCGCCGTCGTTGTCGTTGGCATTGCCATTGCCAGCCAGTGTTGTTGTCATCCGACAAATGTCAAAATGTTTTGTTTGTTGCCAACATTATGGAAGCAACAACAAATTGCTATACTAATTATATCATTTTTTCTGTACGTGAATGGCATACGTAATGAGGGTAACAATATGTTGCAGCAACAGCCCGAGCAGCAGCACCATCAACAGCAACAACAACTGCAGCTCCAGCCACTGCATGCGACAATTAAGAATTCCAATTATCAAAGGTAAGTGCATCATCATAGCTCACAGGGAACAAAGTGAGACTGTTAGAAACTAACAAAACGAAACTGGGATCCTTCAAAACCCAACCAAATAGAGAGAAATTAAGGCATCAAAAGAGCCAAACAACAAAGCGAAATCTGAGTAGATTCAGACGCAGTAGAAGAAGAAGAAAAACTCAAAACAAAGTAGTTAACGAATCAAAGTAATTTAAAAAAAATGTGTAACTGGAACTTCAAACGAGAGACTGGCTGGCATCATTATGGTCTAGTTAAGGTTTGAAATCGACTCAAAAGATTTGTTAAACGTCAAAAAGTATGCGATAATGATTTGTCCGGAATTCCGCGATATGAGTTCCATTCCCTGCAACTTTATTAAAAATTATGTAGTATTAAAAATATAACAATTATATAAAATGTAAAAGATTTTTCAATACTGGATAATGAATTTAATGGATATTTAAAGTCAACTTAATAATTTTCAATCTAAATTGGAAAAATTCCAAAATGAAATGGAATTTTACATTCTAAATGGAGGAGAGTCCAATTAAAAAGCATATTTTACAATTTCTAATTGAAATTCCCAAAGTATAAATTTAATTTTGAAAAATATTATTTGGAATTTAAAAATTCAAGTTGAAATTTAAATGATATCAATTGCGAAATTTAGATCACAGCAATTGAAATTTAAAAGACATCAATGAAATTAAAATGACCTCAATTGAATTGCCAACAAATTAATTATTAAAATGAAAAATACATCAAATTAAATTTCAAATACACTAGTTGAAATGTAAACTATCAATTCAAATTGCAAAACCACCTATTGAAATGAAAAAAGATTTATGAAAATTTAAAAATTCCACTTGATATTTAAAATACATCAATTTAAATTCAAAAATTGTTTTTGTAACATTTATTTATAATTTAAAATACTACAATTGGAACACCAACAACAACTTCATTACGCATGACCACTTTGAATAGAAATCTAACGAATCTAACAATTTAATTTAAAAGATATGTTGAATTATTGAAAATTTTCGGATTCTTCGTTAATTTTTCAATTTGAAATTATAAGGAGAAATGACAATTTATTACGAAATTTCAGTTTAAGTTGAATTTTTTAAATTTAAAGTGAAAATCTCAATTTTATATTTTCCAGAATTTTGTTCTGTTGACGTCGAACGTTCAAGTCGTTTGTATTCTAGTCAAGAAAATATATGTGGTTTCCATCAAATGGAAAATCTACATTAATTATGTAATAGTATCCATTTAAAATTAAGACCATCCCCATTTGGAATTGTCTCAATATGAATAGGTTCTTTGGTTTAAAAATATTGTTCCATATATTAAATTGTTTGCTTTAATTAAGATCTTTTAACACGTTCCCCTCATTTCAGGTCTCCACCATCCCCTTCTCCTTCTTCTTCTTCATTGTCATCGAATTCCGTTTTTAAACCATCACCATTACTGGAGTTTACATTAGCAGATGTTACCATGTCACAGTCCTACAAACCAACTTACGATAAACCGAAATATCCCTCTAGTCTCCCAGCAACATCCACCAACACGCACGGTGCATCAGCCAACATTGAGGGTGCTGCTGGTGCGCAAACAACGACAACTAAAGACCAGCATGATAATCGTCGCTATTCCACAAGCTATTCTACTAGTAATGGAGAAACGAAATTTCTATTTCCTAATGAGCAACAGCAAGTGTATTCCATACCACAGCAACAGCAGCAGGAACAGGAACAACAATATCAACAACAACACCAACAACAACAACAGCAGCAGCAACATCAAGAGTATCAGCAACGACAGCCGCCACCACAACAAAAGTATCAGCCTGAACAACAACATTTTACCGAAATGCCAATTTATATCTACAGGGATCCATATACAAATGAGAACTACCATTATACACCAACTGAGCCCACGATTCTGGAAGCGGTGCCACAATCATCAGCAACTTATACGAGCGACCATAACGATAACGCGGCAAATGGTTACAAGCCGCAGCATCAACAGCAATTGCAACAGTATCAACCTGCAACACAAGCCCACGATAATCAGGAATATTTGGTGCAGTCAAGCATGACAGTGGGTGTACACCACCCTCTGCAAAAACCCAATACTTTCCTAACCAGCGATAAGGATGTCTATCTTAAACGTCCTGGTTTAGTGTACGACGAGAGTTATGTTGCCCATCCTAATGCGGTGGTAGAAAAGAAAAGGGACAGTCCACAAACAATGAAAGCAAATAAAATATCATATGATTCGCATGATTACCCACCGCCAAGTTACGCCCAACAACAGACATCGAATTTCTTGCCCACTCCCGAGCCTGAAAGGCCTCCAACCCCAAGGCCAACACAGCCGCCGCCGCCACCAATAAGACGACCACCACCATCATATGCCACAGCGTCGCCTCCTTATGACCCTCCACGGCAGGACTATAGACCACGACCACGTCCACCACGTCCTCCTCCTCAGCAGGTATCCACATTTGGACGTCCGCAGTATCAGCAACAACAATATTTACAATCATCACAAAATGCGTTGCCTAATTATGCAAACAATTTAGATAATTATTTATCGAACAAACAGCAGCAGCAAGATCCACACTATCAAACAGAACGTCCTCCTCCATCTTACTTGCAACAGCAACAGTCGCAGCAACATCCTTACTATGAAACTGGAACCCCTTCGTACAGACCCCCTCAACAGCACCAGCAACAAGCGTCTTATCCTGCTTATGAAAGTCCTCACTATCATCAACAACCTTCGTCGCATCCTCCTCGTCCATCTTACAATAATTACTACGACTATCAGATAGGTGAAGTGCCACCCCAATCACAAGGACCCGTCAATTACCCCTACCCACGTCCACCCAATGGGCCATATCGACCACCACCTCCTCCAGTACAACAACCAAGTGGCCTGGCGTCCTTAGTGCAATACGCACCACAATTCACTTCACTGCTTCTGGGAGGTGGTGGTGGAGGAGGCTCTTCTACGAATTCAAACAGTCCATTAGGCAGCTTGTTAGGCGCTCTTACCGGTGCTGGCAACGCTCAGCAAACATCTTCGTCGTCGTCGTCCTCATCATTCAACAGAAGACCCATTAACGCCCAGCTCATTAGAGCATTAGAGAACATCGCACGCAATGACGATTTGCAATGTGTGCCAAAAGTTGTTTGCCAAATGATTGCGGCCCAAACACAACGTGGTCAATTGCCCAGTTTTATAACATCGCCGGCCATAACCAAGTGAGTATGAGAATTGTGGGTTACAAATAATGTGTGTATTGGGAATGGCTGTAGGAAATGGAAATGTGGGGAAAGGGCATTTAACTTTAGCAAAGTGTTGGATAATATTGCAGTGTAAGCAATAGGTCAATGTGGTATTCCAAGCCTTAAGTTGGGTTAGATTGAGAAAGAGAAGATGAAGCATTGGTACTTCGCCGCATGACCCATTTGTGGGAATACACCATTCTGTATACAAATAGCTCTGACTCCTCTGCTGCGAGATCGTGTTGTGAATAGATCTCGAGTTGGTACCATGAATAGGTCTCATGCCATGAATGGGTCTCCTATCATTAATAGGTCTCCTGTCATACCTATTCCCTATTGTAGTTTCACATTTCACATCCGACCCATTAATTATTCCCCTGTTATTCTACGCGGCACCCAAATAATCAACTACAAAAATTCACTCAAAATATCAATATAATTATATTCTGAAAATAAATTAACTTTAATTCACCTCGAGTTGAACTTAACGATACACTTAACTAACTCTTTCTCCCCGCAATGCAGTTTCTTGGCTGGATTCCCAGCAGCATCGCCTGCCTTGATTTATGGACGGGCTGCACTCTTGGGCATCAGTGGCGGCGACCAAAGTTGTCACCACACCTATGTGAAATGTCCCAAAAATGAGGTAGGATCAATATCATCTCAAGCAAAGAGAAATATTTATTTTTGTATACCCCACCTCACAGGTCGAAATTATCTACTATCTGAACAATCATCGTGGTGGATTTTTTAAATTCTTTAGTGAACCAGAACCTCAGCCATCACAAAACCCACAAACCCAAGATGCCCCACAGTCTTCGCTCTTCAGTATCTTGGCAGCATTGACAGGGGCTGAACAAACTCCGTCACCGACAACGCCACGCCCTCGACCCAAACCTCAACCAGCACCGTCCTCGGATATAACCAGTACCATAGGGAACTTCTTCACTAATCTTCTGTCCGATTATATGGGGGATGGGGCTATTGTTGAATACCAAAGGAGGCGTAGGAGAAGATCGGCTGAAAGACGAGTAAGATTTGTAAATAGTGATGAAGACGAACATTACGAATTCAGTTCCAACAACGAAGATTACAATGATGAAGAAGATTCCGAGGATACACAACAAACTGTTGAATTCTCTTATCAACCGGAATATTCACGGGATGAAGACCAAGGCTACAGTGAGACACAACCACGGGTAGTCCATGCACCTTCTGAAAAAGATAATAGATTTAAATTCTTTCCCGGCCGAGATAATATCGCTGAGGGTAGCGGCAAAATAAGCGAAGATATTAAATCTTTAATACAAAGATTTAATGAATTCAACATGGGACGGAAATTGAAATTCCCCACGGCTACAACAGAAAGACAATATGTAGATGTGACTAAAGGGTCTAAGGGCGTAAATAAAGAAGAGGATGAGGAAAATTATAGCCAACAATATACCAATTATGAGGCAGACACCTTTAAGAAATTAAGAGACTCAAAAATGGTAACATTTCAAGAAGATGCCTCCGGCCAAAAGTCATATCACAACTTATATCTAGATGAATTGAAGGATTTGTCAACGGCTGAATCTTCTCATACTGGCACAAAGTTGGTTTTTCCTGAACGTGAGGGGAAAATATTAAATAACCCCTATTATGCTGGGTCATACTCGTACAATCACTTACAACAAAATCCGTCGGAAGAATCCCAGGACAAATTTGTGGTGCCTAACAACCAAAGACCTAAGGAATTCAATGAGTTGTACATTCCACAGGAGAACTATCAACAAAAACCTCCAGTACACAATGAGATCAGCTCTCCGTTGCCATTTTATAGCCAGGGACCCCAAGCTAATATTGAACTTACATCGCCTGCAGGTTCGCATATTTACAATAACCATGTGACTTCATTGAGCTCCATAAATAATTATGTTTCTAACTCTGCCTCCAGCAATAACAATTACTATGGATCACCGTTGAATCAGGTTGAATTCAAGCCCATTAGTCCCAGCAATAATTACTTTCTGCCTACCCCAGCTCCAGAAACCGATACTGGTAGCGAGTTTACGAATTCTATATATCCCAGCAATAACTTTAATGCCAATGTCAAATACTACAATCAAATTTCTACAAACACTGCAGTTAACTCACAGGAATATTCAACAAGTGTCACTAATAATTACAACAGTGGCAACTACAATTCCCATAGACCTCTGCAAAATCCCCCCTCCAGCAGTTCATATACACCAAGTGACAATAATAACTATAATCAAGGATCATACAACTCATATAGACCGTTACGTAAACCCTCATACAGCAGCTCTTCAAACTCTGGCACCTCTGTAAACTACAATAGTGGCAACTACAATTCCTATAGACCTCAAAGTTATACATCAAGTGCAAGTAATTCCCTTAACACTAACAACGCCCATAACTCTGTTCATTCTCAGAGTTATCCTTCTAACACATACTCCCAAAATAATCGATATCATTCATCCTTTTATACCACCAGACGTCCTTCGACCACGACCACGGCGAGGAATGATAATGTTTATGTCACAAACGGAAGAGGTGAGACGGAATACTATGTAACACCGGATGGTAGAAAAATATATTTATAATCGTAAGTTATGATTAAGGATGAAATATTTATTAATAAATTGTAATTATTGGAAATGTATATAGGATTGCTTGATCAGATGTAATATTTAATAAATTACCTTGTATATAAATTTTTGAAAATAACGATCGCATCCCATACATGATTTAGTACTTACATTTTTCTAGTTCATCCTAAAAGTATGCCTTTAGTTTGAAAGCACAGAAATACATGAAGATGCCAGATTGGTCTATGAGTAAGAACCCCAGAAAATTGTTTAGAAATCTGGTGGATATGAAACTTACATGTCAATTAGATTAATCACAAAACCAGTTATCCAAAAACCAGGTTTCAGTTATTTCAAACTACAATTTAAAATAACAGAATCTACAATTTGTTGAAGCAAACAATCCGTCGGGCGGTTCCGGTTTTTATAACTGAATCTTACAAAGTGAACTTGTTTAATTTAAAAACTGACAAATCTGACAATTACTGACAAGTACGCTTGATAAAGGTCGAACAATTTCAATATTTACCAGTATGAACTTCTCATACATTACCACAGTTTATTTATTTTTATATAAAATTTTAACTTTCTGTAAAAAACATCTACCATTTGAAACCCTTTTAAGGTGTGTTAAAGTTTAAAATTATTTCCAATGACTTAATTTTTATTGAAAAATCAATTGAAACTTCTTATTAAGAAGGTTATTTTTTTAATAAACGACGTTTTCTGTGGAAAAGAAATGATGCGTCTGAAGGAGGTAAAGTGTTCCGTTATTTTGACCATTGAATACTTATTCCGAGTTATGGCCTTATTTGTCTCTAATCTATTTTACCATTTTACCGAATCTCCTTAGAAACCCACAAACATGCTGATATAAAAATTTCCATCAAATTAGTTTTATTTAAAATAAAATTGTATGGCATTAATGATTGAATATGATCTCAGACTTGCGTATACAAGTACATGGCGTATTCTGGCGATCCAATGAGTCGATATAATTATTTCGGCAACAACGCGTCGAATGTAGGCAAGTACTCAATTATTTCTGGTTTATCGGCATAGACGTGCAACTTTATATGCCAGAGAAAATATTCTAATGGCGCAAAATCGAGTGAACAAGGTTACCAGTGAATTCGTCCATTTCGTGATTTACATCGTTCGTCAATTGTAATTGTATTGTCGTAAATGTATGGCGCGCTGTGTTACATGTAGCGCGGTCCTGCTGAATCCGCATGTCTGCAACATGAATGTCATTCAACTGATGCACGAAATAGTTAATAATCATGGTCTGTACCGCATACCGTTGACTGACCACCCGTTGAAGTTCTGGTCATAATCATATTCAACGGCACGACGGAATGTTCCCAACGGCACATAAAGCCCATCAAACGGTGACTTTTTCTGGATGTCGTGGTGTTTCGACAATGGCTTGTGGATTACCACCGCTAAACGTATTGCGAAAATCATCTATAGTTTCTCGAATTAATTGCTCTGAGGAACGATTATGGGCACCATAATGTGCACGTAATATCCGATGAGTTTATCGAATTGATCCCTGGTTTTCAAAATAAAAGTGACCAATTTGAAAACAATGCTATTGCCACATTTGGTAATATCCAACCAAAATTGGTAACATTTAAATGGCTTGGTAACATGGTAACATTTTATTCATTTTGGTATTATTTTGAAATGAAATAATTACAGCCTTTCTGAATTGAGTGCAACTAATTGAAAGTGTAACCCCCGGGTAACCAAAATACGCGTTTGTCGTCGCCGTCTGTATTCGTCTCTTTCGCACTAACGAACTCTTTGTGCTTTGATTAGTCGGAATATAAAAGTGTTAGAATACTTGTGCCCTAAATAATTTTGCATTGCAATTGAAAGGCAATAAAATGCAAAGAAAGTCCAGATTATGTTTTGTTATGCCATATTTTATGATTTGCTTTTGTTTTTTTTTTAATCTTTATATTGATGTATGATGAACCGGTGTAAAACCGTAGGTCCCAATCAGTGAGTATAAAACTCGAAAGAGCACTGCCCACTGGTTGTGTGAAGCTCTCCCCGATCCCTTCATGGGATGTAATGGGAAACCATTTATTTATTTAACGTAACGAATTATTTTAAATAAACATTTAATGTTCTAAATAAAAAATTTTAAAAACATTTAAATACGTTTGATTTATTTGTGTAGTTGGAATTGGAGTTCAGAATTTAAACATTGCGCAGTTGGAGTCCGAGTTGACAATATTTTAGAAACTTACCACACCTGTGTTCTATACTATCACATATTTTAAAAAAATATTATATATTTTTCCCATAAAATAAATGTTCATTAAAGACACATCACAGAATCTTATTCTTAAAATGTTGCAAGAGCTTTGAGAGACGATTATTGTTAAATAAATCGTCGACTAAACCTTGGCTGTGACTAAAAACTATGGGAGAAAACCAGGAATTTTTTGGTTTAAAACCAAATTAAATACAAATACTTAGTTAAAATAAGACTAAATATACAAAATAAAGCATTATACTTTAGTATTAATCAAATGCGGCACAATACAACAAAATGCGGGACGATACCGCCAAAAGCGGAGTAGTTGGCCAGGTTACCTAAACCTCTCATTACCTTTTTTAAATAAGGCCCGCAGAGTTTACCAAAACAAAAACAAGCAAGCCCTTTTAGTTACAAATTTTGTACCTAGCTACGTTCGGTAGTAGTACATTTCGATATGATTGTTCCAGTACTAAAATCAATATCCCATCCCTGTTATCAGATATATAGCGTCATCCTGGGGATATGCAATGCATTTTGCATTCAATGCGTATTTAAAGCTAAAGCGATATTGCGGATTTTAGGATGTGATGGAAGATAACATCTTAAAAACACAAATGTATTATATGTATATTATGTTTGTTTTATTTATTTATTTACTACGACAACATAGACTTACACAACTAAAATCGTTAATATAATATGATACAATCATTACATATAAAAAAATAAATAATTGCTCAAAAAAACTATGACTAAATGATAAAAAAATAAAATACATTTATTTTTTATATTTTTAACAATGGAAGAAATTATGATGATATCATATACAATTTGTGAGAGCTTTGGCCAAAAAACACAACCGACAGTAGTTTTTACCTCTGACAAAAAAAAAGGTAAACCCAAATAATGAATGGAAACCCTGGGTACGGGCAAACCCCCATTTGAACTGAAAATCAACAAGTTAAGCTTCGTGTGTGGATCTGTGTGTGAAATGCGTATTAAAAATATTGTGGAGAAGCTACACAGGAGCGAAATTGTATCCTTACAAATATAAAACAAAGTACAAAAAGACAAGTAAACAACTAAATCCCTTGATAAGCGTACAAAATTAAATTGTGTTGCATGCTGCATGTGGCAAGTAAGTCCTTGTGCCAGGACCAACTATCGGTGAGAGTGGCGAAATACTGTAAGGTTTGGTGGATGGCAACAAACCGACGGTGTAAATGATGTTCTGTGTAAATGGACATATTGGGACACATGAAGAGTCATTCATTCATTCGTGCGTTCGAGTCAGTCCGAGCGAAGTTCACGTGATGCAGCCAGACTTTGTTAGTGTAGTTTTTTTTTGTTTGAATTGTAGTGACAGTAATGCCAATACATTCAATTTTTTACGTTTAATTTTTGTATTTTTTTTTTTTGATGATTGCATTTCGAGTTTGCAAAAGGCGCTTAACATGTTGCTGGCAACACATTTAATACATATTGTCAACAATTTGTTGGAATTTATACCCAAAGATTGCTGCAGTTGCTTTCATGGTTTTCTTTTTGTTGTATTGCAGTTCCAGTTTACTTTTTTCGCTCAATTTTTTCAATTTAATGAAAAACCTTGTACGTCCAATAGTGCCGGTTACTTGGTTGGTCTTTGTACACCAATGATTGCTGACATAATGAAATCGTTTGTAACTCTATAAGCGCAAAAAGCTGGAATAAAACCGGCAGTATATCTGAAAGCTGGAAAGCTGCAAAAAAACTGTGCTATGTAGACAATGACTTGGGGAACAATGAAAAAGTGGTCATTAATTGTTCGGCTAGGAGTGGAACAGCAAAAAAATAGCAACATAAAGAAAAAGAACGAAAAATAACATTTAATGATGCCTCAGTGGACTGAAGTTAACAAATTTTAAATAGTAACAATTAAAATGGCAAAATGCTTTAAAAAAAAAATTAAAAACAAAAATGTTTTAACTGATTTAAGGGGTTAGGTTGAGTCTAGGAAACGGGAAAAGGGAGAACTTGTGAACCACTTTTATTATCATTCCGATTACACTGTTAATAATTTAAACAAGAATGGTTTTCAAATGTTGCCCTATCTAAACTTTAAAAGGACTATTGTATAATTGCTTGTAACTGGTGTAAATCTGTGGGTTCCGACCAGGAAACGGACACAAATATTGAAAGCATTCCACTCTCGATCATTGAAACCGCTTCAGGGGATGTTAAAGGAATTGGGTTTGCTTCCAAAGATAAAAAAGTGTACACTTTAAAGTATGCCGCAGATCAAATTGGTTCAACTGAAATCTTTAGAAATGTGTATCTAGATTTATATATTTATTTGATGAGAAATAGTACACCTGCACCTATGAATTATGAGCTAAATTACGCGAAAAGCTGGGTTTTTTTTATTTTTAATAAATAAGTTGACGTTTCCAAAGTGAAACCATAAAATAATAGAAACAAAACAGGTTAACAAATGTTGAACTAACTAAACTTCAGAACATCTATGGACAATTGTTTGTAATTTGTTTGTAAAATTGCGGGTCCCGACCAGACAGTGATGTATGTAAAAGGAATTACTGTTGTTTCCAAACTCCAATTTCAACTTGAGAAATACTTAGATTCATTTAATTTGATTGTAAGTACTAAAAAGTAGTGCACACGTACCTATGAACTATAAATTTATAGGGGACATATGTGCGTCTGAGTTATGCATAACTAACCTGACCAACTGTTTTCGATCGAAAAGCGGAAAGTTTTTCGCATTGTGCAACATTGTGCTACGCGTCAAAATCAGCAGATTACGGTACACTAAAAAAATAAGACTAAGATTTTCCTCCTAACCGGCACTTAAGGTTGGCGACTCTACTAAATTTTTGAAATTTGTTTTCTATGAAATTTGTTTAAATATTTTTTCCTATAACAAGCATCTCATTACGGAACTTTTATGGTCTAAAATGTCAAACAAGTTCGACGTTAAAAGAAGCGCAAATACCACAAAAATTTATTTTCATTTTTTATTATTAACCCTATGGACATGTACATTGCTTACAGGCTAGCAATTACGTTAATTCAAATTCAAATAAAATAATTTAGGCGAAAATTTAATTTTTATGTTTTAGCTACTGTCTTTTCTTTTAGTTTGTTCCGCCTAACCCCTTTATGGTTTGTCCCTATTGCACATATTTTTTCTTTTTTTTTTTTTTGTTTATTATCCCACCCTTTTTGTCATTTATTGTAAACGAAATTTAATATAAAGCAGCAACACTGCCACATGTCAATAACATTTGTTTAATTTATGCAACATAATTATTTACATTCCACTCTGTATATTACTGGCCATAATACAAGGCTTGTACTACTACCCCTTTGGGCCAACAACAACCGCAATAACATGGAAATGGATCAAACTGCGTGAAGGTATGAGGAAGCATAGAGGGTCGAAAACATGACAACACTTGTGGTAAAACTCAAACCATTTGCATCAGACAAATCTGCAACCCTGTATCCATACTTCCGGAGAAGACAGCAGAAAAAAATTGCTTTAAACTTAATGTCAGTTTCTCTCTCCCCAAGCGTAAATGCGGTAAGAGGTTACATGTCATTCTTGTAAGGATCCCTGTGTCCTTTCTCTCCAATACATTTCTTGCTTTACTGTCAGCAGTGCTCTTCAATATACAAATACAAATACAAATGAAATGGAATGGATGGATGAAAATTGAAATGGTAAAAACAAATAAAAAGGATAAAAAATCATCATCATTAAGTAAAAGTAAAAAGGTACAAAAAAAAAAGCGGAGTAATTTTTTGTACCCAAAGAACTGGGATGTATTAAGTACGCGATGACAATGAAAAGAAGTACGCCATTACATTACTAAGAGGTAGTCAGGATAGTAAGTCCACCTTCTTCTTCTATTGCGCTGAGCTTCATTCCGATGTATCCCTTAGCGCGGCGATGGTGGTGGCAGGGGACCAGTGCCTGGACATGGCATCCTCTTCGCCAGCAAACGACAGAGGGGCACATCACGCACAGCATCGCCAATGAATAAAGACAACAAATACCATTGTTTCATGCCGGTTGATTGCACTTTGTAGTTGCTGTAAAGATAAATATAAAATGAAAATTATATATAAATGCTCATGTCGGAGATGTCGGAGATGTTGGCTTCTTAACGCTTTTGTTCCAAAATAAAAAAAATTATATCTGCTGCAGTTTTATATTCGTATTAACAAATAAAGCCAATGTTTTTAAATGCAAATACCAGGAGTACTAAAATCACCAGTAAGAGTTGGAAAAAAAGTCTTCAGCATTAACAATAATAATAATAAAAAAATAACAATGCAGAGAATTCTGCGACAGGGACAGGGGATAGAGTTGCCACTACAGTTACTGATTTCGAGAGGGGACACACACATATACAAACCCAAAGTTACTGGTAAATATAAAAGCGGATTAAAAACAATAATATCTCATAAGTAGTAAAAGTAGAGAGTAAAATACTTTTTCCCCAGAAACAATAAAATAAATGTTGGGGGTACTTAAAACAAAGACTTGTTGAAATCCGCGAACACACGCATACACACAAATACACACACACACATACTCACGATTGCAGAAAAACTTATGCAAACTCACAAATCCTTAATGCCAATGCAGGGGCGGAAATTGTATACTGAAAGGCCTTTTCATATGACTAACATTACAGATCCGTATTTTGTACTTCAGGTGTTGACACACTGTCCGATCAAATCCCACGATTTGCGTTGTATCTCTCAAAATAAGTATAAGTGGAAAGCATAGTTTGGAGACATCTGACTATAGTCTCCAATAGCCTTTCGCCACCTGTAATTATATTAAGTGGTTCGGAAACGATCTACTATTTTATTTAGAACTGCTAATTTTGAACTCTTCATTGAAACTCAAGACCAATCTATATCACCATTAATAGAGTTATATGCTTCAAAAAAAACTTGCATAATTCGTCATTGGCAGTTACCAAACCATATAGCTTTTTCAGATCTAGGCAGCGTTTGTTTGTTCATAAACCGAAATGCAAATGAAAACTCTATTGCATTGAGAATTCTGTAGAAAAATACAAGATAGCTACGTTCGCTAATGAAGAAAAAACGGTTGGGGAGAAAACGCGACAGTGAGAAAATTGAATCTTACAGAAGGGAGTATGAGGCCCGTAATTTCTACCGAAAAGTACAAAACCAAACCAACAGAAATGGATCAGGACCCCGCTTTTGTAGAAATAAGGACGGGAATCTTACCACAGATGTGCAGAGTACATTGGGAATATGGAGAGATAACTTCTCAGTTTACTTGTCCTAGGAGACTTCAATATAGATGAGGGTGTTGAGCAAATACGATGATAGCGGTGACCGCCGCCCTCGTAGCCAAAGTTGAGTTCAAAGCCGGTGGTGCTGTAAGGTCTATGCATCACCTCATATACGAAGTCTGGCTAAACGAATGCAGAATACAGAGTCATGTTTTCAAAAAAGGCGACCCGAGTATATGGACGAACTATCGTGGAATAAGTTTTGCATACAAAGGCCTCTCGATATTAGTGTGCCAAAGACTAAAGCCGTTTGTTGCAGACCTGATCTGACCTTATCAGTGTGACTTTAGGCATGGAAAGTCAACTAACGACCAGATATGCACATTACGAAATATCCTGAAGAAACCCCACGCAAACAAATCGACAACTACCACCTCTTTGAAGATTATAAGGCTGCCTTCGAAAGCGTGATACGGGGAAAACTGTACCAAGCTATGTCGGTACTATAGCTAAGCCGATATTCCTTTGTAGAGTGACAGTGACCAAGACGAAATCCTCAGTAAAAATCGGTAAAGATCTTGCCGAACTATTTAGTACTCGGCGACGCCTCAGGCAGGGCGAACCCCGTCATTCGGTCTCTTCAACATATTAATTAAGATCATTGTCAGAAAATCTGCAATAACCAAGAAAAATACTTTCAGCAGCAAAAGTCGCATGCTGCTCATGTATGCACAGCATTGGGCGAAATCTGCGAGAAGTTACTGCAGTATTTTCGAGAATTGAGAAGAAATCAGCAAAAGTGGGTTTGGCAGTAAACGATTTAATGATTTCGACACGCGGAACATCCACCCGGTTGGATCAAAAGATGAACGTTGATAAACGTTATAATTTCGAGCCCGTGAATAGGAGCAATAACGTTAGCCTAGAAATCAATCGGAGAATTGTGCTTGCAAACAGAGAAGATCTCTCGAGAAACGAAGAACCAACTTTATCCGACTCTCCTACAACCTGTTCGAGAGAAAAATGCTCCGAAAAATATACAGTCCTGTAGTGGAAAGCGATGAGTGTCGACGATGGATGAACCACGGGATGTGTAATCAGTATCCCGCCATCGGCGTAGTTCCGCGTATCAAAATAGCGCGTTCACGCTGGCTACGCCATGTCGGAAAAGAGGATGGTCAGGACTTCGGTGTAAAGATCAGATGGAATACTGCCTAAGAGAACTTGTTGTTACCAAACTGGAGAAGAAGACCGAGCCCGTTGGAGACACATGTTATCCTCATTTTGTAAGGCCCTTGTGGCCACATAAGTAAGTTAGTATTTGTCTCAAAATACCAAAAATGCAATATTTCAAAACTTCGGGAAAGTATTATGGAGTCGAAATTACAATTATGTTAAATAATTCTGGTAAATATTTCTTTTATTTTGATCGGCGGCTAGGTAGTGGTACCATTTTTTGTCAGAAAATTCATATTTTATATGAACAAAATTAAAAGAAATTAAAAATAAATGGTGTTGTAGTTTTCTGAGAAGAGAACAAACGATAGATGAGCTTTAGATATGTACACGAAAGCTTTCATATGAGTTATAGAAATTAAATCAAAACGCTTTCATTCGCCTGTCTTTTGTTCGTCTGTTTTTCAATCGGCATACAGAAACAGACTGTAAACGAAGTTTTGAACTTAAATTTCTAGTTAAATAAAATTTCCTACAATTTAGTTCAATTTCATAATTTTATGTACACATTGTACCAATTTTTTAAACAATAATAAATACTAGAGTTGATATACCCCTTGCATATGTTACTAATTCTGCTGCTTCTCTACTCAGTTACGTGATGTTACATTGACGTACAAACCACGTATGGGAAGTCAAGCTAGTAGGCCTTCCGAAAACCGCTTTCCGTCGTTGGACTTTTCCCTACACCTTCACACACCGGCACAAACAAGAACACTACATGCACAACTAAAGTAAGAAAAATTACAATAGTGATATTGTTTTTAATAAATCAAGTGCAAATGAAAGTTGAGAAATTATTATGAAAGATTATTCTGATGGATAAACTAAGGAAATAAACCAACAAAGGACTTTAGATATTTGAAAGGACTTTGATATTTAAAACGCAAAGAGCCCCGAGATAAAACGGAGAAAATATGGCCATAAAACCAAGGGGAATCTGAAAACCTGTAGCTCTTTTGTATCCATCCGTAGAACCTTAAACTTTTAAAGGGAAGTCAATTTTAATAGGTTATTACGCCATAATGTAGGCAGTAGAAATTAACAGCAATAGAAATGTATATGCATTATTATAATCTGAATGTAGACTTTGATGCTTTATTTTTTAAAGTTAAATGTTAAGGGGTTAACTAGGTACAGCTAAATATGTAGCATACAGTCTGAAAAAAATATTTGTATGAAGAATAATTTGAGGGAAAAATGTGATCAAAACCAAGTAGAAATATTGTGGGTTTTTCTCAATAACACACTTATTATTCTTCCATCCAAGGAATAATATAATTATTGTGATTTTTGTAAAACTTTCACTTTTGATTTCCAAAAATCTATTAAAAACTTTGATTAAATAATTTGCCTTCTGATGACCTAACCCTGCATAATTCTCCAATTTGTTTTAATAATATTTTGTTATTATTAAATTTGACCAACTCCTCCACACTTTGGTCATGTCCAAATATAATTACTTTTGTATGAACAACCAGACCTTTTGTAGAGACACTCCTTGCTCCCGTTTGGACAATTGTCACATGCAAATGTGACTCTAAACCTCTCGTCTTCTTGCGCCACTACCACTGAAATTTAGATTAGGACCTGCATACAAAGTTCACATTTGTTTTGTTAAACAACAAAACTCAATAACTAACCAGTCTAAAAATATAAATGGAACTTTGATTGGGTGTGCACTTGGCATATGTAAACTTTCCAACTCCATTGTATGCATTACTTTTGTTCACATCCAAAGTTTAGAGTTTGAGAGTGTGAAATAGTTTTCGAAACTTGTACTACAGCAAAATTATATGCAAATACGTATCACCACCTCCTTAGTTTTAACATCATCACCTCATTTCATCATCCTCTCCTGTAGCTTTCATAATCGTAATGATTGTATTACAAATTTTTGTTCACAAGTGTTTGTTTTTCTATCTGAGAGCTTAGTTTAACAATGTGCATTCATATATCTCTGTAGAGAGTTTTGTTTGTTCAAAATTTTGAAATCAATGTAGTATGTAAGTTTGAACTTCAGCACCACACGATACATGGTTTTGAATGGGTTGCAAGTTTTCAAGTTTTGCAAAAATGTCAAAATCCATTAGACTTTACTGAGCGTATGAATTAAAATAAGCACCTTTCTTGCTTATGCTTCTGTTTCAAATGGGAACATAATGAATTTAATTTAAAATAACATATGAGTTATTATATGCAAATTATGGCATACATTAAGGGGTACAAACAAAAATGTAAATAGCCAACATAATTTTGGGAGGAATGATCAAAATCTTAGCCTTTATGCAGATATAGTAAACCATACAAATATGGCACAAGTTAATGAACAATTTTTCAAATTGCGGATTCAATTCATTGTAATGGGGGATTCATTTAAAGGTAATTTTTCCGTAGGGATTTTATGACACATCAAACTGTCAAATTGTCCTGATATTTTTGTTCCGCATTACTTGATATTTTTTCATTGAAAGGCGGCTAACCTTCCGAATAATCACCGTTTCATGCTTAGAGCTCTTGAAAAGCTTGGAGAGTCATTCTTTCTTTTCACAGCTTTCGATCAAAATTTTGTTCAACGAAGTGACAAATTTCTGGCTGTATGGCTACGCTAATAGCCACATTGTCATATTCGGGCTGAAGAACAAACCGGCAAGGTTCAAGATCTACCATTACATCCAGAGAAATCAACGGGTTGGTGTAGTTTATAAGGATTATGTAGTTTACATAAAATTCAGTGGGTCATAAAGACACAAACTTCATATGTGTAATTGCATTTAATCCATTTCACTTTTTTGTCCGCTGACTGTAAGTATTAGATCGTTTGTATTAGAGTGGCATTTTGTTCTTGGAGAATTAGGTATTTCAAGCTGTTCAGCTTTTCTAATAAAATTTGAACCTTGAACTCGAGGCGGCAAATGTTAAAATTGGCCAATATACTCCATATTTTCCCCAGCTAAATATAAATGATAGTAAAACAATTTTAGCATCTTTCACAAAACTCCGACAGAAACTAAGTGCATTTCTTTCAGCTGATTATGGAAAATACAAAGTATCCTTAAATTTTAGGTCTAATTTTATCAACATTTTCAGCTTTAAATTTGTACGTCAAGTGGCATATTATTCCTGGTACTCCTTGAAATTAAACAAACAATCCGATACAAAACAAAATGTCACTCTAGTATATAGATGTGTGAGTACCAGGAGGGTTCAAAATGTGTATACTTTCGATTTGCTGTCTTCCTAGATGGGGGTTTCACTGGTAGACTCTGTTTTTCTCTGTTTTCGTTCGTATCGTAGACGTTCGTCTTGTACAGTAAGTTATTCCATGTGTGTGTACTAGCCATCTGCTAGCGCTTGAAAAAACAAATACCAAGTAGTACCATTTTCAATCAAGTTGTTCAGTACTAAACGTAAAATTCAAGCAAACAGCAACTACCTAGTATTCGAAATTTACCTCACGTAAGGTTCAATTATATCTGGCCGGGACATATTTTGAAATTAAATTGGCCAGAATTATACCTTATTAGATAGTTTTAGATAAGTTCTTATCTAATTTAATTCTATTATTTGTATCCAACGACTAACGACTAACGACTTCTAATTCGGTCTGTTAAGATCAATTCTTTGAATCTAAAGCGATCTCATCAGGTGAGCCAAGATCGAATCATATCACTTTTTTACGCGGGTTATTGCATTTTTTAAATTGTTGGTATGTATATAATCACATTTTATGGAGATAAAGAAATTTCACATTAATGAGAATTGTTTCAACACCTACTAGTGTCAAATCATCTAAAATACTTTACAAAACTATCAATATTCACAACTTGTCATGTATGCAGGATTTCATTGAAATAATGATCTTGAACCGGACCATGATTGAAAACGGTAACATTTAAAGATCAATAAAATATAAATAAAAGCGAAACATTTCATTGCAAATTTAATAGGTTTTCTAAGTTTAAAATTTTAATTAGTTTTCTAAAAAATGTTCCAATAGTATGCCTTAGAATTCCGTAATATTTTTATCCTTAAAGTATACCACAACACCACATCAACTCTCTGACCCTAAAAGTATACATTATATACCTTCATTTCCCTTTTCCCTCAACTAAAATTATTGTTTTATTATAAATGCGTTTCCTTTCTCTTCATAATTTTATTTGTTCTTTGTTTCTATTTCAACCTCAACTTTTGTCTCATTGGGTAAGGTCAGTGTCGTCTTAGCTGAAACTTCTTGGCGAATCAACACACAAAAAAACGTTAGTAAATGTTTGCAATAACTTTTTTATTGATTTTCAGCGCTTTAATTTATGTACGATGACGACGACGACGACGACGCATATTCTCATCGGAAGACATAAAATTATGGAATATAAAAATAAAGTTTCTTTATATTTGAATTAAATGCTAAGAACTATTTTATGGATAGAAGAAGGGAGAAGAAAGTTTGCAGGATATTAACAATAAACGTTAATCAGTACAAAGTTTAGAGAGAAGTGAATATGTGTGAATTGGATTAGAGGGAGGAGGATGCGGCAGGAAAGGTTGCCATATAATAAGGAAGCTGTTTTAACTTTGAATGCTATTGTGTGAGAAGTTCATACTACAAGCTTTCAGGGTATGATATATTTTCCCAAGAGAAAAATGGTTGGTTTCCGTTGGGAAAATAGATAATTCAGGGATTCACACTCACTGGCAGGACTTGTTTCAAAATACGTTACAAGTTCATCA
Source organism: Phaonia tiefii (assembly GCA_963931995.1). NCBI lineage: Eukaryota > Metazoa > Arthropoda > Insecta > Diptera > Muscidae > Phaonia > Phaonia tiefii. The sequence goes on from OZ008369.1 coordinate 293,904,066, forward strand.
CCAGATCAATCGTATATATGCCAACTTTATATACAATTTGCATATGCGAATTGATATCGATTGGCAATCCTTTTTGAGGCATGGTCAAGCGTCAAAAAAGCAATACTAATTTTACACATATACGTTGCTGATAACATCAAAGCTAAATACCCGGTTACTTCCAAGATCCCACTATGCATCTAGTATAATTTTTTTAATTTAACTAAAAACGTATAAGGAACACCCTTACCTACTTATACATATCTTAATTGTTTTGAGCTTTTAAACATTTTGTTTAGGAACACGAATCCCATTTGTAGTACACTTAGTGTGGCAACTCTGTGCTGTAAGTATATTTACCCTTCATTAACGAAAATTCCCAAAAAAACTACATAAAAGTCCTCTAACAATGAGTGAAAAAACTCAAAGTTTTTCCCACTTCCCCGTAGAATAAACAAGACAAACATCCCACAAAACCAGCAACTCATCTTCGACAAATCTTTGCAATTGTAACGACTAAGTTTTCGTGTTCCCAAACTGTTTATCTGAACAGTTTACAAGTGAAACAGACATTAAATTATGCACAAATGAGTTGGCATTTTTCAAATAAAAATTGATTGGAAAACATTTCAACAACATGCTGCAGTTGATCCTGGCTGCTGCTGCTACATAAAATGCAACCAGAAAAAACACCAATTTGCAACTCACAAAGTTGATGTGAAGTAACAAATGGATTGCGATTGACAATGACATCTTAACCAAAGTACAAAACTAAAGTAATCAATGTTGAGATGATGACGGTAGCGAAAGTATTTCGGAATAAAAGACCACATAAAACCTCATGACACATGTAAACGCTGCAAATGCGACAAGGAAGCATCATCATCCCACAAAGAAAATGACACACAAATACACCCTGTCGCGACACAGGGATAGCAACTCCCACTAAATACTACTCCAAAGTCAATGAGCCATATACCAATTCACTTGTTCCAACTCTGATGCTATTAACAGCTAACACAGCATCAGAAAGGGGTTTAACGACCTACCTGAAAACTTCCGACCAATTGGGATGCGTTTGCCTGATGCGTCCGGGACGTGAGGCATGCTGGCGACAGGGTTCCTCTAAAATACAAGCACGTTGTCCAAATTCACGCAATATTTCCTTTTGAGCATAATCCGCATCATAAGCCAGTATAGCAGTGTCACGTTTACTCCGAGCACGATAAGTACCTGTAATGGTAAAAGAAGAGATAACATTAAAGTCATGGAAAAGAGCTCTTCAACCCCCTTCACAACTGCTTCGTACAGTTTCGAAATAATCAAACGCTTATCAATTTTCAATACAAAAATTCAAACTATAATTTAAACAAAACACACACGCACACCTGCACACACGCTCTATCTATTGTGACATCCCAACAACAAAACGTTTACAAATGCTTAACATTAATCAACAACCATGGCTTTACTGGTTAAATCTCCACTTCTTCTTCTCCTTTTCGTCGTATATTTCTGGTATTTTTCCAACAAAAGTTTTACGAACTCTTTAGCCTTGACCGATTTTGTGGTATAAATATTTCAGTTTATTTTTATTTTTTTTGAAGTCACTTTGTCGTACCTGCTTGTTTATTGGGTTAACAGACACAGAGAGACAGACAAACAACCATGGGGATGTATGGATGCATTCCATCCATCAACATATAAGCCACGTTTCCTCATGTAACAATAGCATTGAATTCCAGCACTTGAAGACAACAGGAATATGTACGTGCTTAATATCAAGTTAAAGACCTTTTGATAACATATGGCCAAGATTGACAAGTTAACCAACCTAACTCCATTAGTAGGTTTTAAGGGTTAATTTTTTATTGTTGTCCCACATTGAGAATCATCATTTTAATTGGGTTAGAAGGCCTAATGTCAAGTGGCTGGTTTAAAGTTGTGGGGGAAAACAAATTAACTAACTTCAGTGTATTTAATCATAGAGAAATATATAAGAGTTTCTACCCCTCTCTTTAAGTTCTCTCGAAGACGACGAGATAGTAGGCCATTTCATCGAGTTCGAGTTGCTGTTGTATTTTAATCTTTGATTTGACATAAAACAGACAGAAATAAAAGGGAATGAGTATTTTCGTTCGATGCAACCAACATAAAGCATAATTTAGCTGTCATTAGTATCAGTCAAACACAATTTAAACTTAGTTTGCTGCATGGTTGCTTATCGCTCTCTCGTCTATCTACTATGTTTTCTATCAATTTCCTACCACATAGTCGATCACCTGTGTCATGGATACACCGAGTAATATTAATCAGAGTTTGCAACAGCTGTTTTATGTACTAACAAAGTCCGTGGATAACTTGGAAAGCATAGAGAGAATGAGAGGAATCTTTAATTTTAACAATTTGCGAGTTCATTGAGATCTACACAAATAATTTTACACTAGTATTTCATTACATTTTGATTTTTTTCACTGAATATCCCATTTTTTAATCGATTTACTGATTTATATGATCCTCCCGCCTTCCACAGCACTTACCTGGATTTAACGAATATGCCAACTTCTTAGCGAATTGTGACAAACGAACGGATAAAACGATTACCGGGAAACCAATCAATTGTACGGGAATTTCAAATAATGGATCTGCATTTTGAGCCACACAAGAAATAATCATTTCCGTCAGGAACATATACAGAATACAGAAAATGGGTATGATAGTGCAGCTACACAGTAGTAACATATTCATTTTAAAGAATTTGAAAAACAAACTAATTCTTTTTTAAATAAACTTTTCAAAAAATAAAATCACACTTTTTTACAAATAACTGCCTTTATCGACATTCAATTTGCAGCTCTTAGTCAAGGGATCACCACCGCTTTTAACCAAAGTATTTCAACAACTGATTACAAGTTTCACTTAAAAACACCAACAATCTTGGCCTAAAAATTGTGTAGCCATACCAAACATTGAGTTGAAGCCAAAAGTGAAACATAAACACACACACGAAACTACCGACACTCAGCATGAGAGGATGACAAACAAACCACGACAATGATGAAGTAGGTAAGAAAACCCAACTGTCAAAAGCAAACAAACTATGTATGAATATAAACAAATACTGTACAGCTGATAAGAAATACCCAACGGAAAATATCGTACTGACAAACATGATTAACTTTTATGGAGGAGGCACAAAAGAAAAACAAAAAAAATATCAAAATTTGTAGCCGAGAAAATTGTAGGAACTATTGTTGTTGTATTTGTTCACTCTCATTTGGCCGAATGTTGACCAAATTTCGAGTTCAACAGTTGTGTTTTACTCTTTTACCGTCTGCGGTCTAAAGTCTTACATCTCAATTGAGCGTCATGTGGATGGCTGGCAAAGCTTTTCATAAGGAAGACACAGCAACGTTGGTCTCTTGTCTGGGCGAATTGTAGAAGATTTCATACCGAAAAACACACTAAACATAATCGAGATTATTTGTATTTGTCATGCACCCTACAGCTGGGGAAGAGGCGTTAAACCAGAGAATGTTATATGTACTTAAGGAGATATATGAATTGTTCGTGCTATGAAAACCCCATAGTTGTAATTAAAGGGGATGGACTAATTTATCTTTAGCAGGGGGCCAGCTAATAAACCCAATGCAAAACACTGTCCGTCTTATTCATAAAAAGTTGTGAGAGGTTTGAGAGGCGTTTTGTGTATGATAAACTGTCTCTCAAACCTCTCGTAACTTTTCTATAATACAGTACTAAACCTTTATATAATACAGTTTTCTATAATACAGTTTTACCAATTAATTGACTGGTAGAAAATTTTATTAAGATCAGTTTTGGTTTACGGGAGATATAGTGTCAATCGACCGGAAAGCGGACCATATTTTATATGGGAGGTACAAAAGTGGGCGTGGTAAAGTTACCCATTTTTAATCACAAAATTCCTTTTAAAAAAATTTGCAAAGTAACAAATTTCATTAAGATCGTTTGTGGTTTACGGGATACATCGTCTCAATAAACCTGTCAGCTGCCCATTTTTTGTAAGGGATATACCAGAATGTCAAAAGCACCAGTTTTCCATAGCAGATAGGCGTTTGGCTAAATATTGTCTAAGACCGATTGTCATAATGATTGGTTCTGTTTTGCGGGGGTTATCCTATCAACCAAATAGTCGGTCATACAACTTTTTCATGGGATGTACCAAAATGGGTGCTTGCAGAAATTTACTTCGAATTGTACAAACAGTGTTGTATTTTGAACATTATTGAAATATATGAAATATTTACAATTTATTTACAATTTGACAAAGTTATGTTATATAATAGAGTTTTTTAATCAAATGGTTTACACTTTCATTTATATTTCGTACATTTTTACATTACATTTTTGATGTCACATAATAAACAAACTAAGTACTTGTTGTAAGATTTTAGGAAATTTTTATGTACAAATGAACACAAGGAATACATATATTAACAAAAGTCATACGTAAGGTCAGGTTCAAGGGATGATGTCGAAAGATGAGGTGAATGTATCAGGCCCTTAGTTGGAAAATGAAATTCAAGCTAAGACGCCATCTAGTTGTCAGATATGTGGGTTGATTCTAAAAATATTGTTGCTTGAGTAGAAGAATAGAGCAATACGTTCTCTTTACGTTGTCTCAATGACGAACAGGTAGTATACCATTTCATTGATTTCGAATTGCTGTTGTATGTTACTCTTTGGTGGGGCATAAAAGGGACAGAAATTAAAGGGAATGCGTGTTTTCGTTCTATGCAAGCAACATAAAACCTTTACTTAGCTTGGTGCATGGTTTTATTATCGCTCTCTCTCTCTCTCTCTCTCTCTCTCTCTCTCTCTCTCTCGCCTACTTACTCTGCTTCCTATCAATTTCCTACTTCATGGATACCTCCTGGTCGAAGTACTTTAGATCAATTTGTACGCCAAAGATAAACGAAATATTTGAAAAGAAAACAAAATGAAATGTGTGAGAATGAGAGGGTATGAATTACAAAACTGCAGCCGGCATTATGAATGCAGCTGAATATCTCTTCGACCTCCATTATATTCTTAACACATGTCGTGTTACTTTCGTTTTTTTTAAATAATCGAAATGTTAAAATTTCGGTCCCAAACAATTATTTTCGTTCGAAATAACTTTGGCATAACAACCCTGTAGTTGATCTTACTGAGCTGAGCTGAGTACCAAGCCAATGAAAAGTCGGCGAAATTTTCGGTACACGAAATTCTCGGTCGTTTCGGTACACGAATTTTTCGTTTTCGTTTCTTCACTAATCACCATTCGCATTGGCATTGATTTTTTTGATTTTGCCACTTTTGTTGATTTTATGCAGAAATCAAGAAGATTTGCTTGAAGATTTGCTTGAAGATTGACTTTTGATTACTGGCAGGCTGAAAATTCTAACAGCAAATGCTACAGTTCATTTCAAATCGCTGGACCAAACTATTCTGCCTCATTTTAAATACCAACAAAAACTTCAATCACAGTCGTTCAATACCACCAAATATGTTTCAATACGATTTTATATACACTGCCTCTCCAACATGTATAATGTATGTATGTATTTGTCCGCAACAGGTGAAAGTAATTTTTGGCTGCGATTGTTAGCCATATACCGGACCTACCCTACAATGGCACGACACGAAAGAAGCCAAACAAAATAATATTAGCATTATATTTTGTATTTTTTGTTTTGTCGTAATCCATAGCCGCAAATCGGCCACATTGATATTCATTGAGGGTATTCAACGCTGAGCTATCAAACACTTTTGTGATTACTTTTCGATTTAAGCCATCATCATTATTAGTGTTGACAATAATATCATTTAGTTATTGCACTTGGTATTATGAAATTCATTGTTTTGTCATTTTGATAATAGTTTTAAGGTTATATTGCAATTAAACAAAAAACAATAAACTGACTAGTAATGGTCGAAAACTAGGGGAAGTGTTCCAACAGAAATTGGAGAATTAAAATAAAAAATCCGTAAGACATAAAGATACGCTCGCGACAGCAGTGAATCTTTAGGGGTGTAGTTGAAATTAGTTTTGTTCGCATCTATAGACGTGTCTATATGACTATTCAGATGCTCGATTTGACGTCTTCGTAGATGAAGGTTCCATTTTCCCAGTTGTATGTCTCCGTGGTTTCGCTTATATTGTTGCCGTTCGTCTTGAGCCCTAACTAAACTAATTGTTTACAAAAGAAGTTGTAGCTACTGCAAATTCGAGTGTTGCAAACGAATTGTAGTTGCCACAGGTGAATTGAGGTTGTCACGACTGAATTTAGTCCCCATAACTGAAATTCGATTGAAGCAACTTCTAATAGTTTGTGACACCCTCGAATGAGGTTGTAAAAAACTCCTATTCGGTTGTGATGACTGCCAATGTGGCTGTGACAACCTCCAAACCCACAATTCTGTGGGTGTACAGTGCATTATTTCGTTTAGGCAGTTACTATGTGGGAGTGAATATTTGGCTCTGGTTAGTTCCTAATTGCTCGTTCGATTGTTCGCGACATTTGTACCATTTTAGCGTCATTTTCATACTAGTAATTCGTTTAACTTGGTAGATGACTCTAAAAGTATTCAACAATTACATTATCTTTGCGAATGGATTCTCTGTTTTCGAGTTATGGCCAGACATGTATTTTTACGATTTTGTTGTTTTTGGCTATTTTTTCGAAAAATGTTGGCGCAATGTGTCATATTCCTTTGGAAACCGTCAAAAACTTATAGCTCTAACGAAAGAAATTCGTTGCATCAATGACCATCCGACAGTTTTGTCGTTGCAGCAAATGAATATTTACGTTGTCCGATGAATTTCAACTTACATTTAATGAAACTTTTTTTCTGTGCCCTATCTGGGGTATCCATCCCTCATTACAAAAAATCCTATCGTCCCATTTCCACAGTTATTTGTCTTTCATGTTTCCACTTTACTCACTTACTCATTTCTGTCAAATGATGTATGTGTCTGGCTGACGTTGCACCGTGTTGTTTGGAATTTTGTTTATGCCAAACTTATAACAATGATACTGAGTTTCCGCATATTTGGTAACAACATGTCACAGAAGCCTCCAGAAATTGTGTTCCAAAGAGTAACACTACATATACAATGGTCGGCGGACAGCAAGAAATTACGTGAATTTTCCGCCACATCAAAGTCACACCACCACCACAAACATCCCCAATCAAAAAACTAACAAAAATGTAGGCAAACCACGTAATAACACCAAGAAACCAGTGGAAGCAGAAGCACAAGCACGAGCAACTTTGAACAAAAGCCAAAACTAAGGCAATGGTGCAATTGCACGCAATGGGCAATCAACTACAGCACCACCAGTTCCAGCACCACAACCACCATTACACTAGCACCGTGATAACGGCTATTCGATCAAATGCAACACTAAAAAACCAGTTTGGCAAAGCCAACACGTAACCAATGTAAACGTCTCTTTAAGCCAGATTTACTAACACCACAGGCCACACTAGCACACAAACAGTCACAGAAGCACTTGCCCCCCTACATGAAGAGCAAAAGTTTGGAATAGACTTTCCGTTACTTCGTTATATAACCAACTTCACATATATGTATGTGTTTCTTAGCCATTATTGTTGGTCGTCTGTCTGTGGCTTGCGGCTTTCCGTACTGGAGCTTCCAAGTCATACTGGCAAACTTTGATTAGCCATAGAAGAAAATATCTTATGGTCCGCTACAAAAGACTACGTGATCATACCAAAGTAGACCGAGCCAAAAGTTGGAATATGGTCAGTATATAGTAATTGTATAAGTACGAGCATGATTCAATTTCTACAGGTTGTGCTAGAAGAACAGCTTATTAAACTGCAAAATTCATATGTATTTTGGTTTTGTACATTGTAATTTAATTTTATTGTTGGTATACAGTCGTGTTCAATTCGTGTTAAAATCAAAAACAAAATTCCTCCTTTTGTTTCTACGACAACTACAACTACAACTACAACCTACTGCCATCACTTGTAATAAATACATAATGAGTACGAGTACATAAATACATATTTTTAGGACTTCCTTGTAAAAATGTTTAATTATTTTATAATTTACACTTTCAAATGAAAACTGACAGCGAAAATTTGTTATAAATGTCAGTGGCTGTAAATGTTTAAGCCACGTGCTCGGTAGGTGATTTAAAGATATCGAAAAAATTACGTGATAAGCTGGCAAAACCTTCCAGATGACAACTTCCGAAAGTTTAAATATAAAAGCGAAAGTTTAGACAACTACATCTTGTTGAGTTTTGCGGCAAATGATATTTCTAATTTTATGAGGAACGAAGAACGTGCCTGGCCGTAGCACATCCATCCGAATAGAAAACGCAAGCTCCCAGATTCAAATCGGGATAGAGTCAAATACTTGTTTATTTTTGTAATTGTTTACCAAAAGCAAAAAGATGTTTGTAGGCCTTTAGCCGAAAAATATACTTTTGCTACAAAAATATTTCGTTTGCCAAGCATTCTCAGCATTTCAACGTTTCCACCAAATCAAAAATTTGAATCGTACAAGTCATTTCTATTGTTGTAAACGAAAGTTAATTTACCCCATGATCACACTACCTTGTCGTCATCAAGAGAACGTGAAGCGAGGAATAGCGGCTCTAGTCGATTTCTTTATGGGCCCGTCGATAAAGCCATTTACCTCAAGGCACTTTACAAGGTGATAATTTATTACGCTATCCATAACTTTAGAAAGAGCAGAACATATTCCTTTTGGCTGGTAGATTTCAGGGATTACTAGCTTTAAATTACTACAAGCAAAAATTCCCATACTGTATAAAAGTCTACAAAGATTGTGAAATAGGCGAGAGAAGTGCTGGAATACCATCAGGGCCCGTGGTTTTATTTATGCCAAGCTCTGCTTAAACCATATAACACCACGTGTTCGACAAAAATATCTCAAGCATCGAACTTGATATTTGGTCGTTCACGGGGAGTGCTAGATAGCCCTCCGGCAAATCCAAATTATTTCCAAACATTTCAGCTTTATCGACTGGGTCTGTTAATATTTCCCAGGATTGAAGGAAAGCCCCCAAAGCATTTACTAGTGATGAAGAAATCTGTGCAACACATCATCCCAAACAAACTTGTTCCTATGCATAGAGTTCATAATTTTTGAACGCGATTGTTATTAATGTTAGCAAAATAAAAATCTAAAATTCTTTCATTAATTATCCACAGTGGATATTCGAAGTTAAATAAATAACTTGAATTGTACACGCCAAGAAAACACATATTGCGGGTCGTTTGCAACAAAAGAAATTAGTTTTATCACTATAAAATTATTCTGACCGCAATGATTCCTTATTTGCTACATATGATCAACGTTGAGCGCAAAATCTCAAGCGTTTCCCCCAATTACAAAAAATTAATAACGTACAAGTCCCTTGAATTGTTCTAAATAAGCTTTTATTTAACCCAAAATTTTTATAATTTATTCAGACAACGTTTGTGAACACGTCTACATAGATTTGAATCCCTCAGTCACTCGATAGCTCCCTTCTTCTAGCCGGATGTGTTACGTTTGCCACAAATAAATGAGTCTAACGAAGTTTCTTTGACTAAAGTATCGTTTGTGTGCAACGAAATTTTTGTTTTTGTAGGTTGGTTGGAAGTTGGAAGGCTCCATAACAAATAGGTAATAGACGTTTAGATTTTGAATATTAAAAGATGCACAAGTTTTAGAAAATCAAAAAAAAAATATAATTTTAAATATATTTGTCAGCAAAGAAGAAGTTGGTGTCTGAAAATAATCTATGTACGTGTTTTATTTTTTTCACATATTTATATTGTTGTCAGATATAATGAAACGATTTGCGGAGGGAGAAATGGAATGAGACTCTCTTCGATTGTTTGTTTGTTTTTATTTACACTATCAGTTGTGGAGAATGCACAAACATCTGTCTGCAAAGTGACAAACAAAAGGTGACAAATAGAATAGAGAAAAGAGAAAAATATAGACAAAGATGAAGCATTTGAAACAAGCGAAGAAATAACCAGTACATAAGTTTCAGTCGGGTGAACCGACTTAATCATACCCTCACCATACCGTACCTCATCCATATTCAACAGCAGATTGACGACATTGCTCTAAATATTATTGAATACCCAAATTAGTTGGTTTCCCTTCAAATATTTATATGCGAGGTACAAAAACGGGCATGGCAAGTTGTTGCCAAAATTTTGATCAGTACCAAATTATATTAAGATCGGTTATGATATATTGGAGATATCGAGTTGGCAAACCCCAAATGCGCCCAACTTTTGTATGGGACGTACGAAACTGGGCGTGGCACAATAGTCAGTTATTAGTTACACAGTAGCTTTTAGCAAAATATTGCCTAATACCGAATTTTATTAAGATCGGTTGTTGTTTATGAGAATTATCGTGTGGATCAACCGGTCATCTGCCCAACTTTTATATGGGAGGTACCACAATGGGTGTGACAAAACAGCTCATTTTCTATAGGAGAGCTTTATTTGGCTAAATACTGACTAGTACAAACTTTCATAAAGATTGGTTTGGTTTTGGGGGACTTCTCATGCCGAACAACCAGACGCCCAACCAACTTTTGTATGGGAGGTACCACAATGGGCGTGGCAAAATCACCCTTGTCTTAATCGGTGATTAGCTTTTGATAACGTGAAGCCTTATACCCAATTTCATTAAGGTCGGAAGTGTTTCACGCGATTTATCGGATTGACAATCCGGTCGAACACCCTGTTTTGTATGGGAGTTACCAGAATGGGCGTGACAATCTCGCCCATTTTCTTCAGTTAAGTAGGCATTTACAGATTATTAATCGGTGTGAGAGTTGAAGCTAATCACATCTACCAGAAGAAAGGTTTGAAAGAAATATGATTTTGTGCAAAATGTGTCGATTTGTAAGGGATTTGGTTTCTTCTATGTGTTACATTTTTTACGTATTAAATGATATATACCCCCATCCTATGGTGAGGGTATACAAATGCGTATTCCCGATTTCTTTGATTTTGTTCGTCAATCAAAAAATGAGAGAAAGGTAACAGAAAAACCTAACAGCATTTTTAATTATACCCTTCTTCTGCTAACAATGAGTAGCTTTTGTTTGTGAATAAAAATACATTTTATTACATTGTCACAACGTTTCGTCAATTTTATGTTGACATTCAGAGAATTTAGTCTATTAAATAAAAAACAATTAGGTACCATATTTTTTTTTACCCCTCCTTACATATAAACAAATTTTATCCAAATTTTACGTTACAAAAACATGAAATTAAAAATTGTACACAACATAAATTTAGTACCACAGATTGTTCTACTTTATTGCAACTTAGTAACTTAATACTTGTATTGGTTGTGTCTTCCATTAAATTTACTGTTCTATGTTTTTGTTGTTGTATTCTTAGGCTCTCCATAATCAGCCTCTTTCTTTTCTTGTTCTCTATATCCAATATTTTACACATTTTCAAAATCAGGTTTGTGTCCACTACTGATCATATGATCCTTTTCTCTCCTTCTTTGTTTCCTTTTTCTTCTCAATATCTATTTTGTGCTCACTCATTCTAGTCTCAAGAGATCATTTCGTCGTTCCTATGTATGGATATTAGGTCACAGTTTTGATCATCAATACCATTACACGATACTTCATCAACAACATTGTGCTGTTGTTGTTTTCCAGAGAGAAGTGAAGACCCGCGCGTAAAGTTTTGTTGGGTATAAAGGAAAAAACATGTGTTTTTCGTTGATAGTATACCGCTCTCTCATCGTCTTGTCAGGCAAACCAGGAATGTATTTTATATTGTCAAATAATCTCTCGTCTATTTCTTGTTCTCTATATCCAATATTTTTCACATTTTCAAAATCAGGTTTGTGTCCACTACTGATCATATGATCCTTTTCTTTTCTTCTTCTTCTTTGTTTCCTTTTTTTCTCAATATCTGTTTTGTGCTCACTCATTCTAGTCTCAAGAGATCATTTCGTCGTTCCTATGTATGGATATTAGGTCACAGTTTTGATCATCAATACCATTACACGATACTTCATCAACAACATTGTGCTGTTGTTGTTTTCCAGAGAGAAGTGAAGACCCGCGCGTAAAGTTTTGTTGGGTATAAAGGAAAAAACATGTGTTTTCGTTGCTATTATCCCTCTCTCTCATCGTCTTGTCAGGCAAACCAGGAATGTATTTTATATTGTCAAATAATCTCTCGTCTATTCCTTGACTATTTGCATTTGCTTGCGTTATATATTTTTCATTGTTTTTCCTGTTCCTGGCCGTCGGTTGTGCAATGGCTAGTGTGCGTGGCTCTTGTGCATGAGAACGTGGATTCTATCCCTGCTCTGACCACCTTACTTTTCCTTCGACGACGGCCACCTCGCTTAGTGATGGCGACACTATCGAGTACTTAGCCATGAAAAACTTCTCAAAAACGGTTCGGAACCGGTGTAAAACTGTAGGTTCCAATCAGTAAGTAAAAATTTAGAAAGCGCACAGCACACTGGTGGTGAGAAGCTCTACCCAATCCCTTCATGGGATGTAATGGGAAAAGGTATATTTTCCTGTTCATGATACTTCGTCTGGTTTATTATATTTCTTGCTGTGCGAGGTTTGTGGGAAAGCAATAATTTTTAAGAATGTTTGTGATTCTTGTTGCGAGCGATCCAGAAGAAATGGCTCGGCTGAAACAGTTTTGAGTCAAATGAAGAGGTCATCACTGAAACAACCACCTATTTCGAGGACCTTGAGAAAACCTATTATTTGGGAAGAATACAAAATTGGAAATCGATGGGCAAAATAAATAGATCCAAAATGAGACTATGCAAATAGCTGTTATTCAAAAAGTTTCAGAGTTGTCAAACCGCCTTCATAGAAAAGAGCTCTAACATTGGTCATGAGGTGATGCAGCAATCCACTGACTTCTCTATCTCAACCTAACCATCAGTATGGTCATAATATTTAATCAAATTCAAATGAATATTTCTTTAGTAAAGGTAAGGCTATATATAGTTTTTTCCGAATTTTATAAAATTTAATGATGAAACTCCGAATTATCCCTAGGGTAGCCAGCATCTTAGACATCTTTCCCTTGGAATAATTATATTGGTCTAGAAAACAACACTGGAAAGCCGCGTTGAACCAGAAACACACACTCGCAATCTAGATCTCTCCAAAAATAATTATAGGGTAATATCTTGCGTACATATTTTAAATCTTAATTATTTTAACGTACGTTTTCGAATTAGTACCGCATTGCACGAGATATATCAGTACCAAGGGAAGATGTATTTATATTTTGCTACGATTCTACTTCAATGCTAAGACCTCGCCGGAGATGATGTACTTGTGACTTAGCTTATTATTTACCTTACAGTCATTAAACACAGTCATGATCCCATGTTATGACCCTTGAAACTCATCCCCCATTAACTACAAAGTTTCAGCAGAAAAATCAGATTTTAGATTCAGACAATTACAATATAATTACCTTCTCATGCGCCCAAAGCAAAATAATAACTAAAGTATTTAACACAAAGAGAAATTCTTGAATCGTTTTTAATACCGATTAACCCACATTTGAGGTAATGAATGTTTGTTTCACGCTCTTGTGACTCTGTTAGACAAATTACAAATTCTATGCATTCATTTAAATTGAAAAACTTATTTTCAAAAAAAATCTACACCAAAAGGAAGTCATTCCGGTCAGGCCAATGCGGCCGGCCGTTTCCCTATTGCATTTTGCAGTCCGGAGACATAATTCGATGATTGGCGTATTTGATGTTTAATTGGCGACAAGTAAAATAACAAAACGTGGCAATTGTCATCAACTCTAATAACATGATGGAAGATAATTTATGAAAATATGTTAGCAATTTTAAACATGAAATTGTTGGCAACATGTGAATAATGACAATGACTACCAACAAAAGTTATAGAACGGAATGGAATAATTCTAACCAAAACTTTATACAATTGAATAAAATAACAAACCGCATAGATAGCAACGATAAAGCAAGAGGATGAATGAATGTGTAGGGCCAGGGTTGGCACAGCCATTGCGGTTTGCGTGCCAAAATAACTTGTGCTAAAGAAAAGTTTGCCAGTTTTTAAGCGTCGAAAAAATTAAACTGTTTGTTTAAATGCCTATTTGACCATGTGATTTAAGTGACAACACTCTGAAAAATCTGTCGTTTTGTCTTGTTTGAATGCAAATAGAACGTGTTTGTAGCTTCTGGCAAATATAGTATACTTGTGTCCAAGCAAATTGTGTTTGCTATTCAATATTACATGTTTTTGTGGCCAAAATGTGGCTTTGATTGTTGAAAACTGCTGAAAACAAAAGCCTGACAGACAACAAAGAAGCCAGAGAGCAGCAGTTCTTCAAAAAAAATGCTCCCAAACACATACATACATGGTGCCTGCAATATTTTGATGGGGCAGATTTTCTTCAGCGTAAATAAATTAAACCAATTGATTTCATTTTCGTTTCAACGTTTCGTTGACTTGATTAAGGCTGAAAGCTTGTGTTTTCATTAAACTCATTGAAGAACTAACTTTTAACTTTAACTTTTCAATTGGAAACTCCGTCTTCGAGATAAAGACATAAGGCCAATAGCGACTTTTTTTTAAAAAAAAAAATTGTTTTAGCGATTTAAAAAAAAAGTGATGCCGTATTATAAACATCCATTGGTTAAAGCCTCCAAATGAGGCGTTTTGTGATTGGACGCAACGTTTCCGAGTCAAAACAATTTTTTATTTTAACAATTTTCTTATTTTCTTCCATGCGAATTGGAGCACTTTACGAAAATCCCTAATTTGGCGTTTACACGAACCAGTTTTTCAGAGACAATAGCAATACATTCACACATTTATTTTATTAATACACTCACACTTATCTCATTGTTTTCATCACTGTCTCTTATTGTTCGAACACAGTAAATTCGGCATCTAATACTCGTACATATTCTCAATTGTCTTGTCTCGTGTAAAAGAAAAAAATATAGTTATTTTTTGATTGGACACTCCGTTTTCGAAATATAGAAATTTGTTCTAATTTTTTCAAATTTTCGATTAAAAATGGGCTTGGGTAACACTGGGTAACCCATAACCCATCGCAGTTGGTAATGTGTAAAGGCCGCCTATCTATTCCCCATTTGTAATGGGTAATCGTGGTGGGTAATCCCCCATTGTCGTGGATAACTACCCATTGTTTTCCCCATACTGTGTGGCTAATGGGTAAGCGATCGCTACCTATTACCCACGACAATGATAAGAGGTTATCCTTACCCTACATTTCTTACATTTCTTTCGCAGACTTTAATCGAGCTTAGTGATGACGACACTATAGAGTAGTTAGCCATAAATAAGCTTCTCAAAATAACGCAGGGAAACGGTGTAGATCCCAATCAGTGAGTGTAAAAAGTAGAAACCGCTCAGCTCACTGGTTTTGAGTATATCTCCCCCATCCCTTCATGGGCTACAATTGGAAACCATTTATTTGTTGGGCTTTAGTGAAACCATTGTACATTACAGTTTATGGTGAACGCTATAGGTCAATGATAACTGACATAATCGTTCCTGAATTAACTCACCTTGATGTTGGAAGATAACATTCGCTGCGTTATACCCGATATATTTGGCCACATATGCTGCAAAAAGTTATTGAAAACTAGAACATCCGAGCCACCCCAATCTGCTATAAACCACCAAAGATCGTACTCAAATGAAAATGGCAAAAAATTAACTTTTAAACAATAAATATAATTCCTCTGTGTTTAATTCAATTGTAAAACTCTATAAGTCTAAGAACGGCCAATAATGGACTCTAACCTAGTGACAGTGTGTAGACTTACGTAATCGTTCACTGTACAAGACGAACGCCAACGATATTAACGAAGAAAACGACAGAGAATAGCAAAGCGACCATTTACACAGGCTTATTCATCCCTACTCACACATTTACCTATAAATGCAAAAATAATTTGGACTAGACTTGTGACGTTGTCCGTTAAATATTTCGAACGCAACGGCAACGTTTTCGGCATTGGCTCTTCTTTATTCATAGCTATTATGGATCTGCAATGCTCTCCGTAACCTCTTCATGGGATGTAACGGGAACCCATTTTTATTTTTTTTATGAATCTGCAATGTAGAATGATCAGTGGAATATTTAAATTTTAGTATACACAATTAACATAAGTAATGTTAAATATTATTTGTAAAATAGATTGCAGTAACAAAATATTCAGGGAAGAAAAACCTATGAAGTTTCACTTCTGTCTCGTGTCTTTATAACGAGATAATTTTAACTACTGTAATAAATTCTTTATTACGTCTTTGACATTCACTAACTTTTGAATTTAAAGCAATTTCTGTCATAGTCTGTGCAGAATATTTTGCTGTGAAAAGAAAATTGTTGAATTTTATTTCCTTTTATAAATTTGATATCATTTAATTATATTACTTTATTTACAAGAAACAGTTAACGTATTTTTTCTTAAACAATAGTCTATCGATACTTAAGTCTAGTCATAATTCAAAATTGTTATTTTCAATCTTAGCTACTATTTCACATTCATTACAGACTAGTGTGAAATTTCACATATGGTTTTTTGTTTTTTTTAATTAGAAAAAATCTTAAAATTTTTCGATTATTCGCAAAAGTTAAGCTAATACCTAAAAATATTTACAATAAACGACACATAAATTAAAATGAAAAAACCCCGAAGATGTTTTGTTTGATGTTGTAACAAATGAATAAATGAGTAATAAAATCTCACAAAAAAAAAAAACAAATTAAACAAAAAAGAAATAAAGATTTCTTGAATAAAAACAAATGTTTGCCAAATCAAATAAATGCAACAGAAATCGATTTTGAATGCAACCATTTCACGTGACCATTATTAAAGTTACACTTCCCGACATAAAACAAAAACTTTACATTAACAGTTCAAAATGCTGAAAAGCTTTAACAGCTATTCCAACTAGTAGGTTGTCAATATTGAAAATTTAATCACATTTTCCTAACAAAGAATCAAATTGATTTTGTTTTTAATTTTTTTACAGTTTGACTTTATACGATAATTTCATTAATTTCTTAGAGCTAATGGGACAATTGGGCCACAGATTCGCACATCCAATGGGTCCACTCATGCTATCGCCAGTGTAGCGCAGCAATTCACCCATATGAGCAGCAAAGTGCCACTTACTGGGTGCGCCATTCATGGCCAATGACATGGACGACGATCTGAAATGAGAGGGGATGCATTAGTTAAGTTATATATTTTGTGACACTTAATTTATATTATTATACAGCATTTTTTACGACCTCCATTTATAAAATGCAACAAAACTCAAAGTGAAATTTCCTTAACTGTTTTGAATGTTTGACATATCAGGTATATAGGAGAGAAACATACACTGGGAAAAAAGTTGTAAACATATATTTCTAAAATTCCAACAACCATCCACCATAATAATCAATTTTTACTTACTTTTTGAATAAATCAATTTTAATAGAAAATATTAGATCTCAAACCGGATTAGGATTTGAAAAAAAATCGTATAGTCTTTTTCGAAAATTCGTTTATTTTACCAATAACTGAGCGACAATACTTTTACTCTACAATAATTCCTTTTCATAAAAATACAATTACCGTCATGCCTTGTCAAGAGAAAATCGCTTATGCGTCGCGTTGGTTTATGAGAAGTTCTAAAGATCTACGTTTGACTTAAATTGTCAAAAACGGCGTTAACTTTCAATACCGCTTCTGAACATGTTGAAATCTTCAGACGGTTTCAATCATACCAATACAATTTTAGTGTAGTTTAGTTTATAAATAAAATATATCATATTAACTATAATTCTAAACTTCTTCATTAAAGCTGCTCATACACCAATGCGATTTATAAGCAACTTTCTCGACTCTACGTCGATCCTATATCAATCCAAATTTTAATCGTATTCATAAGGAAGCTGTAGTGTTCGGATTGCCAACCACACGAGGAGAGTATGAGCAGTGTATCAGAAAGGTGTACACAAGAAATCAAAAAGAAGAATTCATGGCAAATAGGCCAACTGATAGACCTAAATATGTAACGCCTAACCTGACCTATTGATTGTAACAAAAAAGCGGGTGAACAGATAAATTTTTGGGTTTAAATAAAAAATTAAATAAGCTAAAATGTATTCAGTTGAAATGAGACTATATATAAATTAAAGCGATTTATATTGTCAGTAATCATTTTGTTATTTTAGGTTCGAGTCGAAATGATACCCCAAAACATGGGACAATTCTGCAGAAAGCGGGGAAATCTCGCGGGGTGGTTGGTTAAGTTAACTGTGTCAACTAAACCCATTGAGGCAAAAAACACAGTGGCGAAAGTCGCAAGGCCTTCCACAAATAATGCATGCGGAATGGTTCTTTTGTAATGCCCTCCTAAAATAAGGCCTGCGGAATGCATGAATTTTTCATCAGATAAAACCAAGAAGAAGATTTTTACAATTTTGAGAAATTTCTTTTCCGATTCCTTTTAACCGCAATTTAATTGGAAAATTTAATACACATTTTTAAATTATATTGTTTATTTAATGTTTTTCAGGGTATTTTTAAAATTTTGAATTTGAAGTTGGGTACGGTAAAACTTTCTTAAATATCGTAGATACATACATTCTTATAAATAAATATGTTGAAGTGGATAATGATTTTGTGACAAAATATATTATATATTATATTTTTGTTTAACAAGGCCTTCTAAGGCCTTCCTCTTTGCATGCCTTCTAATGCCTTCTTTAGGCAATGGGCAAGGAAGGACTTGCCTCCCAATCTCACGCAATGTTAAAAAGAAAGGAGGAGGTAATGTGTAGGGAAGGCCTTCCCTATTTAAAAGAAGACCGGTTTGGTCATTATTTCAGGCCTTCCAAGTCATGACTTCCGGTACCTAAAACCAGCCAAACGTACAGAAATGCAGTCAGGAAATGTATGGTCTAACTATTAGGGTGACCCTAACTGAAATTCAAAAATAATTTGATATTGAAATTTACTATAATTTTGTATATGATATCTCGATAAATATCACCAGCGGGATAAAATAAAAACATGTGTTGCAAAATATCCTTATGTCTGTATTTAATCATGTGATGGACTCGAGAAGTCATAAATTGATACCCACTAAATCATTTTCAACATTAATTTGCAAGATTGTCATTATAAGTATTGAGTCAATGTATTATTTTCCAAATGGTATCAAAATCTGCCTTAACTTTTGTATTTGAACATTCAAACTTTTGTCCAACACAATCAAGTCTTTTGTACAGCTGCGAATGATGTGATAATTTTAAAAATAAAGTGAAAAATGGAATGGATTGAAAAATCAATTCAAATTCTGCAATGAACATTGAGCTACTTCTCAAAACATGTATGTATATGGCTAAGGTGTTGTTAGCAAACATTTTTTATCATGTTAAGGTCATAAATTGTTATTTCAGTTGGTATCATTCAAAAATTCCCTTATGTTGCTGTTGTGCTTGTGGGTTTCACTTTTTCTCCGTGTACTCTGTTTGAGTGATTTAGTAGTTTTCTGTTTCGTATTTAGTATTCTGAATGTGCGTTTTAGCGTTTCAGTTTTTTTTTATTTTCAAATCTAATTACATGAATTCTAAGCCAACTACCTTCAAGTCAAGTGCGAGGTTGGCTTAACAACGACTCGAACAAAAAAAAATAACTTTCAATACTAAAAATCGTTTTGAGAATCCCAGTGAAATGGAAAAGATAGCGAGTACAACAAATAATTACGCTTTTTATCCGCTTCACATAAATATAAATTATTCAGGCAATGAATTTTGAAATTTTATATGAATCAACAAGTTTAGGAATCTTGTGACGTCTGTTACTGAATCTCAATCATTTAAAATTTCAATAGCTTCCAGTTGTGGGGGGATCTTAGACGTTTGTTAATCTAATTCAGGTCTAGTTTTGCAAATCTCAGACAAGACCATTAAAGGCTGCTGCCGCTGGTGCGTCAATGGATTCTTATTCAACTACTTTCAATAATTTAGTCAGTTCTTTGTTACTGGTTACACAAAACAAACCTGTCAATTCATTTTATTGCCCATTTACTTGCGAACATGTTGGTTGTACGTATTAACGAAAGCAACAAAGTTGTGACCATCGATATTCATTAATTCGTGTGAAAACAATCAAACACTTGTGTATTATTTTGAATTGGGAATAAAACCAGTTGTATTTTTGGGTCGCAGTTTAAAAATATCTTACCGTATTCATCCTATGTCGTACAAAGGAATAATTAAATGTGATTCAAAGACAAAAGTCATTTGCATTTGTTGAGGATGAGCGTAAGGGAATTCTTGCCGGGAATTGGGTCCAAATCTCATCAAACGTGGCAACATGTGGAAATTGAAAATATTTTTAGATAAATATGTATATTCTATTTTAACTTGTATTATTTTTTATATATTAGTTCTCGTCCAGATTGTACGCGCTAAAATGCAAATAAAACCCAAAATATATTGATATATCCACTATACGAGTGACACCGTGACTTTTTTAAATTCACTCGTAGGTAAGTAGAAATCAACACTGCGACTGTCAAATACCATCTGTTAATTCACTACTGTGCATTATTAAGCAATCTGCGTCATTTGGTTTGTGTTTGACAGCCACTGCAAACAGACAACCTCGTCGATTTCGACGAAAATGGAAAAAGATGAATTCTGAGAGCTAATTGTTTGAAAAGACGTTGTAGCAACCGAATTTGGCACCAATTCACCTGCAACTATCGAATTCGACATTAACTCGGTAGCAATAACCGATTTTTTTACAAAGTCGGTTGCAACGACCGAATTTGGCGTCAATTCGGTTGCTGTAACCGAATATCTCATGAATTATGTTGGTGCAACCGAATTCATTTTCTTTTCGGTTACCATAACATAATTTTCTATATTTCAAACCTGACGTTTTGAATTCTAAAAGCAAATATAATATTAAACAATCAATAAAGAATTTACAATTGTAGCGGTCGCAGTGATATCAACATTGTTTTATGGTTGTTACGAAAGGTAAGTAAAAATATTGCAGCTATTGTTTCTGCATTAAAACTGCCCTATTTTGCCGAAAATGTCGACATTTATCAGCGTGAAGTACAAGTAGATTTCAACAGTTCAGTTCTTCAAGGTCGGTAGTTTGAGATGTGCTACCATCGACTTTTTATAGAAAGGTTTAGGGTCTAATTCGATAGACAAAACACGACAGAATTGGTGCGGTGACCACTCATGGCCGGGACTTCAAAATCTGTCGGAAGTGGATATAAAATTAATTTTGTTACCCTAAAGATTACCCCATATAAATTATGTCCTCGCTTTGTAATTATTTATGAGTATAAAGGAAAATACATCATTACTAAACCAATGGACACCATTTTGTTGTGACAATCCAAATTCGGCTGTCACAACCTCTAATTCGGTTGTGAAATTTCTAATTCGACTGTGCTCATTCTCTTATTCGGCTGTGACAACCTCTAATTCGGTTGTGGCAACCTCTAATTCGTTTATGACAACATCTTATTCGGCTATGGTAGCCTCTGATTCAGCTGTGATGACCTCTAATGTGTTTGTGACAACCTCTCAATTCTGTTACAACAAATGCCTCAACCGAATTCAGAATTGGTTAAAGGTTTTTAGCTTGACTACATGGATAGTATTATTTATAACGAAAAAAATTTATATGCTTGTCTATAAATAATATCTTAAAGTCCACACCCATAGAAAAAATAACCACATTAACCGCAACAGAATTTAAAGGTTGTCAAACCACATTAGATGTCGTCACACCCAAACTAAGTCAGTTCCAACCGCATTAGAGGTTGTCACATCCGAGTAGAGGTTGCTTCGATCAAATGCCATTTGTGGAGACAAAATTCAGGCGTTACAACCGCAATTCGGTTGTGGCAACTGCAATTCAGTTGCAACAGCAAACAATTAGTGTGCGAGTGCACTTATTAATCTTGCTTAAGTGTAAATCACAATTGCGCAAGATTGTCTGCCTATTTCAGTAAAAATTTACAAATCAAAATATCTAAAAATTTTCTTTTCATACTTTTGTATGACTACACTGAGTATTAACAAAAATTTAATAAACTGAAGGTTCGATTCGAGCGGACATTTTCACATGCCCTTTCACTCTTACCTTATTAAACTCATTAGATCCCTTTCCTTCTCTGTCAGTGTGTAGTCAGGCTTTGCGGCCATTTCACATAACATTTTCGGCAGACACGAGTCTTTAATGGCGTCTGTGAGTTGGGATTTCATAAAATTGCGTTTTTGCTGCAAACTGCCAGTTGAAAATTCTGCTAAATCAGCATCTGCAAAAAGGAAAATAAGAAATCAAAAATAGTTAAAGTGTGAACAATATCGGGGGAGAATAGCAATAGTAAAAATGTCAAATTATCCAGTATATTTGACTAAATCCAATTTTAAGTAATTAAATTTCAATTGATGACTTCGTCAGTTAATAAACCATAAAATCACTCACTAAGTATTTGAAAGTCATGCTTTGTGGCAAATAATCTCAAGGTTAATTCGTTAATAGAAATAAAGAACGTAGTAACTCTTTGAGATACTCGTTTTGTTTTCAGTCAATGTCTTGAACTTATGCTAGATACATTGAGCATTGCATTTTAATACGTAGTAGTCACGACTTCGTGCTTGCCATTCTTGTTTGGAAAAGATCTAAGCAAATATTTAATAAAAATTGATTTACCAACTAATTTTAGTTTAAAAGCGGTTTAAGTCGTTAAAATTATTTTTAATAATTTCATATATTTAGAATATGAAATGTGATTAAACGACCATTGACGCATGAGGTGAGTCCTTGTTTTTAATTTCTCAAAATATTGTGTTAAGAAGAGTAAAAATAGTAACCGAAAGACGTAATTTCTTTTTTGAATTATGACTACTTTAAACTTGTTTGAATATAATTGTTGTTCAAACAACATAACTGGCAAAATAATAAAAGTCACTGGATCACCCTGGGATCTTATCAAGTAAACTACATTGATGTTTTCCACTTGTTCGCTGTATCCGTTATCCAGTTTCTACAGCATATAACATGTTCGTGTTTCAGAAGTTCATAGAAAATCCATATAGTCAAATGTTTAGTTTACAAGACGCTGAGCAAAAAGTTCAAATAATATAGTTCAATGAGGACCGTTGTGATACCACGAAACGTCTTAATCTGTACCTCTCGAGGAACCTGTAAATTGATCTATTACGGTTAAGTGGCATTCAGGCAATATATAACTTCATGCCGATATTCAAAGATGAGGCTGAAGAGAGCCGTACATTAGTTTCTGTCGAACCAATTAGTACTCTGCAAAAAGGTCATCAGATCATTCGGATCATTTTTTGAATGTCTGTTAGAAACCACATAAAGTAAAATCCTAAATACTATCTTCTACTGATACAAAAGACCGGCACGCTACATCTCCACAGCTGCTGGAGTAACTCTGAGCTCAGATTCCAAGTCTAGACGCATGTCTGTCTATTAAAGAGTGACTAGTGATCACAGATACTACAATTTAGATATTTTTTGTTTAGGAATGGATATCAAGTTTCGCGTACGATTCACTTCATAATTTACCCCTAATTGCCTAGTGATCCTGCGTTTTGTGCCTCCAGTTCGGTTGCAGAAATGAGCCCACCCACATGTTCCATACCCAGTGGAACAGGTAAGGTAGTCCCTAATCTCCCCAGCTCAGCTGGTCTATGGTACCCAGGAATGTGCCTATGCCCCGGAATCGATATCGAACTGCAGTTGTGGGCAGTTCTTGAAGTCAGGAGTACAGATTGCAAAGATTTTATAGCAGCTGAATGGTTGGAGTAGATATTGATAACCCAGGCTATGAGGACGTTTCGTCCTCGCCAAAGGGCAACTTTCCTGTTGCCTGAAAGACACTATAATAGTTGGGTAGCCTTTGAATAAGGTATATACTCTAAAACCATCTAGTGTGGAGCCATCAGGGTAGAAGCCTAAATACCTTATATAAACTGCCTGTTCCTTATATAACTTGCCTGTCCCTTATGCCTGTCCCGGATATAAGTGAAGTGGGTTCTGTCAAATATAGAAGTGGGTGACATTTAAACAACTTATATTGTGGATTGCTGCAGATCCTTCCAAATCGGTACATGGCCATATGGGCTGGTGATCTGTCGCGAGGAATGCCTACGGCGGTTTGCCAATGTTGCAGCCATTTTCCTTCTCAGAAAATCTAGTGGTGAGAGGTGACGGATAACACCCGAACTCTCGGTAGGTATTGTGCGAGAGGCACCCGTTATACTTACCACTGTCATTCTGTAGAGTTTTGTCACCATACTTAGGTAAGTGGAGTTTTCCTGTATCGGCCAACAAACTTATTCAATGTCGTAGAACAATATACGACGGAAACGGCTGTATATATCCAGTAAATATTTTTGGGGCCCCATCGTCCTACGATTGCATTTTTACACAAAATTAGGGCCAATGTGGCTCTACTGATCCTATCCATAGAGTTTAACTTAAAACTAAGCTTACTGTCGAGAATCACACCTAGATACATTGCACTATTCTTCAGGCCATCGGTGGGGCAATGGCTAGTGTGCTAGTGTGCATGAGAACGTGGGTTCGATCCCTGCTCTGAGCATCTTACATTACCTTCGACGACGGCCACCTCGGTTAGTGATGAGCTGTGCGTAATGGGAAACCATTTATTTTTTACTTTTACTAGAAGAAAGCCAAAAATATGGACCCATATAACCAAGACTCCGCTGTGTGGAATCAAGTGGACGAATTCCTGCGAAAGCTTGGTGTTGCCAACTGGAGAGAAAAACGAAAGATTAAGATGGTTGGGGAAATACGTTGTATTTGCTTAGTATGGTTCCTATCCACCCTGGATAGATTGTGGTCAATTAAGTAAGTTAGTGAACAATTCTTCGATATTCAAATCAAAGTTCATTAAAAACATTTATATTAATTTGTCAACAGTTTACGGTTTTAATTGAAACTAAAACCCAACAGCATCGTTCTCTAAAAAACTGTTTGTCCCATTACATCCCATGAGTGTATAGGGCGAGCTCCTCACACTCAGTGAGATATCAGTTAGATTATTCATATGAAATATAGATTTTCTAAAATCATCCACAATTGACTATTATTACCCAGCATGTTCTATAATTAGCAAAGTCTTCAACCCTTTCCGATTCTCATGTCATCTCTTTCAGCCTAAAGCTATGCCACAATATTACTACTCATTACCAAACTACCAATAAGTACTACTGTATCAGCTGCAACGACATGGACGGACGCAAAATGATTCGATGAAACAATTGGAACATTAACAGCCTTAACACGCAAGTCACATACACTTACTTCATTTGTCAGTTTATGATAAACATTTTGGTGGATACGTGAGCGGTTTTAAAATTTTGCAGAGTGAGTACTGTTATCGGTAGGAGTCACGACACACGATAATCGAAGACGACGATGTCGATTGTATATTGTGTGATCTCTTCAACATCTTATTCAAGCATCTGCAGCAAAAGTTGTCAGTCGTCCTGGTGTCAGACGATATAGAGTATCTTAAAGTGAAGTTAGAGGGGTTATGTATTTAATCTCTATTTTAAATTAGAGAAATCTTTGAATCTTTTCCAAAATTATTTTAACATCTCCATCTCGTTTTCTATAATCACATGTTAAAGTTGGTCTCATTCCTCCATTTGGTTCCTAGTTATTCATGTAATTATATAGATTAGTATTCATATAAAACGCTTGAATTATTGTATACTTCATAATCGTGACTTTGATTTATGCCAAGGGGTTAGAGGGATGTATTTTAAAAGAATGGAGATTGTGGATTAAAACTTTTGTTGTTAAAAATATATTTTAGTGCATATTTTCTCAAATAAATCTAACACCACAAATCTTATGCCAAACATACTAATGTTTTGTGGCGTTACAAATTGTGCGAAATCCACAACCCGGAAAATATTCAACGTTCTCTATCATCAAATTATTTTCTTAAATAAAAAAAATATAAAAAACTCTATAAAATCTTCTTCTTTATGATTAGAATCATTTAACATGCCTGCTTGGAAACAACAGCAAGACGAGGCATAACAGCTATAAAATCTGCGTTTAAGCCAGATTTGAAAAAAATATCGCGACAGTCTTTTCCTCATCATCTTCAACGCAAAAGTCATCATAGACTTATTTTACCACAATTATTTCTAAGCAAATCCATACAAGTGTTTAACGTCTGGAAATTAATTTAATTGAGATATTTTTATTTTAATCTGTTTTCAGTCGCACTGAAAATGTTCATGTCGGAAAATAAAGTTATTTTATTGTTAAAATGTGTTCTTGGCTTAAATACGACGACTACAGTCAAACAAAAAAAAATTACCAAATAATTGTTGATTTAAGTGGTTCTTAACCTTCAAGGAAATGTTAAGTCAGCAATATAATTTAAACATAACAAAAACAACAAAAATACCAACTACAAAATCTGCTAACCCAAACCGAAAATTGTTTGTCAATGAAATTTTGTACTTTTACACAAGAAGGCAAATTGTACCGGAACAAAAAATTGTATAATGCCAAATAACAATAATCTATGCAACATATGAGCTACTCAGAGGGCAATTGATCTAACTCCATAGCAAAAAAGCTGTAGGAAACTGCAAAAAAATGCTCTTTATATTTTCACATAAATCTAAAATGAGTCCTATAAAAACTTCATGATTACGAACATAAATTAAATACGATATGATAAAATGAGAAGGTTTCCAATATGACAAGGTAATAACATTAAAATCTCATAATTGTTAAAATGGAGTAATTGTTTAAAAAGAATTGGCTTTTGCCACCGAATTGCAGTTGTCACAACCGACCACGATATAATTTAGTCCCCACAAATCAAATTCGGTTGAATTAAAATCTATCAGGTTGTGGAAACATCGAATGTGGTTGTGAAAACCTCTAGTTCGAATGTGATGGAATCTAATGTGGTTGTGACAACCGCTAAATTCGGTTACATTTAACTCAGTTAATTTGTATTTTCAGTAACAATTTCTAATACACTTTTATTCAATTCTATGATGTTCAATTCAATTCAGTTCATACCAATTCAATTCACTTCAATTATATTCATTTAAGTTCAACTCAATTCAGTTCATATCGACCAATTTCAAATCAATTCAATGCAATTCAAATCAAATCAAATCAATTTAATTTAATTCAATTCAACCCAATTCAGTTTCTTTCAATTTAATTCAATTCATTTCAATATAATTCAATTCAAATCAATTCATCTCAGTTCAATTCAATTCAGCTAAATTAAATTCAACTCAGTTCAATTTAATTCAACTAAATTCAATTCAATTCAGCTGAATTCAATTCTATTCGATTCAACTGAATTCAAATACCTTCAGCTCAATTCAATTCGGCTCAATTCAATTCAAATCAGTTCAACTCATTTCTGCTCAATTGAATTCAGTTCAATTCAATTCAATTAAATTCAATTCAAATCAATTCAGTTTCATTCAATTCATTTCAATTTAATTCAATTCAATTCAAATCAATTCACCTCAGTTCAATTCAATTCAGCTAAATTAAATTCAACTCAGTTCAATTCAATTCAACTAAATTCAATTCAATTCAGCTCAATTCAATTCTATTCGATTCAACTGAATTCAATTACCTTCAGCTCAATTCAATTCGGCTCAATTCAATTCAAATCAGTTCAACTCATTTCTGCTCAATTGAATTCAGTTCAATTCAATTCAAATCAATTCAATTCAATTCAATTCAATTCCATTCAATTCAACTCAATTCAATTCAGCTCTATTCAATTGAGCTGAATTGAATTCAAATCAGTTCAATTCAATTCATTTCGGTTCAATTCAGTTCAATTCAATACAATTCAATCCAATTCAATCCTAATCAATTCAATTCAATTCAATTTAATTCAATCCAATTCAATTAAATTCAATTTAATTCAGTTCAGTTCAATTCAATTCATTTCTGTTCAATTAAATTCAATACAATTCAATCCAATTCAATCCAAATCAATTCAATTAAATTCAATTGAATTTAATTCAATCCAATTCAATTTAATTCAATCCAATTCAATTCAATTCGATAAAATTGTATTCAATGCAATTCAATTCAGTTCAGTTCAATTCAATTCAATTCGACTCAATTTAATGACTGTCAATGTGTTTTCTGTGTAATACAATTAACATACGAGGGTAGTTTGACAGCTCCGTGACTTTTTGTCTAACCGATACATCTTCGAAAAATAAAATATTATACTTATTAACATAGTCGATCTATTTAGTCTATCGATTTTCCAATCTGTATATTCGTTCCTAATACTGAGGCTTCTGAACATCCTCACAATAGGCGTGTGCCATGACCGTTTCATTCTTACTACAGTGCCAGTTTTTTAGGTGTGGAAATGGACAGAAGCCTCTCAGGGCTAAAATAGGGGAGTATGGTGGATGAGGCAGCCCAATTTCTGGAAACTATGTACACATCGGTTGGGCGGTGCATTGTTGTGGCGGAAACCCTCTTTTTCTTTCGAATCAGTATTGAATCTGTCCAGCAGCTGTGAATAATTTTTGCGGCTGATCGTTTTACCATTTCCAAGGAAATCTATGTGAATTATACCGTATACATCCCTAAACACAGTCGCTATGACCTTATTGGCCGACAGTCCGACCTTGGTCTTCTTTGGAACACGTTCATCAGGAGAAGCCCACTGCATTGACTGATCCTAGGTTTCTGGTGTATTGTAATTGATCCACCTTTCGTCCACTGTTGCAAAACCCAGCAGAAACTGCTTTGGATTGCGGTTGAGTGTGAGTAACTGTAGCAACCATCGCGTAGATAGCTTTTTCATGTCCAAATATTCACGTAAAATGTGATGTACCCGCCTCACGCATTTTGATTTACCGACCGTCCAATATCAGCTAATGGATTTTATCGGCGATTTTTAATTTTTAACTATCACGAGGGTGGTTCAAAAAGTCACGGAGATTTCAAGCCGAATCGTACCCAATGGGTACCGAAATATTGAAGAATATAATAATTTAAAATAGACCTAACGCTCGAACATTTTAATATTACGGGCAAGGAAAAAAGTCAAGGAAATTATATTTTGTGTTGATAATTTTTCAAGATAGCCGGTAAAATTCCGTAAATTATCCGGAAACCGAGTTTTTAAACGTTCACTTGAATAACTAACAATAACGATTCAGGTAAGAAGCAATGTATTTTCTTAACTCTCTCAACTGCAAAGCAATTCAAATTCTAGTCAACATATACGTTTTACACGTCACACGCTGTGTAACCTTTCATTCCCTTGACACATTAAAATTGATTCCCTTGCCAAAAACATCAAACAAAATGAAAAAGAAATTCATTCTATCGCATCAGTCACAGCCTTTTCTACTTTCATGACATAACATTTCACATTAACCAACAACAACAACAAACAATAGAATCTTCAACTTATTATTTCATGTTTCTCTCTTATCTTTTTCACTAAATTTCTGCTAAATTTATGTATGGGAATTATGTTGAGAATAATTATATATGCGATTTGTGCGAGCGATGGGTTCATCGAACGCTCGCTCAACCTTGTAGATGAATCTAAATATATAAAAATGTTTTAATGACTTGTAGTTGTGCTCCCAAGTCAAATATTTCCACAAGTCATCGGGTGGCAATAACCGCTAAAACCAAAAATGCATTTCAACATAATAAATTCGAAATGAATGATTTTAAAATCAAAATAATTATAACAATAATATTGGTACCAAAATTAATTACGGTTGCAATAATGAAACGCACAGTAAAATCACCTTAAATGCAACTTCAATGGGGTTGTCATTAACTGGAAAACAGTAAAATCGAGTAATTACAAATTTAATTAAAGGCTTGTATCACATTCACTTCTCTATTCACCATTAGTCACTGAAATGTCATTAATGTTATTTTAAACATTATTGACAATGGCTTTAAATACTCGCACAGTGGTCAATTGCCGGATGATAGATGACAAATGACTTATACTCATTTATTAATGGCCAGCAATTAATATTGAGTTCACATTGCAATAAAACCCTCGTATATCAACAAATAATATAGTTGCCATTGGAAATTTAATAAAGAATAATTGACACGATCATTTTTTTGTTTTCAATCGGGAACTTAATATTTAATATTGCGATGCGGTCATAAGTAAAATGGAGATTAATTGATAAATGAAAAATGAGATTTTGTATTCCCTTCCGGCACTCGGTACACACATAGGAATAGGAATTCGGTAAACATTCCGTACCAAAATGTAAATTTTTCCGCGCACATATTTTTGTTGAAACAGTTGAAACGTTTATACCAAAATAAACAACATTTATCGTAAATGTAGAGTGCATTGCTGTAAATTAACTTTTATTTACCCAAATAAATATTTATTTACCCAAATATATACAAAATAAAAACGGAAAGTATTATGAAAAACATACTAAGTGTGATTAAATTTGGGTGAAAAAGCTAGAAATCAAGTATAGAAACGTGATCGGGTTAATAGGAGAAACTCCACCCTTTCTCTTAAAGCCTAAGTACTTATTTACCTACTGATCTGGAGCTACAGCATGATAAAATGGGTATGTCGAAAAAATATCCCATCTGACAACCGCAGTCAATCAAAATAAAATTCTAAGAAATAGTGTAACCGCATCTGCCTTGATTCGAAAACAACACGAGGATATTCATTTAGATCTAAAGTTCCCATGGTATTGCATTTACTAGAATATTTCGGCGAGAGGAAAATAGAATAGCAATTGAAGAGATTCTGTAATTGTAATAGGAGAAAAGAATTTTTTTTGTTCGTCAACAAAAAAGAACGTTGAGGATAGATCTAAAACGAAGAGGGAATGAGAACAAGAACGAGAATGAGAAGGAGAATGAGAATGAGAATGAGAATGAGAATGAGAATGAGAATGAGAATGAGAATGAGAATGAGAATGAGAATGAGAATGAGAATGAGAATGAGAATGAGAATGAGAATGAGAATGAGAATGAGAATGAGAATGAGAATGAGAATGAGAATGAGAATGAGAATGAGAATGAGAATGAGAATGAGAATGAGAATGAGAATGAGAATGAGAATGAGAATGAGAATGAGAATGAGAATGAGAATGAGAATGAGAATGAGAATGAGAATGAGAATGAGAATGAGAATGAGAATGAGAATGAGAATGAGAATGAGAATGAGAATGAGAATGAGAATGAGAATGAGAATGAGAATGAGAATGAGAATGAGAATGAGAATGAGAATGAGAATGAGAATGAGAATGAGAATGAGAATGAGAATGAGAATGAGAATGAGAATGAGAATGAGAATGAGAATGAGAATGAGAATGAGAATGAGAATGAGAATGAGAATGAGAATGAGAATGAGAATGAGAATGAGAATGAGAATGAGAATGAGAATGAGAATGAGAATGAGAATGAGAATGAGAATGAGAATGAGAATGAGAATGAGAATGAGAATGAGAATGAGAATGAGAATGAGAATGAGAATGAGAATGAGAATGAGAATGAGAATGAGAATGAGAATGAGAATGAGAATGAGAATGAGAATGAGAATGAGAATGAGAATGAGAATGAGAATGAGAATGAGAATGAGAATGAGAATGAGAATGAGAATGAGAATGAGAATGAGAATGAGAATGAGAATGAGAATGAGAATGAGAATGAGAATGAGAATGAGAATGAGAATGAGAATGAGAATGAGAATGAGAATGAGAATGAGAATGAGAATGAGAATGAGAATGAGAATGAGAATGAGAATGATATTGAAATTAAAAATTTAAATTTAAATAAAAATTAGAATAGAAAATTACATTTTAAAAAAATTTTAAAAATAAAAATTAAGTGATGATTTATCCGACCTTTCGTATTATATTCGAAACTAAAATTTTCGAGCGGTTGGTCGTCTTTTTATATAATTTTATTCTCCAATATTTCGATGACCTTTGGGTAGCATCGTCAGGAAGATAATCACAATTATTAAATAAAAATTAAATGAATATCTACCTGACGATGCTAAGCGAAATATTGGAGAATAAAATTATTTAGAAAAAACGACCAAAAGCTCAAACATTTTAATTTTGAAAAAAAATAGAAATAGAAATTAAAATATGTAAAAAAATTAAAAATATAAATGGAAATGGAAATAAAAGTATAAATAAAAAGGCTAATAAAAATGACAGTAAAAATAAAATTAAAGGAAAAAACAATAAAATTAAAAACAAAAGCAGAAACAAAAATAAAATAAAAATAATGAAACTAAGAATTGAGAATTATATTTTTCATTTAGAATGAAGGAATAATTTTATTTCATTTTTAAATTAAATTAAAAAATAAACAAATTAACAATTCCATTAGGGTTTCCAGACATTATGTTTGATATTGTATAATGATAAATTAAAATCGATTCCTAATACGGCATTTCAAATTGAAAAAATTAATTGAAAGTTGGACTTTCCGCTTCGACACGTGCAATCGCTGAACAATTCATCACTTTATTTTAAATTTGATTAAAAATTTTATTAAAACGCGTGAATAAAACGCATGAAATTAGAATTACTAAAAAAAACTCAACACTTTGTTAAATTATTATAAATCAATTTGTAAATGACGTCAGCATTTTGAGGGTAATTGGAATATCTAAGTTTAAGTAAAACTAAAATTAATTAATTATTACCTAAGAAATGTTACAACCATACCGTGATTATTAGTTTTGCATGCATATAGATCAATTCATCAATCATTCTGATATATATGATTAATCGCCAGTGCTTAATCAATTATTTAATAATTAGATACAACGTTGTATAAATTGACATTTAACAGTAGTAAACAACTATTATTAAATAAAAAATAAAAACTTTTAAGACGCACAAGTGAAAACAAAGAAATATTTAAAAAAAATTAATAAAAATTTTATCGATCTGGCAACACCATCTATTAATTTTAATGATGCAAATGACAAAAATCTCTTAAGTTTATAATTATTTTTTTATTGTATACCATGAAATTATAAGGTAGAGCTTCTCGCAATCAGCGACTTGGGCGTTTTCTATTTGAAGATTCTCTGATTGGGATCTTTACACCGGTTCGAAACAGTTTTTTAGAAGCTTTTCGCTGAATTTGATTTCTCTTTACTTATCTCTTTGTGTGTGTTATGAATCGTATTATCAACAAGTTAAAAGTTATATTTTGCAATCTTAGGAAAAATTGATATCACTTGATCAGATTGTTGGATACCTGTCGTAGGATTAAACGCACATGGCATGAAATTAACATTTTCCTGTATGCCATTTTTGCCTCAACTCTATTGACGTTTGACTAAAACCATAAAAACCCGTACTTTATGGCTTCTTACTTAATTCTTCATATACATACATACGGCAGCTTAGTAGTAAATAAATTGTGATGTGTCACTTTTAGAATTAATATTAACTACTAATTTCATTTATACTATTAAGATACATATCTCCAAGTATTAAAACATTTTGAGAGGATATATTGTGACTCATACATATATAATTTAAAACAAATTGAGGTGCTAACATATTCAACTCAGATTCTGTTTCCTCTTGGCAGTCGCTTGCCCGTCTGTCGAAAGTCTAATTGATTCCAAGCGAAAAAGTTATGTATACGAATATGAATTAAAATTGCTACCAATATGTTTCTTTGAGATATTTTAGAACAAGGTTCGTATAAGCAGGCTCCCGTGACAACGTATATTTTTTCAAAAGTAAACTAAAATTTAAAAATAAATCGTACGTTTCCAAAAATATCTTATGGTGATTTCCGTGTTTAGGAGATCAAACCTCATTAAAAAATTATAGTAGCTGTTATGGACAACAAAAATCCTTTCCTCTCTTCAGGCTCTGTGGTTTGTTCGTATCGTACAGCGTTTGTTTCTTCATTTTGTTACTTTTTGTTTGAGTTCTCCATGAAGAAACTCATTGTCATCAGAAAACTATTTGTGGTTTATTTGTAGTTTAAGTGTTATTAGGTTCCACTGTATTTGAGATTCCGATTTATTTTTTCTACACGAAAACAGTTGCTTTGTTTGTTTACAAACATTACATATTAATTTGTCAGACCACATGTACACTCATAAACAAGATTTAATTTATTTTTCTTGATTTGCCTGAATTGACGTCACTTTTCTCCCATTACACACATTAAATCGCCATCACTGTCTTGGTTTTTTTTTATTTCAAAATATCATTTCATAATTATACGGATTCAAACTTTCATATGAGGAGTTTTTCTGGTTTAACTCTGCAAATTGTTTTTCACTTTCACCTTCAATGAACCTTAACACATCTTTTGTTGCAGAAATGACAACTAACGACGAAACATCGTGAGTAATTATGTGAGAGAGACGGATCGACCGACCGACCTCAACTTTAAGTTATTTTGTGTTTCAAAGAAACAAAAAAATCTCAACAAGTTTACAAAGATACCACAGCTTCAGCTACCACAGGCGATATTTGTTTGTAATTTTTTATTTTTATTTGCAGTCTTATTTTGATTTTAATTTTTTTGTTTTCTATGATGCAAACTGGTCTGAGTTACTTGAAACGGAGGTATCACATAGTATTGTATGTATCGTATTGTATAACATGCGGCTTAGGAAGCAAAACAGGTTACTTCTGCTTGTGGCCATACCCGCATCCAAGTTACAACACTTTATGTGTCTCAGATTACACACTGGCCATTCGTCCGTCAGCCTGACCAACCATCTTGGCATTAATCAACCTAAGGCTATACTTGTTATACTCGCAAGTTGTATCTTGTGCGATTTGGCTTTGCATTGATGAGACAACAGTTATGAAATGTTATAATAAATTATAGTTTTGTTAATTTTGTTATTATATTAATGAGTTAAATGGAAATTTTAAACAACTTGGTGTGATCTTTACAGAGTGACCTGATTTAAAAACAGGTCATCATCACATACAATAATGTTAGTTGAAATGCATATTTCAAAATCTTAGTGAAATGAATTTATTAATTTAATTTATCATAAAACACAATATTTAAATTAGAGTTAGCTGATAAGTCGGTGGTGCAATTGTACACGAGAACGTGAATTCGATCCCTGCTCTGAACCCCTTACATTTTTTCGACGGCGGTCACCTCGCTTAGTGATGGCAACACTATCGAGTGTTTAGCCTTTAAAAAGCTTCCCAAAATACTATTCAGAAGGGGAGTAAAACTATAGGTTCCAATCAGTAAGTATAAAACTAGAAAGTGCACAGAAGCCAATCCCTTCATGGGATGTAATGGGAAGCCACTTTTTTATAAGATCGCATGTTTGCCAGGATGCCAATAATACCTTATCTCTTCTCTAGTTTTACCACTAAAACAGATGGCAAATCTTTTCTCTAGTGTTGCCACGAAAATAAGTAGAAAATCTATAGCGAAAAGGAAGAATATAATATCATTTAATGCCAAATGAGATTTGTCTATACTAGTTGGGTCCTGGCAATACTAGTGTTAACAGATGCAAACTTGAACTTCAATTGGAAAGTTTTACATTGTTTAGCTGAAACATACATAGAACGTTTTCACTTACGAGCACTATTTGTTGTATTTACAGTGTATTGAAAAATTCACCTCGGTGAAAAAGTGGAAATTACCCGTGAAAATGTCCGTGCGATGATTTCTTACGATTTTCGGCGTGGATTATCGAGACAAAAGTGTATCAAACACCATCAGAAACCACTGTAAATCGCTGGTACAAAGAGTTCAGTCTCGGACGCCGTTCGATACAGGATGAATTTTGTGAAGGTCGCCCAAGTTCGGTCGTTTTGCCGGAAACCATCGATGCTGTGCGTGAACTGATAAAGCAAGACCGACATGTGACCGACCTTGAAATTCAGGAATCCTGGGGCATTAATATGACAACATCAATAATATATTGCATGTTCATTTGGCCGTGAAAATGACTTGTTCTCGTTGGATCCCACATAATTAGACGAATGCTCAAAAAATGGCTCGAATCGATTTTAGCAAAGAAATGTTGAAAACATACAACCGCGGTAACTCAAATGCAGTGTGTAACATCGCCACAGGTGACGAATTATGGATCTATGCATATGACCCGAAACAAAACAGCAATCGACCATACGGCTCTTTCAAGTCGAGATACATCCAACAAAAGTTGTCCGTGGAAGAAGCACATTGATGCAAATAATAGTGTTTTTTCCGCTATAACCGGTCATGTGACCACAGTACCTTCAGGGGAACGTAGGGCGGTCAATTCTGAGTGGTGTACTACCATTTGTTTGCCAACAGTGTTCGAAGAAATAAGGAAAAACCACAACAGACGACGGATAATTTTGCGTCAGGACAGTGCGAGCTCCCACACATCAGATGAAACAATGGGCTATTTGAGCACTCAACATGTCGAATTGTTGGATCATCCGCCGTGCAGCCTTCTTTTTACTGATTGGTCAACGTTTTTCGACGCCCGAAGCAGCTGCTGAAGCGTCCAAAAACAATGTTTTGGAGGTGTCTCAGTCGGAGTGGAAAAGTGGTCCGAAATTTGGTTTGAGCGCATTTAAAAGTGTACTGATCTTCACGGAGAATATTTTGAAAGACAATAAAACCATTTCCAATGATAAATGATTGCTTTTATATTGCTGGACCCGAAATATAAATAGCAACCTCGTATGTCCTTGTTTATCAATGCCCTACTTATATAAAGCCTTCGATAAGCATGATTTTTGGTTAGATGCAGGCACCATAATCAGGGTTGCCAGAGAGGCTTGCAATTGCTTTCGTTTCCATAATGTGCGGCACCCAAACACAAGACACTGAAAATTCCGAATTCCCATTCGATCAATGACAAATATTTTGTGAAACTTTCCTACTTTAATGGTCTACATTTGGTCCAAACATCTGCGGGACAAAATTGTGTATTCAAATTTGAATTTTGACAAAAATTTTTAACTTTTATTTGATTTATTTTATGAATGGTTGTTTTCTGCATTTTCTGAAGATTTTCATAAAAGCTACGAAATTTACGAAAAACTTCATGGTGTTAATGAAGAATGTTTCATAAATAAAGGGTGTCCCAATAAAAGTTCACGATGTTTAAAATTTAGTTTCCTGTACAAGTGGCAACTCTCAAATTTCACAGCTGTCGTCTACGACTGTCCCGATTGTTCAAAATGGAGAGTTATACGAGTACTAAGGGAGAACGCGATATCATTGAGAAACCTGATGTCAAAAATGGGGAAAGTTACGCTGAGATCACTCGCAAACTTCGCGGAAGTTTCGGTCGTGGAAGTAGGTGGGTTGACAATTCGAAGAATGATCAAAAGGTTCTAAGAACCTGGGTCGATTATGGATAATTAGACTCCTGTGCGTCGATTTACCGGCCGGTCCTTGGGAAATAATGCTGCACACCCCCTAATGTAACTTTTCCATGCATTTTTCCTATATTTTTTTGTTTTAAAAATTAAAACATAAAATCCCTATTTCACTGACAAGGATTTTTCTTTAATCGAGATTTTCAATTTAATCGAGATTTTCAATTTAATCGAGAATCAAAAACCTTGGCTGTGAAATCGGAAAATTCCAAAGAAAATTAATAAGATTTCATAATCTTAATCTAAGATTTAAACATAAACCGTAGTTTAACAAAGACTTAATATTTTCCACAAAATTGTTAACAGTTTCCTTTTTCTCTTAACATACATATATCTGAACAACAGTAACTGACTCATGAAAACTGCTACCGGTTGTCAGACGGACGCGTCTGCATTATACAAATTCACATCAGAAAGCGTTAGAAACCAAAATTGCTTCGGACTTTTTAATTCAATAAAGAGTTAATTGTCTGTGTTTAATGAAAACGAAGTTCAAAGACACCAAATAAAAACCACAAATTTAACATAATAAATTTTCGTAGAATCTTTGACACCACTAACTTATTTGTCATACGTATATACATACATGTCTTATCTTAATATGGCCACTTACCTTCACTGATTTCAATTTCAGCAGTTTTTGGTTGGAATTTGCCCGCACCCGCGGTTTGTTGATTCGAATCTGATTTGACGACACGCATCATACCACCATAACCAAAAAAGTCACCGAATATCATCAAGGCCACAATGCCAAAGATCATAATGCGAAAACGCCAGGCGACATCCATTGTCAGTTGTAGGTGGTCTGAGAGTCGAAGCGAATCGAAGTTAGCCAAATATGTAGTAACTTTAAAAGGTGGTGACACGTTTCCGTCCGTTACTATGGCTCAATTACACTTAGGCAATTGTTATTGTAAACGTCAACTTTCTTAATATTTTCAAACTTGGCTTTAATACGCGTCTGGCATTCAATTTGTTATTGACTGGGGTTTTGATTAAAACAATTTACAATTTAATTGTTAATTTATATTTGTTGTTGTTCACTTAAACAATTTCGGGTTGTATTTATTATGTTTTCTTTTTTTTTGTTTGGGCCAATATAAAGTGGTTTTACAGCAAATCAGACTTAAAGGCAAGGTTGGCGTTTTTTTAACAAAACCGTTCCCTGATTCAGTAATATTTTTTTCTTTTCTTGTAAACGTTTCTGATTTCTTTGTTAACGGTTTGTGGTGGATTTTAAAAAATGCGCTCGATTTTTTACTTTATGTCTGTCCGTTACCCGTCCACTCTATGGCTCGTTTGTTTTGCAACTAAGCTTAGCCAACTATTGAGTCGAACTGAAGCAAAGCCCCCTACGAGATATGGTAACACTTATACATACACACACCGATTACTCATACACCACCCCAACTTCATTCAGTCCACACTAATTGCCTACGAGTGCGAGTACGAGTGCGAGTACGAGTACGAGTACTCGTGTGTAGCTCTTGTTGTTTTTTTAATATTTCTTCTTCTTTCAAAGTTAACCCACGTTTTAAGCTCGAATTGAGTTCATTGATGAGGCAACAGGTAAACAGAGAGTTAAGCCAACCTAACAGTATGATGAGAACACACACACACACATACAGAGGAGAGAGGGAGAGCGCGAGAAAACATAAGCTGTTACTGTTATTAACAGCATCGAAATATTAACATTTGTTAAAAGAAAAATACATAAACAAAATTAAAAAAATTGAAATCGGTATGAAATTGCAAAACAGCTTAAATGACAAACGTGATTATCCGTATATGACTACGTTGGTTAATCAATTGAAAAATATCGCATAACAATTAATGTTGCAGAAATGTCAACGAGTTAAAAGAACTGGACAATTATGCATTCCACTATCCAATTACGCAAATAAGCAGCAAGTTAAACACGTCAACCAAAGAAGAACTAAAAACCAGGTTAGCTTCTTAACTAATAAGAGGTCTCAGTCGTATTTGAATATTAATGGGTACTTAATAATTTAGCTCTTAGTTCTGGAAAGTGGCAATTATGCTTATTTAAATTCCAGATCACTTGCAAGAAACTATTGGCAATAAGAATAATAAAGTTAGGCACTTTTTTGAATTGACATTTGGATGAAATGGTCAGCGTGCGAGGCTCTTGTACATACATATACATACAGAAGTGTGCGAGATAAATTCTCTTTTCAATTCTGTTGGGCGATACTCAGCTCGTCTACTTGTAGTAACTCTATCAAAAAATTTACCTTTGAAAAATCAACTCAAACCCCATGAAAACTTGGTTCAAAAGAGTAGATCTTAATCAGTGAATCTATAAATAGAAACTGCACAGCTCTCCGAGTGAAAGAGACTCTCCCCAGTCCCTTCATGGCGTGTTGCGTGAAACTAAGTTGAATTTTGTGCATGAAGAATGTATGTCCTTTCGCCTCTCGGTAGTTTTTTGTAATTAATCCACATTTCGCATATATGCACTATGTTAGGTTATGTGGCCATCGGTGGTGCAATGGTCGAACATATTTTCGATCCCTGCTATGACCAGCATACATTTCTTTGGACACCGGTTACCTCACATAGTGACAGAGACACTATCCAGTAATTAGCCATGAAAAGCTTCTCAAACATACTTTCGGAATCGGTGTAAAACTGTAGGTCCCAATCAGTGAGTGCAAAACATCCAATCTATTCATCGGATGTAATGGGAATATTGTTTTTAATATGATAACATAACAAATTAATTACACTGTTGTAGTCGAAAAAAGTATCAACGTTTTACTAAATTGTATCGGCTAGAGGCAAGTCTACCGAGATGATCGGCATCCATGAATTGTCTACAGTACGTCAAGTTTTTTTAAAAAAAATCGAGTTTTACCAAATTCTTAGATTTCCCTTCTCTCTCACTTTTTGGAAAAAGGATTTTTTGCCACATTTTTCAGCATAACTTCAAGGGACTCCAAATTATTCACCCACAATATTTGGCAACATTGTAGCCATGGTAAAGCTGAACAGCTTCTGTGAACATATTAATACAATCTGAACGTGTCTAGTCACCCTAAAGACCACTCTTTATCTTAAAAATTTTAATTTATATGTATATGTCATCATTACTCGAGAACGACGTGTCCGAGTTTGGTCAAATAAATTAAGAAACATTTACACTTGTAATACCTTTAATCGATTACTATAGTTTTTCTCAAAATAATCTACAGTTTCGAGGTTATTAACAAAAGAATGGGGAAAAAAATATTTTTTTAACTTAAAAAATTTAAATTTTTTTCTATTAAAAAACAAAAAAACATAAGAAACGCTAGAAAGTGTAATGATTTATTAGTTTATCCTAAAGTCACATGAGGATGAGTAAAATGAGATATGGATTATAAAAATCGTTGAACGCGTTTCTCTCTTATTCACAATTTAGTGAAGGTATCTCATTTTGTCTTGTGGCCGTCGGTTCCGAAAGGTATTTTGAGAAGCTTCGATAGTGTCGCCATCACTAAGCGAGGTGACCGTAGTCGAAAGAAATGTAATGTGGTCAGAGCAGGTAGCGAATCCACATTCTGATATACAAGAGCCGCACACACTAACTTTTGCACCACCGACGGCCGCGTTTCTAGGCGTCCCTAAATGGACACGTTTTTTTGGGACGCTCGAAAAAAGTATTATTATTGCTTTTTCAATATTTTCCTCTAATTACTTTTTTAACACGTTTTGAGCCTCTCTCAAACACCGCCACTTCAGCCGAGTATCTTAAGACAAATGTCTAAAACATTTGTTTAAAATACACATTTTTAAAAGAATTCGTTGCATAATTGTCTTCCATTTCACCATGGGCACTCTCGGAATATTTTCATATGGGTGTCACCAAAAATGTACACTAATAATTTTGTAACCTAAATATCATTTGTTCTTTACTTCCATTTTAATGGTCCCCTTACTTTAGCTTCAGCCCTCGTAATAAGTCAAATTGAATTGAACAGTATTTAACGATCCTTTAACAAAAGTTCAAAACTGTTTGCTCTCGCAGCTGCAAGCGTGAACTAAACTACAACAAACCAACAATGCCACCATGAAAACGTAAAAACGTAAAAACCTAAAAAGATCGTGATTTTAACAACAACAAAAAACAGTTGAACTGATGGCCCTCAATTGAATCTGAGCCCCAAACTGAAGCACAATGAACAGCCGTCATGCGATCGTTTTCGCAACCGCAATCAAAACAGTTAATCAGAACAAGTTTCTGCTGCATAACAATACGTCAGCTTGACAGCCCTGG
The DNA here is from genome assembly GCA_963931995.1 of Phaonia tiefii. Taxonomy (NCBI): domain Eukaryota; kingdom Metazoa; phylum Arthropoda; class Insecta; order Diptera; family Muscidae; genus Phaonia; species Phaonia tiefii. The sequence continues at coordinate 293,945,884 of OZ008369.1, forward strand.
TGAAGGGAATTGAGTGGAGTTTTTCTTGGATTTATACATGTCTTAACATTTTGAAATTCGTATGTATTCCTCAACCAAAATAGTGAAATATTCGTGTTTAAAATAATTACTAAATCACCAAATCAGCTGGCGAATATAAAATCCATAGTAGTGCAAACTTTAAAGATAAACGACTTTTCAAAGTGAAGGTCGACCAGTCGACCGGTGTCTGAAACTTTAAGAGGCACCAAATGCCATAGTGGGTTACATCAGGTTAGTATACAAGTTTGTGCGCCAGCTACTTATTGGCAGCCATGCGAGCAAAGTGCACTCTACATTGCACAGATTTAGCCTTTTGTCTGTTCGTACTGACAATCTCTGTAATGTGTTGTATTCTCTCGTCAGCCGTTGCTCAAATTCAATGCAAGCTCAGCAGTGACGATATGATTAAGTTTCTCTAAAGTTCGTAAGACTTATTAAGGAAATAATTGTCGTGTCGTATCTTTGTGAAATCGTAACGTATCGTATGGCATCGATCGGAATGTAATGACAGTAATCGCATTTACATACACTTGTGTATTTCGTTTAGTATTCGTTTGTGGAATGAACTCTGGAAGCGACACGTTCCCCCGACAACCTGTAACTGGATTATATCATACATTTCAAGATAGCATTTGTATTATTGTTGCCGGTAATGCAATAACTTTAATATATAAATTATAGTTTATAAATGAATGTAAATGTATGAGCCATATTAATTAGCCATAAGTAGAGTTTACGATGTGCACAGTGGAAGAAAGTAAATTTTTAGTAAAAATTCTAAATACAATAAAAATGTAAATTTATTTTATATGTTTCAAACTGTTTGAAGGCAGGAGAATATTTGTATAGACGAACAGATCCAACGTTGGACCACTAAGAGCTGGTTTTTGGGTTGTCAACTGAATGTATTTCAATGGTCTGTACATAGAGTCTGCAACAGGTATTTTGCTTGGGCAGGACACCAAGAAAAGTAACAGGAAAAGTTGAAGCAAGAGTTATACAGACTTGGCAACCAATGCAGAATGAGAAAACTCTTTATTTTAATAAATTTGTGTTTTAATTGCAATCTCTATAAATAATTTTACTCTAACACTTCATTAAATTTTTATGTATTTCACTTATTATCCCGTTTTTGCTCGATTTAATCATCACAAAAATACTGTCAGTTGATTGGTTTTGTACTTTCGGTACAATGCACAAAGGAAAATGTGTGAAAACCCGCATTGAGCAACCCTACATACTTCCAGTCATCTATCGCTATTTCTCTTTCTTACTTTATTCTGCATGTTTTTCCAAATCTAAGGTTCAGCAGCTGTGGCATAGAATCCCCTGGGTCTGTAAGTTAAATATAAACTACAGTTTAACTGGCCAATATTTCACTGCTGTATGTTGGTTAACCTTAGTTTAAATCTATGGTTAGTGCTGGTTTATTTTATGTTAATTCATATTTAATTCCCAGTATTATATTCTTTCGGTGGACATCGGTGGTGCAATGGGGGAAATCTTCTCAAAATACCGTTCGGATGCGGTTTAAAACTATAGGTCGCAATCAGTGAGTGTACACTGTACAACTAGAGAGCGCACAGTTCACTGGTTGTGGTAAACTCTCCCCAATCCCTTCGCGGGATGTAATAGGAAACCATTTTTTTTTTATTCAGTTCTTTCGACAAATTTGTAAGAAATTTTGTCATTTATCTTTAAATGAAAAATATTCATAAATACTTATTGTTAAAACTCCATTTTATTTTTAACGGATGTGGTGGTAATTGTGTTTGTCAAAATTGAGGAAATGTCAACATTTCGCTTGCATACAATTGTTTTCGTGAAAAATAACTTTGGCATAACAACCCTGTAATTAATTTTGCTTACGAAATTTTCGCAACGAGCTGAGTACCAAACAACTTTAAACTGAGCGAAATATTTGGTTCATGAAATTCTAATTCTTTTTTATATACGTGCTTCTTAAGGGAATAAAAATTTCGTAAAAACGTATACGGGCCTTTAAAGGAAAACAAATCAGTGTAACCAACAAACACAAATTGGCTCTTCAAAGTTAAATTATAAATCCCTATCAAACGTTTTAACCGAATTCTATTGATGTACAATTTTGCTTAAATTAAGGCGGGAAAATGTTAGCAACAGAAAATGTTAGCAACAAAAGTAATGTTATTACTCTCAATGGTTTTAAAAACTAGCAATTCCATATTATACCTCAATGTGTCATGTTAGCAACAGAGAGAGAACCCTATTATGGTATTGTTACATTACTAGAGAAATTGTTGGATATGTCAAAATTTTCATTTGCGGAGAGCTATGTATGGTGAAGTATAAACTTGAGGAGAATGATTTGTGGATATCATTTTGACAGACCTGTTAGATTTCTCTCAGTGTTTGGTATTACGCTGCATTTTGAACGCAATGAACAAAGGCGAAGAGAACGGGATATTTTTATTTCGTCTCCAAATACCTGATCTTTGTTCATACTTCTATTTTTAACCTATTCAATTTTTATTTTAGTTTCATTAAATTTCATTCTCCACGACTCATTCCATTTGCAACTAGAATGACCTTATGAAATCATAAATCGCTTTAAAACAAATTTTCCTTTAGTTCTCATTTCTCCCACTGTTTGATGTATAATGTTAAGGAAACTGTTGCTCTTTGTTGAACAGGATATAACTCATTCTGTGTGTGTGTGTGAAATGTGAAATGTGAGTGTTGTGATTGTGGTGGATGGGCCTGTCAACAACAACATTCAAAATTAAACACATTCGCTCATACTGATGCATCCTATAGTCCTATGGACCCGTCATAATAATGGACAACGTATCAACAAACAACACCATTAGCTATTATGTTGCATTAGCAGCAATGCGAACTAGTATTGTTGCTGCTGCCAGTGTTGAACACAGTTTTGTAATTAAATGGATACAATTTAATAGGCACCTATAAGACTATAACACATGACCAACAATGCAAGAAAACAGCGCACAGTGGATCAATTATAGAGAAGGCAGAAAAACCAATTTTTGCCAATTAATATTCTTATTATTGCATATTAATCAAATTTGGCGACAATGTTCATCTTGCGGCTCAGGACTTTGAATAATTTTCAACACAATAGCTCTGTTCGGGTACTTTCCCAGTAAAAATTTGCAAGAATCTACTTTTGAGAGCGAAACAACAATTTTACTCTCTTTATGAAAATTTGCAAATAAAGTACGCGAACGACTTCCAGTAATAATTTGCAATGAAACAGCTGATGTTTATGTGTGCAAGGAAACAGCTGATTTTTCAGTTTGCATTTCATTAAACAAAAGCTGTAATTTTACCACAAGTTCCAATAGAATTGAAAGAAATTTTATCCTTTGCCACATCCATACATACATTCTGGCGTGTATTTCCATACCTTTGCTACTGCCACAGTTGTCCAATAATGACGTCGCCGGTTCACCAGAATTTCCTGAATGCCACTGCATATTATTGTTTTCCATTTTGTTTCTAAATTTCACAAATATATTGAATAAAATATTAAACAAAATAATTTGTACTTACCTCTGTCGTTGTTAATTTATTTTTGTGTTTTGTTTCTTTACATAAAACAGCTGATTTCAAACAGCTGTTCTATCTTGCAATTTTATGTTGGCTAAAATTTCTCCAACCAAAATTTGCAAAATCTCTAACATCGAACTGTCAAAATTTTCGATCTCTGGCTCTCATTTACTGGACTTTTGGAGTAAACGAACAGAGTTCAGTAAAAATTTGTACAAATTTGCACAAATTTGCACAAATTTTCGAGTACTCGAACAGAGCTAATGTTTTCTCAAGTTTATTTAAATTTTCGCATTATAATAACAAATAATAACAAAAATATGTGGACAAGCGTCAGAAGTGAAACCTCGAGTGTGTGGAAGAAATTATTTTTGCCTTTCGCTTTTTTTGTCCGACGACTAGAGGCCGCTCCAGGACTCACCTCAAGTATCTCACGATAAAAGTTACACCAAGTTACCACATTGTCTAGAAATCAACTGAATATAATTATGGCAACACTGGAATCTCTTAAACTTCATTTTTGGAGTCTGCAAAAAATGTATTTTACTCCGAAATGTAAAACAAAATCATTTAACACCAAAATTGTAGCAAATTGGTGAAGAAATTGATATGTGTGTCTCCAATAAGACAAGTTGGTGGCTCGGTTTTTAAAAATAACTCCACAAAAACAAAATTAAAAATTATTGACAGTTCGCAATTCCAAAAATGACATTCAAATTGCACCACTGTGTGACGATATGTCACCCAAGTAGTGTTGTTTGTATGTTGGAAACTCAACTCTTTATTTCTGCGACATGCAGACATTACCGGTGATAATTAGCAACGCCCCTTTTTAAAGGCGTTTGGAGGAATTGAGTCCAAGACAAAAATGTACGTTTAAGTAAAATGCAATGTTCAATAGCATTTATTGTTTAGTATAATTATATATTGTTTATTAACTACGAGTATAGTGAACTTCGCCGCAGCAGCAACAATATTAATTGTTCGTATTTCATTGAAATTGAGTTTAAGTCGGTGTTTCCGTGATACACACAGGTGTAATTATTCACAAAAGACTAAAACACTGATGGAATTAATGTTAACTATAGATTATTTAAAAGACACATTAAGGAAACCAGCTTGTGCTTTATTAAATTCAGGTCAGAGTTGTATTTTTACATTGATTAACTACAATCAAAAGTTGCTAGTTCAATGACTCTAAGTGGTCATATTATTGTCAATAGCCTCTCTGAGTTGTTTAGATCGGAAATGGTTATAGTCAAATAAATTACTGCATTTACACAAATAGACCCAATTTAATGGCCTAAGACAATAGGATACGGTATATGCAAAAATTGCAGAATTAGAATACAGACAACACAACTGGAACGCGTGGAGGGAACTTCGTGATTTCCAAACAAAATATCAGCGTGTCATGAAGACACGCACGCAACACAAGTGAGATTTCTTGTAAGTTGCATTTTACATTTTCGTTCGATGACCGTTCGTATATAATGATTTCTGTGTGAATGTTTAAACATGCGCTCGCGTTCGTTTTGATGTGTTCGCAGATGAGGATTTACATACCCTGATTGCGTCTGTCTCTCAAGTTCTTCGTTGGTACCGTACCGAAATCATTTCCGTTCGTCTTGTACAGTGAACGATTGCGAAGTTGTATTAAAAGTTAGTATATTGCAGTGTGTTAGTGGTTAGTGACTGGTTTTATGTTATTATATTTATTTGATTCAAGGAGATTAATGACAATATTTGCCATATTTCCTCATATATGCTTCTGAAGGAGTTTGTTGCCATTCAACTTTTCGTAGATAGAGGCCCTCTGTACCCTTTTCCTAGACTGACGAACAATTCGATAGACATTCACATTTCGCTTTTTGAAGTAGACTAGGAAGAGGTTTCCTCTAAGGGTTCAAAGAGTCCCGATATACATGCGTGTTTTCCCACCAAAAGCAGGCCTGTCAAGAGGCATGCATACAGGCACTCTTTACACTTTACAACAACATCCGTTCAGAAGAAGGTCCGTCAGGAGGACTACTTTTTACCATCGAAACAGTCATATAAACAAGCCTGTTGGCAGGACTACTAGTGGGAGCCAGAATGGATGCTGTTAAGGATCCACTCTTCACTTCTCTATGCAGAGCTGTGGGCAGGTGAGCGAAGCTTATATAAGAGGGATCCTGTTGTTTACTAAATTGTGTCCTTGCACTTGTTTGCTATTCATCAAGTGCTGAGGTCATGTGTTTGATTCCTGAGGCTACGGATTTGTAATTTTTTGTAATGTTGTAATGTTGAAGTATAAGTATTGTATTAGTAATTTAGATGGGACACATAAAAATATCTGAAAATTAAAAATTTGATAATAACTCGCACATACTTCTTTCCGCAAAATGCTGCTTTGCAGGCTTCCAAGCAGGCCTTTCTTTAGAGTCCTCATATGATGCAATCCATTAGCAGACCTACCAGAAACCCTGAAATGGAAGACCTTATATGAGCAACATGTTGCAAAACATGTTTACTTGCAAAGATGATTATTTTTACGTGGAACCATATGCGTGTTTCATCCCAAACATCCATATACTTACGTCGAAGCATTCGTGTGTTTCCTCCCAAACGAATGATTACTGAATGTACGAAACTAAAATGCAACAGATCAGTCAACAAAGAAACACTCAGTCATTTGCACACGTATTCAGGAATATTTATGAATTACTGACATAAAGAATAATACAAAAATGCAGTTATAAACTTGCAATAACATTAAGTTAATCAGAGAACAATCTCTGCTCTCGACAGAGCACAGCGAGAAAAAATCAAGTGAACAGTGCATCAAACACAGCTGTATTTGTGTCACAAACAAAGCTGTATTTGGATCACAAACTATGTGTATTTACGACAAGCTCCACACGCCCGTTATATTTGCATCCAAACAAGAAGAAAAATATAGATTTTTCTGAGTTTACCTATTGATTTTCATATAGTAATATTTTTTCCCGATTTTAATGATTTATAATATACGCGATAGCATCGCCGTTACGAGGCAGTCTACATATTGATATTATAATACACTTGTACTTCAATATTCCTAAATATAGGCAATAAACCCCTAAATGTTTAAAGACCTATAAGAATTATTCTGGAATGACCCATATGCATATGCCACTTAAAGTGATTTTCAATTCAACTTCAGGCATACAGTCTAAATTAGGCACCAAAGCCGCAATTAATGCCATATTAAGTAAAATGTGGCAACGACAAAATATTAAGCAAAACCACAAATTCATAAGGAGTTAGAGAATATTGTGTGTGAGTCAGTGTACATTAACACCTCAAGGGATCAATCACACATGTCGGCCTTTTAGCCAGGGGTCTAAAGTTAAAAAATGCAGCACCTCGACTACGATACGTTACTTCTTACGACTTAGGCTTACATTTCTGCTCAGATTTCAAGTGCACTCAAAGAACTAACTATTTGAAAAGAGGTTGCTGCAGCCGTAAGTTCGGCTGTGGCCACCGAATTGATGTTGTGACGACGGAATTCTGTTTGGTACTGACTCGGACTCTGGTTCCAAAAAGATAGCCCATTCCATACAAATTCTGTGCACCGGCATAAATGCGTCATGTCACTTTCATTCCCTTCCTCTATCTCTCTCACTCTCTCGCTCTTTCCCTCTGTTACAAATGGATTATCCTTCTCATGTCCTTAGCACCTTTAATTTAATGCAAAGTGTCAAAGAGCATTATGTTGCTTTTGCCACAACTCCTTTGATACAAATAATTATCAATATGTGCCCCAAGAACTGGAGGGAATGAGTAGGATCTGTTGCAGTGGCGAATGCATGCAACACATTTCCTTATTAACGTTTAATTTCCTTACAAAATCTTCTTCATTTCATTCATAATTACCCTGTCCTGTAATGAGGATGTTTTCCAGGATAATAATGATGATGACGACGATGCTGATAATTATAAAGTATAATTTGCACTCATTTATTTACACTACGATTACACACGAATGTGCAACAGCAAACAGTCAGGCAACATGATGTCGTCATGTGATGAGACCATTCAAGTAAAACCCACAACTACAACAAACAAAAAACGCAGAACGCCTTGAATCCTAGGATAATATTCAATATTTGCATTGGGCTGGAAGTAAATTTGGTCGAATTGTACTAGACTGGTTGGCTGGTAATTACGACGTGGATGTTGATGCTGGTGATGATGATGATCATGATGATGATGATGGTGATATTATGTAAATAGGTTTTAATTGACAACAACGATAATTACAAAATTTTACCACACTTATGGAAAACTAACACAAGCCTACGTACTCTGCACACACGCATGTAGATGCCTACAACATCCGGTAAACACATCCATAGTACGTGTTTGTAGTTGTGAAGGAAATTATATTTATTTTACATATGTGTAAAATATACACACATACATTTACACATACATTACCAGAGTGTGTAATTATATTTTGTTTAAATAATAATGGAAATTTACAATTACCTTTTCAAGATGACCTATGCAAACGTGCATACTGGCATGCACCCCACACACACATTTGAGGGTAAACATAGTGAGAGTGTGTGCGAGTGTGATTCTGATATAAAATATCCTTAAGGCTTTTTGCAAGACATTTAACAAAAGTGTCAATTGAAATAACAGCTGCAATTCTTAGAAAATTACTTTTACCTACACCACAATGAGAATCTTACAACTGTGATTATTTTACAGAGGTGGGCCACCAAAGGCTCGACAAATCATCGATTGAATTCAAATGCATTACGAAATATTTGACACAGGCCCACAAACGTTTCTTGCAAAAAAAGTTCTTATTATACTCTTTTGTTCGAAGTATTTCCCTTGAAGAATCGTAAACAATTTCAAAGGTTTTTAATTGTAAATACCTTTCATTTAGAATTTCGTGCCCTAAGTTGTCTAGCCCTTATATCTTTATGTGATTGTCTCTAGAGCAGGTATGAACTGACACTTATTAAGATAAGAGGCGAAGTTTGATTTCTATATTGGCTTCATCTCAAGTAAATTGCCTGCCAATTTTCTTTAAGATCACTTGACACTTTCTTAGTTGGAATCCTATTAAGTACAAACTCCTTCCTATTAAGTAGTAAACATATGATACCCATAAAAACGGAAACAGGATATGACTTAAATTTTGTAATTTCAAATTCTTTGCAGTCAGTATTTATAAACAGCAAATTAAAATTTCAGTAAATTTATGAAACTGCAGTCATGTACGACATAAAATGATTATCAATTTATAAAAATTGACAAATGTTTTCAATACAAGAGCTTCATCAACTCATAGGGAAATGTTGAAAAATTTTACAATTTTTAAAAAAAATCATTAATTATTTACCCATTTTTATTGTTGTTAAAAAAACACGCAAAAGCCGTTAATTGCATTGTATTTATTATGTTGAAAGTTATAAAACAATTATTAATTAAAATAATTACTTCTACAATTACAATACCATTGTTAACAACCGGTCTCATTGCACGGCGGCGTCAGCCAACAACATTATCAATATCGTCGACAAATAGTTAACATTTAATATGGTTTATATCCTTTTAGCCTTTATAGCAAAGGCTTTGATTTATCTGCTCAGTGTGTTTTTTTATCAGACCATAAATTTTGTTCAAAAAAATTGCCAGCATTCATCCTTTAAGCTTCCACCACAGAGCAACACACAACATCCTTGCAAACATTTGTCTACACACACAGCCACACACACGTTCATGTGTATCCATTTCCCGCAAGGAGTGCAAAGAGTAAAACACATGTTTCATAATGTCAAGGACTTTGTCGTTACAATAAACATTACATTACTCTTTACATGATGATGTTTCCTTTTTGGGTTTAGTTATTTTTTCTTTTCTCTGCCAACAAAAAACTCTACAAGCAATTGGTACTTTTTTCTTACTCTACAGCCAACGATTGTAGTTTTTGTAAAAAAACGGGTATGAAAGAAGTTCAAAATATGAGGATGTCACAGGCTCATTTTGTACCCTATAATTAAAGGTTGTCCTAATAAAAGTGCACGATTTAATTTACAAATAAGACGCTAATTTTGTAATCGAGTTGTGATATTTTTACTGCATTGTAATGACGACATATTCCGATGAAGTATGGAATAAAATATCCAACAAATGGCCCCGTGGCCAGATGCCCTTGATCGAAGAAAGTTTTGACAAGGCTGTGACTACATCTCAATGATGACAAGCTGGATCCCGGCCTTGAGCACAGGAATTCGCATAGACCAGAGATTACACAATCAAAAAAAAAAACAGCAGACAGTTGTCCGAGGCCTACGGCCACGGACTTTCCCTGCAGGCTGTGTCAGAGACACGGCCATTAAGTTTAACGTAGAATACGCCAACCGATAAGACAGAAAACATATATAACAATAAATGATAAATAACATAAGCAAATGAATTTATTTATTTGATAGTTACTTTTGATAATATACATAAGCTTATGGTAGGAAAAATAGGATAAATATGTTTTTAAATTAAAAGAGTAAGGATAAATGATAAATAACAGTAAATATACGAAATTTCAATATTTCATCAATCAAAACAACAGCCGAAGGTTTGTGTCCACACTGAAACAGCAGCATAGTTTGTGTTCACGCTACAAACTCAAACACTCAACCAAACACCACACATATGTTTGAGTGTATGTGTTTAAACAATTTTCATTTGAGAAATTTAAATATTAGGAAGATATCAACAAGTTTTACACTCACTGATTGGGACCTACAGTTTGACACCGGTTCCGAATGATATTTTCAAAAGCTTTTTCAAGGCTAAGTACTCGATAGTATCGCCATCACTAAGCAAAGTGACCGTCGTTGAAAGAAATGGTATGTGGTCAGAGCTGCGATCGAACCCACGTTCTCATGTACAAGAGAATTTTTTTACCGTTTTCTGTCTCTGGACTTTTGTCAACAGGTAAATGGATATTTCCAGTATCATACAATGGGATCGTATAAGTAATGTAAGATCTAATATTTCCCATTCATCTGGATAAAAAAATATGAAAAAAGGCGGCATAAAAGTTATTCTTAAAATAGTTTCTGGTTTTTAATATTAAGTGGATGAATGACTTTTGAAAGAGTTATCAATATAAATCATACGGTAGGAGTGCATGTGTAACTTATGGGTAATGTGTATCGAAATCAATTAGAGCGTATGAGTAATTTGAGGTGGGCTTAGATTAATCATTCGTTGATGTGTCCAATAAGACAACTTCAATTGAATTATTTTCCTGTGTCAAATAAATATATTATAGAATGTAAACATGGGTGCCACAGGAACTACTTTACTGTAACTTCCAATATGTGGAAGTAACGTAAATCCAAATCATTTAGAGGTTATGAATAACGTAAGGTGGTTTTATATCAATCATTCGTTCATGTTTTCTGTAATAAAATTGTAATTGCTTTTTTCTTTGTTGAATAAATTTAAACTTCCGCTATATCAAACTCTGTATGCGTATATGTTAACTCTTTGTAGGGTGTCGACAAAATATATATCATTTTGTAAGCTTATGTGTTATGTTGCATTTTTCTCTCTCATGTTATCATATGTTAGTGGCAAAGGATTTATTGTTAGTTCTGTCTTTCTATATGATTTTTTTTATTTTTTTGGAGGATTTGTAAAGACAATTTGTTAGGCACATCCCAATCTTTTTGCCAGGACACAAAAACATAATGCCATAAAGTCAAAAAACACATTGTTTCTCAAAAGGATTTATGGAAAATTAAATAAAATGACTCAGGGAATTGAAGAAAATAAAAATGTTTATAGTGACTATGATTTCAATTTACATAAGAAATGATACACTTCTGAAAGGGAGAAACGATTTAAAGTGAATGATTAACAAGGTGTAACTGATCAATGGGGAAGATAATAAACGGAAGGTATTGGTCTGAGAGGTTTCTTCTAAGTTCAGGTAAAGAACACAAATCCTTTTTGCTACGCAACTTAAAATCTATAATTTATTATCCTTAAAACTATGGCGTATCTCTAATAACCCTTTGAGGATTACAAGATTAACAAATCCTTAAAAGTAAAAGTGAAAATATGCCAATTGAGAAACAAAACCACTCTAGAAGCTAAACGAAAAATTGCCCCCGAAATTTTGTCATGACATTAAACTTCATAGTTCTCGGAAAAACGACAAAAAATTCTCCCAAACAGCCATCAATGGAACAATAATTTGCCATTACACTTACACAGACTGTGTTTAAAGAGATGATATTGGTAACAACATCATTAGCCATTTACAATGATTACAGTCAATTTTTATGGCCCTTTCGAACTCAACGAACTCAACCTTTACTACAAGTACAATTTTAGTTATAGAAATAGGGAATAAAAACAATAAAAATGTGAAATTTTTATTGCCTTTTGTAAATTATATCAAATGTCTCTTGTCACTGAAATTCGTACGCCACATACCAGTGATGGGGTTGGTTGGCTTGGCCATTTATGTCTATGAAGCGAGAAAAAGGGTTTTTATAGACAACATTTGATAGCAAACAACTGTTTTATGGCTAAAACGTGAGTCAGTTACGTTATTTGCATATCGGCGGAAAATACAGCAGCATTGTTGGGTGATAAAAATGGTAATAAAAATGTTACGAAATATTAGGAAAATATTCGAGAAAGTGCATTTTAAGTCGGAATCGTAATCGTAATGTTAAGTATTAGTTTCCACTAAATTTAAATCTTTTTAAATATAAATTCGTCTGAATTGCTTTGGAAATTGGCAATAATATTACTTATACGTCAAGAGGTAAATTGAAGCGGATGATTAATATGAATAGGAAACCATTTGAAGCGTATGAGTAATGTGTGGTTAAATAACAACCCATAGCAGTACGACCTAGCAGTGGGACTGGGACTTAGAGTCGTCCTCTAAACGTGAATAATGGGTGCGGTAGTGGCTAATCTTGTGTCATTTTCTATACAAAGACCAGCATTCGGTGCTAATTGGCAGAGACTTATTCTGAAAAGATACTTAGGGGTGATAAGGATCACAATAGGTGGGCAAGGAATAGTCGCAGAAAAAAGGAAACAAGCCTTTGTAGGAATAAAGGAACAAAGCTTCGTAGAAACTAAGGAACCACCATTCGTATGAATACAGCAACAAGCCGTCGTGGGAATAATGGAATAAGCCTTCATAGAAACAAGTCTTCGTAGGAACAAGCCTTGGTAGGATCAAAGGTGCAAAGCCTTCATTGGAACAAGGGGAGGAGGCAACTAATTTTGTACAATAATTACTATAATCTAAATAAGAATTGTGATGTTGAGATATGAAACTTACTCATAATTTGCTGTACCCTGGTGTATGTATCACTGCATGTCAATGGGCAGGGATGACAAATGTGGCCTGACTGTACAATATGTGGAGCAGAAAGGATAATTGTGGTACTAAGGTATTTCTTGTGGTGTGTACTAATTCTATAAATTTATTTTTAACGCAGGGTTCTCTCTATTGCTTTCATCTATATGTTATCATTTATAGAATATTCCCCAATTGTTACGTTGTCGTGTTAAAGCCTTTTCAGTTTTCTTTCAGCACAATTTCTTTACAATTTTTTGATTTGCTTTATAATGAAAAAATTTTAAACCATCAGATTCACAAAAATCTTTTGGTCTTTAGCTGTACCAAGTGTGTGGCAATAAAATCGTTCCAATGAAATTAATTTGCTTCAACATAAAAAGGAACATAATTGCCAGGACTCTTCTTTCTCCAGGACGCTTATAGTCAGTGCAAAAAGAGGAAAATATTTTTTTTATATCCTTTTGTTTTAATTCGCAGCTCAAATGGCATCACAGTTTGCATTATGTTAATAATTTTAATAATTTTCTTCTTCCCTGTGAAAATTTGCAGTTTCGAACAGTCAAAAGGATGACGTTTCATATACAAACAATGGTAGCAGCTTTCAGGCAACCATGAAACCTGTTTTATCCCCATTCCACCCACGCCATACACTCACACATATGATTAAGAATACAATTGTAAAGATTGTGAGTGTGTGTGGCAATAAGTACTCTAGTGTTAACACGGATACATTTTAATACTTTTACATTAAAAATTTTTAATTTAAAGTTATGTTTGCATAAATGTTGCATGCAACAGACCCTATTCACATGAAATTCGCCTGCATCGTTGTAGTTGAGCTTGGGAAAATGCAAAAATTTCAGCATCAACGGAATATGTAACAATTTCCATAGTAATACACACGTCATATCCCTGTGAAACCTTCTCTCACTAGAACATCACACACACATTAACATTTACGTAAAAGGACTTTGTGTCACGGAAATCTTTTGGCATTAAAAACACTCTGTGGAGTATTTCGAACATATTTTATCCCCACAAGCTCCCCCTCTCTCTAGTTGCTGTCGATAGTTGTCGATTTCGATGCTGCCAGTTACGTGTATTTATGGTTGTGGTTAAAACTTGAGGTTTTCCCGGAATAAATGTATATGTGGACGCACAAATATTCAAATAGTATACATGACAAACTTTAGTAAATCCCCACAAACTGAAAACGAGGAAGTTTAACTTTAAATTTGCATTGTGTAGTACTGTATTCACACTCAAGGAAAAACGTAGTTTCGAAACCAAGGAATGTCTTATAAAGAAAATGTTAAAGTTATTCGGAGCGAATGAGTAGTATTAAATGAATTGATTGTGTATGAGTAACATGAACTGAAACAGTACGCCGAATACCCAACATTCCTCTAAAAAGAATTTTTGCTAGAACTACATGTTCTAAAAATTAAAACTTGTGGGGTGTACCACATTATCTCCAAAATCAAAATCGTCAAATCAAAATCCCCAAATCAAAAAAGCGATTATGTAAGATGATGCTTTATTTTTTGTATTTTCCTTTTTTTCACAAAAATGAAAATAATCTATTTGTTAATATTGGGAATTTTGTGATTGGGGATTTTGATTTTGGAGATTATGTGGCACTCACAAACTTGTTTGAAATTAAATTGTCGGTGTTAAATGGTGCAGAATTTATAATTTCTTGGAATTTCGCAAAAAGACTCATTTATGACTTAATATATAATATCTATATACTTATATGTCCGTTATTTATTTAAACAGTCTATAAAAATGTAAAACAATATTACAATACAAAGTTTAAATAAAAGGTTCACGAAGAGCGTAGGGCGTTTGGGGCGAGTGCAAAGTTGGTAGTGCATAGGTACAGGGAATGTTCCTGCCAAGACTGTAGTGCGTGGTGAAGTGCCACATCCTGCTCGAGGCGCGTCTTCTGTTGCACTAGCGATCTAGTCTGGTAAGTCGAAAAATACCTCCCTAATACGGGGAGTAAACATTCCTGGAGGTTGTTGTCACCCCCGCACTGGGATAGGATGCGGTGGTCTACTGAATCACTCGTCTTAAATTACAATCATCATAGAAACGTCAATTAATTCGTTATTGCCTTGAAGCTTTAAAAGCTTAGAAAATCTAAGCTTTGGGAATTCACGGGACTTAAATTTATGAGCGAGCAGAAACTAGTTGACTGGAAAGTTGTGTCAAGCTTTATATTACGTTTGTTGAAACAATTTTGATGTGGAAAGGGCAGAACCAGTTCTAGTTTACCCATGCTATTGTATTACCCGCTATCGTAAGAGTTATTCACAGGCCTCACAAAGTTCGAACTTGTCACCCGCACGGAATGAGTTTCATACAAAGTTTTCAAAATGCATGCTTTCATTCTGTGGAATATGATGGATATTTGTAAATTAACATAGCGGAAAAAGAGGAATATATTGGTACATTTTTACGCAACTGCCACAAGTGCGTGTTTTGGTTGAAGCCACAGAAATGAAATAAATTTCCTTTTATTTTATTATATTATATTTATTATTAATCATTCGCCTACAGGGTAACTTAAAATCGTTATAAGTATTTATATGACTTTACGTACGTATGATTATTATTAATTAAAATGTTAAAGGGCATTTTCGGAAATGCATCACTGCAGAGCATCTGATGCGCAGCTGTGATGCGTTTGCACTGCTGATGCCAATCAGCTGATACAGATGCATGATTGTTGCTTATTTTGATTTGCAATTCCGAACACGAAAATATTTCAATGCAATATTTTTTAATAAATTTAATGTGTGAATTGGATGATAAGCCAAGTGAATTGAAGTTATGTAGTTTGCAACAAAGAAAACTTTTAAAGAATAAAAAAAGGAATTTGTTATTACAACTTTCCGCCATAAAACACACTTTTTCCTTCTACCATTGGCGAATTCCTCCTCCATATCAAACCTTGTCCTTATTATCAATTTGTAGTCCCTAGCACCCACCTCGACTCAAAAAAATTTTAAAAATAGTAAGTTTTGTAAAAAAAAACATAAATTAATATCAAATTCCGTACTTACTCATTCATTGCATCAGCCATTTTGCTACTGCGCATTTTGCGACTTGTTTGCGCATCATACACTGTGTTGATTACTTTTAGAACATGCGACCCTTGCAGTGTTGCAAAGTGTTGCATTTTCGAACGTGATGCGCATCAGATGCTCTGCAGTGATGCATTTCCGAAAACGCCCACACTGTACATAACTCAGTACTGTGAACATCAATTTGTACAATATTCCCGATATTGAAATTTATGCTGATACTTTTCCCCCTATATTTGAACTAACCTTATTTCCTAGAGTGTATCTCGAAATTATTACTGTAAGGGGAGAAAAATCATAATAGTTTTGTTTATTTTTTGTTGTTGCTAGTGCAGATATCGAGGACCAGTGCATTAAATGCAAATGTTGCATTCATTTTATATCGAGCAAAATGTTTTTTGTTGCTCTCTGGTATTTTTGAATACCCACCTAAAGGGACATATCGAGATATTTTAACATGTACCTGCATATGCACACATGTATGAATATGTATACATGCTCTGTCGATATGTTTATGCATTGTTATGCATGAGTATTGACACAAGTGAAACATTTTCTTGTATGTGTGTGTGCGTGTGTAAAAGTATTATTAAAGTAATTATTTTCTGAGCTTAATTTAAATTTATGCAAATTACAAAAATATGCAAATTTATTTATTTTATGTATTTAATATAGTGACAACGTGCTGTCAGCCATGGAGTGACCCCCCTTAGTAATGTATGGATGGTAGTTTTGGATTACAGTGCCAAATGGAAGGCCTTGAACGGTCAGTATTTGAAGCAGGGTACGAAATTTCTGTTACAATAGCTTCGCGTTCGACGACCACAGCCATTACCACCGTCTTCAACCTTAATTACTTGTCCGTTTCAGAATTTCTTTTTGAATAATTAATTTCTACATTTTCACAACGCCAATTGAAATAACTCAAAATAACTCAACTATGAAAGCACACGTTTTCTGGCTATGTGTTGCATACTTTTAGGTGTTCAAAGATGGCCATGTCTTCTGCCTGCTTTAGGGCATTTAAAAATGCGTATTACATTTTAACAAAAGGCCTTGTATGGAAACGCCTTCTAATTTTCCCAATGCTCAATAATAAACATATTTATATTTTGTACGAGAGTTTACAAAGTATCATGTAATTCCAATTGCATTTACATTTACTTTTACAATTCCAAACAATACCAAGTAACATGTCCGTTTTTTATGTCGAAACTTGTAACTAATTGAACATTATATTTCCATAATTTTAATAATTGTTAATATGTTTTTGTATCGGATTTATATAAGTATATTGTTTGTTTGCTCGATTTTTTCCACTGTATATATTTTATATTATGATGATACTATATTATATACTAAACTAGAATTCAATATTGTAATTTTTTAATGAATTCAATTGAAATATATATACTCTACTAATGGGCTTGATAATTATTTTGTGTTTTTTGTTCACCAACACAAATTTAAATTAATTTGTAAATTATCATATTAGCTCATTTAAAATTGGAAAAAATCTCAATTTAAGGAGAGGAAGTTAGATGGATGAAACAAATATTAAAAGGGGATTAACTTTACGTACATATGAATAACATTAAATTATCAAATTCTCTTTAAGTTATAAATTATTGAACTGGCAAAAACTAAAATAGACTATAATATGTAAAAATCAACCGGGCACATTTACATAAATCCCAAAAATTGCAGACTAATATACTACTGCAACGTAGTAACTGGCTATACCCATATGTTATCACTCACTGTACAAGACGAATGGATAACGATTTCAAGCTCCATAGTTCTCCTTGCGAATTATGTTTCTATTCTAAGTCTCTCTTTATGATCGCCGTTACTTAACTCGACAAAAGTTTGTAGTACGTCGAAGGATTTCTATGATACCAAACGTTTCAGTATCTATCCTGGGGTCAAAGGTTGTTATATCATGATCCTAGGACTCGGTATTGCCCAGGAACTAGTGTTAGAACCTTTAAATTGTTAGCGTTGTTAACTTTCAATGACGAAGTGCTAACGAATTCCTGGATTGTGGGGTATTAACCTTCTTACCTATCTTTACCCAAGTTTAATCCAGACATTCCGTTCCCATGGGGTCTTGATCGTATTACCTACCTCTCCCTCTGGTTCAAGCCAGAGATTCTCCAACTGTGGAGATTCAACCTTGTTACCTAACCTTCCCCGATTTAAGCCATAGATTTCCTGCATGTCTCGACCTATTTGCCAACCTTTCCCCTACGTTAAGCCTGATTGGAGTCACTACCTTGTGACCTATCTTTCGCAGATATTCCTTGCCTATAAGATCTTGACCCTTGAACCTAGCTTTTCTCTGGTTTAAGCACGATATTTCTTGTCCGTGGTTGTATCCATCTTGTTATCTTATCTTCCCTCTGTTCAAGCCAGAGATTCCCTGGCTGTGGGGTCAGGACCTTGTTACAGAGATTGCCTGCCTTTGTGATCTTAACCTTGTTTCTGACCTTTTCCCTGGGGCAAGGCAGAGATTCCGTGGAGTATTGACCGTGTGAACCAGAAATTCCCTGACTGTGGGATTTCGAGCTGGTTCGATAGTAGATTCTTTGTCCAAGTCCCTATTTTCTACTCCGGTGTATAGAGTTTTATCCAATCATCGACCAATATTGTTACCATGGGTAACGAAATACGAACCCTGGTTATCAATGAACACGTCTGATTTGCCAACTATTATGTATACATTCGTATGCATATACCTTAACATCTTAAGAGCCTTGTCGTTCCATTTGTACACTTCCCTTGGGAAACGTGTTGGGTTTTTACTTACAAATTACGAGTTTCCTGTTTCCGGTATATATATTAAATAAAATAAACAGAACACAATGCTGACTATGATATTCTTTCCAAGCAAGGAATATATAATCGAAAAATTGCCGCCGTCTTGTCTAGATGATGAAAAGATATACACGACCTTTTAAAGGAAACTGAAAAGAAAGAAAACTGATAAAGGCTGACAAACATAAGTTTAACTTATGTTAACAGAAATGGAAAATAGAAATCTTGGTGGCAAAAGGAAATATGTTAACAATGCATTTACACCATAAATTCAGGGATGTTAATTGGAGTTCTGTGTTCAAATACACATTATCCAATAATATCCTTTGAATTCATCGAACCAATAAGTTCATACTTATAATTTTATATTCAATTCATACTTCTACCTTCTGTCCCATTGAATGACTTTTATCAAACACCTGCATTTTATTATCACTTTATTTTTTATAAATTCAATAATTTCATTACATCATAACTTAAAATGACATTGAATTGGAATATTTATTTTCAACAAAAGAAAACGATTGCGATGGAACTGCATCTTCTCAAACGCGCTTTGTTGGCTCCAACGCCGAAGGCAAGGACTTGACTTGATGGCTTAATGACAATACAAATTCGAAACTTGACTGGTGTTAAAAATATATAATTATATATCTGTGCCATTGAAGACATTCACCCAGAAAATCCCCTTCACATTTCATCCAAAGACAGAGTTAACAGCCTACATTCTATGGTTTCCACACAACGGAATGATGATGAAGAAGACAACGACTTCACTTTTTATGATAAAAGATTTCACTTAACTTCATAACTTGAGAATGTTGTGAAGAGAGAAGTAAAAGAATTGAGTTGGGAAAATAGATTGGCTCCATTTTCATAAGCTTCAATTAAAAATCCATTTTTAACTTTATAAATTCAAGTTAATTCAGGATGAAAAGAAGGAACTACACAAAATGCTTTTTGTATCCTAGTAGACGTGGTCCTTTATACAGTGCGGATGCTGTTGTTAATGTTGTAATATGCCAGTGCATATTATTGTTGGAATAAAGTTTTTAACTCTGAGAAAACTCTCAGACGTCTTCCTTACAGTCTGTGATTGCGTACGTGTGTGTTAGGGAGAACTGTTGTAACACAAGATTAACGCACGTAATGAACTTCCGTTTCCTGTTAAGTGCCTGTAAAATGTATATTTGTGTAAGCAACACTGGCTGCATCAGTGTGTGGGATTAAAATCGTAGTGTAATATGGATTCTTGTGAATGTTATGAATTAAAGTGCGTAAAGTTAATTTTATTATTAATAACTTAAGTCGGTGGATGTTAGTAGTTGCATTTAATGCATTCGTAAAAAGTTTAAGGCTAAAGTTTCGAATGTTCCTTTTTATATTACAAGAATTTTATTATTTTTTTAACTAAATTATTAAAAGATGTATGCATGCACTTATATTTGTTCTGGATGTTGTATCTTAATATTAATTTTGAAAAATACATTGTAAGCTAAAATAAACAAACATTTTTACTTGAAATTAGACAACATTCGCCAACGTGGTTGAAACACCGCAAAGTGTCAAAGAAGTAGATGCGAACAGGTCATTAAGTCAAAAATAATATATATTGTAAGACAGTGGAGCATGTACGTGCTGAGTTATTTAAATATGACGGCACCGGGAAGCCGATTGCATTATTTGAACGAGTATAGGAGCTGGCGCAGATGTATAAGATAGAGGCTGCCCAGTTGCCACGAACAATGTCGGATATATTAAGAGACTCAGCGGATCTGTTAAGTTCAGAAGGGATTTACTTGACTACTCCTTAACACCACGCTATTATACTATATTTGAGGACAAAATTCGGACAAAGATACAACAAAGATATATGCTGAGCCTACAAGACCTCATGAGGAAGGCAGGCTTTAAATTGACTTAAAACTGGTAAAAAGCATTTTCGCTAAACAAATAAATTCTGTTTTTGGTCAAATAATCTTGTAAAGCAAAATAACGTCACACATTTACACGCAGTTGTAGTTAGTAAACGCAAAAGATTTTTTACCGATTTTAACAGAATGTGGGTTTTACATTGAAATTGCGGTTTTTCGTTTTCAGTAGTGATGGTAACTCTGTACAGCTATTCCAGTTTGTCGCTTTTAACACACTGTTAAATCACCATCTGACACTAACACCATCTACATCAATCGGCCATCTTGAATCAACAATTCTCATTTCGCAACACCTTCGTATATATGCCTTTAGCTGTGACTTCATCGTTAGTGGTGAGATTGCATGGTAGCGCCATCTGTTGTCCGAGAGTTCTCGGCGATAGTTGGTATGTGGTAGCGATGTCATATTTTTAGAGATACTTAACTTAATGAAGCTGCAATATACACCACAAACTGTTGGTTGAGATTCAAATCTTGCTCTGACATACTGCAAATGCAAATTTTAATGAAAGCATTTTTATCGTAGTAATGTTAGTAATATTATAAATACCAGTCTCCAAGAAATTAGGAATGAGTCTATTCTAGTGGCATGTCACAGCCGACTTTGCTGACGATATCCCCGCTATGCGAAATCTGCGTTCAATAAATTTTTGTCATGGGTAGCGTGTGTCGTTTGTTTGGACTCAAATGCGATCAGTCATCTATTCCGACGGTGAGCAGCCATTCATCCTTTTCATTATGGGAAAAAAAATCGAAAACTCTAAACAACAACACTGAAAAAAATGCATTTACTCGACAAATATTTCCCTACAATGTAAGCTAACGTATACTTATACAATTCACATTCACATCGCAAAAAGGAATGCGGTACAGCAATATACAGTTTTATACATCTAACGATTTTCCCGTTGCTGCATTGATAAAACTCTTTCGTTTTCATTAATTTTGTCGAAACTACATCAAAATAAAAAATAACTTCCAATATTTCAACAGTATATAACTTGGAGTAATTCTGTTTTTCAAAATCATCGTGAAATTTCAAATCTCTACGTTTCTCTCTTTCCCTTTTCATTTCTATACTTTCTCCTACTGATTTTCATACCATCTAAATGTTCAAATATTTATTTACTCATAACATTCATAACACACCATTAATCTTTTGTCCTGGCAATTATTGGCAAATGCAAGCAACTTCAAATAAAACCACAAAATAATGTGACTTTGGTCCAAACAAAAGGATTAGTTTGCCATAAATTGGCTCTTAAATCATATACAAAGTAATACTTCAAACGAACAGAAAGTAAACACATCCAAGGAGGCTTATTACATCCAATAAATTGCCAATGGGGGGCAGAGAAAATGTCACTGATGGTCGAACTTGTATTTGACCAAATACTTAAGGACATTTTATGGTGAACCACTGAGCAGCAATTGGGGAGACACAAACATATGCAAATACTGTAAAAGCCTGTTAAAGCTTAAAGTGCATCTTCAAGAATACAGTTTTATTACGATTTCTATTTCCTTTTTCTGCATTCACATTCAGAATATCATCACATATGTTTTTATAGTTGGCACTTTGGTGTTATCCTTTAAAGCTCTTTCCTGCTGGTTGTATATCTTTTATGACATTTTTATTGTACATATCCAATTTTCTGTATTGTTTGAGTTTATCTGTATGGCTTCTTTGCAGTTCCAGCGTTTCCTTTCCAACGCATTTTTACTGCACCGCCATTAAAATTGCATAAAGAAAAATAAAAAGAAATAAAATCAATCACAATTCATTCATTTTCATATAACCGTTCACATACGTGTTATCGCCCAAATTTTTATGGCAATTTTAATTGATTGATTCGTTCAAGCCAACTTTAAGATATCGCCCTCTTTTATGGCCCATACCCTTTTTAGCTCAACCCAATACCCAAGTTGGTACTTGTTTCGAATTGAAATTCCCTGTATGGATTAACTACTCAACTTAACAAGCATCAACTCTTAAATGATTTTATGCGATTTTAAGCATAAAATAGCAATTTAAAACTTTAATATATGTTTGTAATGCTTAATTTGAGTTTTTGGGTACCTAAAAGTATGCTTTAATTATGCAACAGCTCTCTGCCCCTAGCATGTATGCAATCAGTTTAAAAGCTTTTTTGTTTTGTTTGCTAACTGCTTGGCGTTGTGTTTTGTATTTGTTTATAACACAAATTTTCCAATCAAAATTTCTCTATTTACACCAATCCTTTGTGTGTGAGCAAACATTTGCGTTATTGCCATAAACCATCGTTGGCAACATGTTTTTATGGCCTTTTCACGTTTTCCATTCATTTGTCAGCGCTCAAGTGAATACACAAAATCTCGGCCAACTTTATCGCTTGCACATGAATGATGTGAATGACTGATTCCAACACAGTTTAGACGCTTTTATTTCTGTGGTCCCTTCTCCTCCTCCAAACCCACCTCTCGACCAATCTGTTGGTTTCCTCTCACACATACAAATAATTTTAATGGTTTACAATGTCGCCATAAAAATCTTCCAGTAGTTTTAGGTTTTCAATCCATGCACTCGATTTATGGCCATTCTATTTTACTGTTCGGTCGGTGGTCTCAACGGATTGTAATAAGGGAAACTAATTACATAAGAAGTTAAGCGAACACCAGATTTACATACGATACGAGGTTTTGATTGAATTTGTAAACTATTAAAAATATTTTTATGACATTCCGTAAGAAGACGATGTAAAGGATAATGCTAAAGGCAAACTTGAAAACAGGAGAGTTTTATAATGTAGTATATTTACATACGAGTATTCATATGTGTCCTAATCTACAGCGTGGAGCAAAGTTTATCACCCTGTCGAAAGATGCTATAACTTTTGGAAATGGCGGCAACTGCTAGTTTTGTTTGGATATTTGTGAAGTAAACAAACACAGAATACACACCCCCAAGCCATTTAAGGCTATACTTATCAAGAACTTGGAATACTCGAGACTATTTTTCTACAGAGCACTATAACAATTCAGTCGTACCCAGAACCATCGCATATTAGCGCAGTCCGGACTCGACTGTTCTCGGAATTCAACATCGACTTAATTATTAGTGGTGAGATGTCGTCTGTTCTTGATTGTTTCAGACTCTTCTTGCGATATCATCAAACATTCGTGGTGAGTTGGTAAGAGAAAGCTTTTCAACTTTGCAACGATGGCATACATTTAGGTGTACTTAACAATATCCACCACAAACCATTTGTTGTGCATTCAATGTTATTTTGATATCAATATTAGTTAAGCCAAACAAATAAAGCATTTATCGTAACACTTTACCGGGTTTTAAATTTCATTTGATGCCTTTCAAATTTCAAATGGAGTTATTCAATTTGAATTGTCTTTTTTAAAATTCAATTGGAAATGTGTAGTTATAAAATGTTAAATAGTTTGCAGATATTTCGTTCAGTAGTATGTGAACTACTTCCACTGCAACTAGCCCGGTTTGAACTAGTTCAAAAGTGGCACTGGAACTATATCGTACTGCGTTAGAGCAGTGGAAATTGTTTTTAATGATATTAACAAATGTTTCCGTACGAGGATGAGAATATTACAAAAATGTGAAAGCACCGGCTTTCATATTCAAGACTTTGAACTAAAAATGTATCTACCTCCCGTTCGAAAATGTTTTTGTTGATGGGTTTACTTCAATATTTTGATTTTGTTAAATATTTTGTTTTCTCGCCCTGTTAAATAATTATCCTTTTTTGATAAATATTAAGACTTTGCAAAATCATCCCCATCTAGCTGTCTAATTTTCAAAACCATCACAATAAAGGAAAGACCTACACATTGTAAAATAAATGAACGGCAACACATTGTTGGCTGCTTGATAACAAAAACTTTAACACCAATCCCCAGAAAACATGTAACATTTTATGAAATTTAAAAAAAAAAAGAACCGGCAAAAGTTCATATACTTTTAGATAAAACTAATACACAACATGCAACACCAAACAACCAATGCCACAAAACCCATATATGCAACAACACTGCTCTTGCGGTGGAGCAGATTATACACGCATATGAATCCTTTGTAAAATGTGCAACAATGTTCCTCACATCGTATGCAAATGTTACGCTACAGCAGGAGTAAATGAGTGAGAAGGAAAACCAAACTTTGAACAGAAAACGGAAATACCAACATAAGATCAAAATTCAACCAAATAAAGTTTATTTAAACTAGAAACTACAAATAAAAACAAAATCTATTCATAACATTGAAGCATCTTTGCATCAGGTATAATGAAATCAATTCCAACCACTTGCCTTGTCTCCCTCCATTCTCTCAATTCAAACAACTATTCACTGTTGCCTGAGTGCATCCACATCCATACATATCCAGTGATGTTGCCATATTAGTCGTATATCATTTCATTTCTGATAAAGTTATAAATTGTATTTATTCCTCTTATATTTGTGCTCATAAATTTTGACACATCTTTTATGAAAATACAAGAAAATCTTCTCAAAATGTTGTAAAATGTTATCTCTTCGTTACACATTTCAAATATAACTAAGGTGCATGTGTGCGTAAGTGTGTGTGTGTGTGTTTGCTTGAAGGATGTGAAGGATACTTTAGTTGTTTCAGTAAAAATCTTAATGAAAAATCTCAAAATAAATATTAGAAATCAAGAAACACAATAAATATCATGTTGCACTTCATGCTTCTTTTCATAAGAAAACCAAAATATCACGAAAACTTAACATGGTTTCTATTAAGGCAGATGGGATCAAAGGCGTGGAGAATTAGTGGGGGAACATAAAGCTTTTATACTAAAGCTTGTTTTGTTAACAATAGAACTACAGATTAAGTGAAAACTTGTAAGAAATTTTCCGATTCATATTACTTATTATCACAAATACAGAAATGTCGCACTGAAAACAGGATTCTTGGGAAATGGTTGGACTATTTAACACTAAGATGATCTGCATCACTGCAGGTGCTAAGCCACCCTAAAGGCTTGTCTTACCTTTATGAACATACATATATCTTTCTAAGAGGTATGAGGCACAGAAATACCGACCACAAGATCGAATAATTTGTATAATTTATTGGTAACAGAAAGTCCTCGTCATACAGATACTCCGACCGGTCCTTCCGAGGCTTATATATATTCAAATGGATGAAAAAATGTTGGGTCCGGCATGGTCGAGGAATCTCGGGGACAATTTTTTGAACTGAAACTGTTTATTGGTGTGGAGTTAAAACGCGGTAACTTGCAGCGTTACAAGAATGTAAAAAATTGTGCACAAAAATACAAAAAAGTGCAACCACTGTACAAAAATTTACACGCAATAAGTTTACCCAATAGTACCAGAAAATAATAACACAAAACGTATACACAAAAGAAAAATAACACAAATTTTGTTGTCGAAAATTTAATTCATGGCAAAAATATACAAGGTCCATTAAATTCATTGAGGAAACAACATACAGACTCACTTATATAAAATTAACCATATGTTCACTAATATACTCCACATACATAGTTACTCCCTACACATATCAGTAATCACTCACTGTACAAGACGAACTCGGAAACGAAGAAAACGGGACACAGATATCAACCACAAACCTAAGCCTTCACACATGTTACAATAACCGTATCCAAACATCTATATATATGTACCACAGAGTAATGACTTCTAGAGTACCGATTTGCCTCACTAAATTTACTAAGTTTGGTGTGGTTGCATATGGACGTTGCATGTTGTAAAGTATTGCTTTAATAAAACCAGATAGAGGCAATGGCCCAAACCAACCAACAAAGAAAACAGCAACGGCATTTCGTTCTGTGCGTCAAAATTTGTTGATGGCAGCTGTAGGTGGTATTACCCTATGATATGCACAAACGACTACTCACAGTCATTGGACAATAAAGCGAAACGATGTTTTGCATATTTCAACGTTAACACAGGGTGGGTCAAAATATATCACCCTATCGACAGATGCTGTAACTTTTGCAAATAACCGTTACTGTCAGTTTTGGTTTGATATTTGTGAAGTAATGAAGTAATGAGATACATCAGATAGCCAGAGAACGCCATGCCACTCAAGAACGCGGAATACTCATTACCAGTTTCTACGGAATAAATCGTCCTAGATTTTAGCGCAACGTGAATTTCGGCGGAGATTTCTCGGCCGTCCTACGCAAAATGGTCAAGGACTAAGACGCATTAGCCGATCACCTCAAAACAAGTGACAGGAGGGGCACCGAAAGGCCTCGTAGTGCTCGTTCCCACGA
Source organism: Phaonia tiefii (assembly GCA_963931995.1). NCBI lineage: Eukaryota > Metazoa > Arthropoda > Insecta > Diptera > Muscidae > Phaonia > Phaonia tiefii. The sequence goes on from OZ008369.1 coordinate 293,972,972, forward strand.
TAATATCGGCACTGTGGCTGAAGATGTCGCGGATGAGCCGTCAACCTTGACTAAATGACGTTCCTCGCAAATGGTTATTACACATTCGTTTCTGGAGGACATTTTAATGAAACTGCAACCATCACATCAGCTACTGCCTGCAGACCGTCAAACGCCTCCAAACTTCGTTCACGCTCTCCTGTACCTCAACGGTGTAGTGGAAGATTTACGGTCGAAGTGTATTACGAACTACGAGTCATTAATATTCCACATGTACGTAGTTCACGTTGAGCCATTACCTCCTCCCAAAATCACTGCATGGTGTGCAATTTACGCCGGATGTATTATTGGGCCTTATTTTTCCCACTACATACCATGAAGGGGCTGGGGAGAGCTTCTTACAATGGGGTCCTACAGTTTTTGACAAGCCTTTTTAATGTTATGTCTCGGTAATGTCGCTGTCACTAAGCGAGGTGACCGTCGTCGAAAAAAATTTAACGTGGTCATGTCGGGGTTTGATCCACATTCCCGGCTACAAAAGTAGCTCACACTAACCTTTCCACCACCGACAGAACCATTATTAACGAGTTTTTAATGTCGCAAATTGATGAATTGAGACTGGAGGACATGTGGTTCCAACGGGACGGTGCAACTGCACACACTGCTCGCGCTACAATTGGAATGTTGAAGGATGTGTTTTTAGTTCGCCTAGTGTCTCGGTTTTGTGATTTTTAGTGGCCGGCAAGGTCACCCGATTTGACCTCTCCAGTCTTCGTTCTTTGGGGTTTTTCTAAGTCTGAGTAAGTATATAGACCATGGAAGCTATCAAAGAGAATATCGGACAAGAGTGTGAACAACTAGAAATTCAGTAAATAGGGTCCAAATGATCATCAACAGTGGCGGCTTCCGCTAAACCGAAATCATCTGCAAAAAGTAATGGGTGAAATTCTAAAAATCCAAATATACATTTAAAATAAAATATATGAAATTCTATCACTTCATATCAAAGATATAGCAAAAAAAATTGGGTGACTGCCTCAAGGCCAACCAGAAAATACCCGGGGTTGGAAGGAGACCCTGCATTTGTTCTAAACCAGAGATCTACGATTGCTTGTTCGTCCTTTGCCCAACCCATTTAATCTGTCATACCGTGCCGGTGTCTTCCTTTTGTCAATGTTCAGCCGACCTCAAAAAGATGTGAAGCAAATAACCGCAAAAACTGCCGGCAAATTGCTATATGACACATGCTCTGTATGGTGATAGAGAGCATGATTAACTACCATGTGGTGAATTATTTCGAATTAGTAATCGAAAAACCAGTTCTACAGGTGATGTAGGATATTCATAACTCGATCTGACCATTTTGGAGCTTCTAGATTTAGTACAAAAGAGAGCGATGATGCTCATAGCCAAGGGGTACCGATGAGACAGCTGATCCAGTTAGTACTTGGAGAACAAATAGAGAATGTGCTATCAAATAAGACTCGTTGACAGGGACTGGGTTGCGGGGTGTGATTTTCAAACTTCTGCCGCCGAGTGTCAAGCCAGAAGTACAAAACACATCAACTGGGAGTAAATTTTGCCAACTTAATCGATTAAAAAAAGGGATATTCACTGAAAAAAATCCAAATGTAATGAAGTGTTAGAGTAAAGTTATTAGTGTAGATCCCAATTAACACGAATATTGTTAAAATTGTTAAAAAGATTACTCTCATTCTCTATATGTTTTCCTCGTAAGTCTCGTAGCTCGTTAGTACAAAAATCAACTAGTGCACACTCTTAAAGTATTACTCGGTGCTCATAGCTGTTATCAGTGTAACCAACTCTGTTAACTCCTTGGAAAATCGATGAAATTTAAGCTGTGTATCGCTGTTCTATCAAAATTTGTATGGGAACTGATTTTTGTGAGATACATAATCTCATACAATATTTAATCGATGTATTTAATCGTACTAGGTTATCCAGATATTCACATCCATATTTTATTACTTGGTCAGATGATGGATCCACGGAGTACAAAAAGAGTCCGTTATTCACCATAACAGTCCGTATGTGGAATATGCTTTCGGCGAGTGTGTCCCGAATTACTTATGATATCAACAAGTTAATGCCAACTATCAACGAACACAATTCCATCTTTCCTTCTACTTCCTAAATCCAATACAGGGGCATCCCCTGAGTTTTGGATAATAGTTGACAGATGCCAGTGATTTAGCAAAATATTCAGAAATATTGCAAAAGTACAAATTAAAGTAACGAGCTACCCCTTTTTACAGCCCGCCCCTGTAACGATAAGAGATAGTTCAATGTATTAAAAATATATGTACAAAATTGTAAATTCTGACTACAGGGTAACTAAACTAAATGCATAATTCAATATATATTTTTGGCCGAAACATGAAACCACTTATAAAAAAGAAAGAAACTTATAAAACAGCCGACAAACATAAGATTTGAAATACTCATATTCACAAAAACCTCGAAATACGTGCGTGTAACATAACCTCATAACCTCACAGTCCACCCAAATAATTCTCAATAAAGTTGTCAATGTTGATGGAAAATCTTGCAAACATTACACGATGTGTAGCCATAAAATTTATGGCTACTAAATACGGTTATTGAAGGAAAATATATGCAAGATATTTGGTGAAAATTATCCTCTTGTATTCCCCCTCACCAATATACAATCAATTACATGTTTCGAGTGTATGGTATGAATTGATATGGCAGCAGTTGTCCGTATCCTAGACTACATGACTGTCATTGGTATTTCATTAATTGTGACTGTGGCCAGACATCCATTGTGGGTCGATGTTATTACTCTGCCCATGACCACCGGAACTAAAAGCGTGAATAATTCTACGCAAATACCTTTGACAAAAGCTGTAATAGATATTTGAGCCTGTATAGCTATTGAAGTGGTGAGTATTGGAATCTATATAGAAATTTAATTAACGACTTTACTATTTCTAATATCAACATTGGTATTTCAATATTTTTCCACAATTGTTATTCAAATAGTGTTAAATATATTAACAATTAAATTTTAACTCAATAAATATTTATCACACTTTTTCTCAAATAACTATTAAAATATCATAAATTTTCATACTTTCCAAATAGGAAAAAACGAATTAACAACTGCTAAAAGCTTTATGGCCTTATATCAATTTTCACAAATTCTAAATCCCATTTTTTATTTAAAAGATTCATAAAATAAAAATGCAAACATTTTGCAAAGAATTGAAATCTATGGTTACCTCAACACAACACAATAATCACAATGCAGCCAACTCACCCAAGCACACAAGCGATTTTGTACATCACAAACCCCCAAAAATATGCAACTTTCATCGCACATAATACAAACACGACAGTGAGTAAGAGACTCATAGAAAGAGAGAGAGTGGGTGAGCAAGTGAATGTGTGAAACCATAAAATTGTCGTAACGCATCTGTGTATAAATATCGCATGAAAATGTACGAGCAATTCTGATGAATAATTTCGATTTTTATGCAATTTATGTTCATTTACTTTTCTGGAGTAACAGAATTCATTCATTCATTTCACCAACTTTTTATTACACCTTCCACACTCACCTCACTCCACACCCTTTTATCATAACCATACGTCAGTCAGTCTGTCATTCCTCTGATAGTTTGGAAAAAGTCATAAAATACATATTTTTCCGTTTATGTTTTGCAAATATTTGCATTCAATATTTTTCATAGTTTTTATTTTATTCAAAAGGATGAGTAATGCGGTTATGTCCTTTTTCTTTGCCACGACGAACTTCCATGCGACAACTGCAGATCAATAAAAATATTGGTGACAACAGTTGTTGGGATCATTTCAATAGTTTAATGAGTTTTTGTAGTTTAATGGCTGCAAAAAGGTAGAAAATGGGTATCATATGTAACGCTAAGACCTACACTGAAAGAATTACGCATTGTTACAGGAATAAAACACGTTCGTTAGTGTGTAATAGTATGTAGGATTATGAAATAAAATGCTGCGTATATTTTGTTGTTCCTGCAATGAACAACTTTCGATGGCTTTCGATGCAACTTATAATTTCATTATCATAATTTTTAATTGGGATTAAACACACGGTTCGTTATTAAACAATTTTAAATTATTTTCTATAACGAATTTTTTTTACCACCACTACATATAAATCAAATCACTACTTCAGTAAATAGTATCTGCGAAATATTAGTTTAAATGCAAGTACTTCTCTCGAAAGTTAAGCCATTTATTCAAAAAGAATTAAGTTTTCTTGGCTTCTTTGGACGTGCATTTTTGAGTCAAGAAAAGTCCAGTGTATACAAAGCTGAAGTAACTAATCTTAGTTCAGTTTTCGTAGAAGTGTATTTCAGAACTTATCCTACCTTGATGGAAAAATATTTTAGGAAACTTTTTTCAATTCTAAGCCCCGTATTCGGCTCCATTTAAGTTCTCGCTCGCTAAGAAATGCAAAAAATCAACGAAGATTTCGTCAACCTAAAATTTCCTTCCCTTTCCGTTTGAACTAAAACTGAACGAAACTGTTACAGGGTTGTTGAAGCTAAAACTGTTACATGAACTAAAACTGTTACTGGATTGTTGAAGAAAAGTTGTAGAGACTTTATTTCGGAGGAATAAAATTGTCTGACGTCACAATTTTGGCAGTTTGATTATTTTGAAGAGCAATTACATTTGCAACGCTATCGATTAATTAGCCATGAAAAAGCTTCCCAAAGAAAATCTGAATCGGTTTAAAACTGTAGGTCCTAATCAGTGAGTGAAAATCTAGAAAGCGCACAGTTCTCTGGTTGTGAGAAAGTTCTTCTAAGTCCCTTCGTGGGATGCAACGGAAACTATTTATTTATTTAGTTTGTTCTTTTTGGATTATTTGTAAAGTGAATAAAGAAAGGTGGTAACTCTGTGTAATAGTCTACACACAATTTGTACAATTTAGCTGTCACATGAGTAAAAACAAAAGTGAGCTACAAAGTTTTTCAAATATTTGTAAGGTGAACGAGAAAGATTTGCAATAGTACGCTATAGTATACAAATGTTAACATTTTTTACATAAATTTCGCGGCAGCTGAATACTACTCTTATCGCTTAAAGTCCCGTACTCAGTTCAAGGGGAAGTTTCGTACATTCACATACATCACAGGGTTGTTATTCTAAAGGTATTTAGTACAACCCCATTTTTTGGTAATAGTTTGGGACAGGAATTTTGACATTTCGATTGTTTTAACAAATAAAAGTAACATCACATGCTTTGAAAAATAAATGGAGTTTGGTAATAGTTTGAGACAGGAATTTTGACATTCCGATTATTTTAACAAATAAAAGTAACATCACATGCTTTGAAAATAAAATGGAGTGGGAAAAGAAATATTTCCGTGGTAAATCAGTTTTGTGGTGTTATTTTTCTTTGTTAAAATTATCGAAATGCCAAAATTTTGCTTCCAAACAATTGTTAAGTAATTTTTGTCGTACATTCGTTGGCGTAACAACCCTGTGATTGATTTTGGTTACGAAATTTTCGCAGAGCAAATGATAAATGAACGGAGATGTTGTTATTTTTTATACATGTAGATCTTATGGGAATTATTTAATAATTTTGACTAAAAAATGAGGTACAAAGAAGAATTATTTGTGGAAAATTTATAGGTGAACAGGGAAAGGTTGTAACTCTTTGTCAGAGTAGATACACTCAAATTTTCCATGTAGAGATAAATGAGAACATATGTTATGAAAATTTAGCGGCAACTGAACACTACGCTTAAGAATTTATACCCCAAAACAAAGATGGTCATGTTAAAAAGATGACATTTTAACGAAACAATTAATTTAAAATGACAAGATTTTCTGCAAAAGAAAATAACTGTAACTTTTGGTGGGTATGGGACTTTTTTCCACAAACAACGCCACGATTTCTTTCGCTTCATCTCATAATGACACGAAATGTCAACAGTTTTTTGGGGAAATTCATAGAAATGTTAACAAAACGTCTTAGAACAATGAAGATAATATTTTAATTAATGTAAAAGAAATCGTACAACAATTGTTATTCCGTAGATGAGGGTAAATTCTTGAATACATTGTAAATATTTTTAGCTAAATTGTTTCGCCGTCTTTCTGATTTTATGCTTCCAAAAATTTTGTTTTTTTGCTTGAGTTTTCATTACTTTTTCTCCCAAAAATCTTTGCGATTGAAAGTTCATCTTGCCATTAAAATTATTGTTTTTGTATCTTAAAAAGGGGGTGAAACGTCTTAGAACAATTGTCTGCTGAAGGTACTCAAGCATATTGACATTTTCACGCTTCGCCATTTGAATGTTGTCTTCCTTTTTGCGGCACACAAAATATGGAAAAAGGACAAATTTGCAGACATGGCGGTGGAATTGTAATGTGGTGTGGGGAATAACAATCTCACCAAAATACTTTATTCGAAGGAGGTGATGGTTTGCAATATTTGAAAAGGAGATTCGTAACAACTGACATATTTAGGATATTGCACATTAACTATAAAGGAGTCATCCTTACAAACAATTGGAGGATATATCTCCATAGCGACATTGCGGACAAATCACATTATAATCGTCATAAAAAATATAATCTTAGTAGTATTTGTAAATATGTAGTAGTATATGTTTTCTACATATCTTCCTTTTATCATTGTGGAAATATTTCGTCCATACTCAGATTAAAAGAAATTAGTTTTCGTCATTTGAAAAACTAAAAATATTTTGACTAAATGGGGCCTACAATGATAGGAAAAATATTAACATTGGACACCTTCAGAATTACCCACAGACTTGTAAATAGCAATAATATGCAATCATAGGCAAGGCACAATTAAGGCACATATTCCACCTTTCGCAGTATTTTCAAGTTTGTTACGAAAGTATCATTACATTTAATCCTTTTAGGAAAAGCTTTTAGTAAACCATTACCATTATAATCCTTTTTTGTGGTATTCATTATTAAATTTAGTTTGAGAAACTTTGCCACTTTACAAATTTCACAAATTCACACTCATATTGTCATTAACACCCCCTTCGTTTTGTTTTCTCCTCTTGTTTCCTTTATTATTTGGATCCCCTTCTCATCAAATGCTTAGGCTGTTAATTTAAATGTTTTTTTTAATAAGTATTATTTTAACCATATCTTAATGAGATCTAATAATTTTTAAAAGCATTGACAATAAGAGTCGCTGGGAAAAAAACAACAATTTATTCTGGATTCATATTAAGGGTGACATTATAAACCAGATATCCTTACACACCAATTTGAGAGGATGATTGTGTTTTCTTTAGAAATTGTTGCTGTTTTTTGTGCTACATTAATTTGTTTTCTTCGGTATTTGTTTTCACAATTGATGTTTTTTTATTTTACTTTACGTCAATTTACCATAATACATTAAACAATTTTTCATTTAATTCGACTTCAAATTTTCAGATAGACGCATACATTTAAGCTTTGAAAATCGCACCAAATATTTAAGATATGAAACATCAGAGAGAAAATTATGTGCTCTCATACAAGTAATATATGTGAAAACTTTGACTCCTTTCGGTTACATGAAGATGATGTTGTACATAGAATTAGAAACATTTATCGTTTTCGGATTATATTTCGTTGTTGTATTTTAACTATATACAAATTTAAAATTCCTACTACTCGAATTTTGCATTGGAAATTGTACGAGTATTGAAGAATATTTTGTTTATATCGATTTATTTCAAATATATGTTAGAATTTAAGCTACAAAATTTATCATCAAATTTAAAACAAAATCTGACTATCGGTGCCGCAATGGTAGTGCGCGCAGCTCTTCTACATGAGTTCGATACCTGCTCAGACCACCCATCTCTCTTTCGACGGCGGTCACCTCACTTAGTCACGGCCACACTATCGAGTGTTTAATCATAAGAAAGCTTCTCAAAAAACCCGTTTGAAACCGCTGTACCTGGTTGCTCGCTGGTTGCGGGAAGCTCACCCTAATTTCATAATTGGATGTAATGGAAACCCATTTTTTTACTTAAAAGAAAACCCCAACATTTTCAATTTCTCTTGCAATTCTAAATAAATTAAAATTCAAAAGTCATCACCTACAATTCAAAAATAAGTTAAACATTCATAATATTAAACTTTTTCCCCTTATATCCCACGAAGATCATAATAATCAATGAATTGTGCGCAATGTTTTGCTAGACTCGGGTTATACACTTTTACACCGACTCCGAACAAGTATGCTTTGGTTGCGTTGGTGATTTTAATTAGAATTTTTAAATTTCAATTGCTGTATTTTTACTTACACACAAATGCTTCTTAATCAATATGTTGGTTTTACATTAATATTTTTTGAATATCAATTGGAATTTATGTAGACTTCAAATTTGGTACTTTTTTATAAAGATGTATATGGGATTCCTTACAAATCGGATTGCAATTTTCCCCCATTTCCCACTTTAATTTTTCGCATGTCACATGGGCACTGTCTACTGTGTACTGTGTAAAATTGTAGCTCATTTCGTCGCACTATTCCCTCCTACGCGGGGTAACTTTAGGCTGAGATACGAGAACAATATCCATTTTTTTAAACTTCACATTGGAGAGAAATATGTGAACTGGGCTGAAGTTGAATATATGAACTTGGACTCCGTTTGGTTTCAGCAAGACAACCCACCATGTCACACAGTTCATCAAAGAATCGATATTTTGAGCACAAATTTCGGTAAGATGCGTAAGATGAATTTGGTGGAGCCACTCTTGAGAAACCGAAAAATTCGGTTACCACAAACGTATTTTTTTAATGAGGTTGTCTCACCAGAATGTAGTTATGTATCAACATTTTTTTCGAATTTTTATAAAAAATAAATTCGGCTGAGCCGAATCTTTGATATCCTCCACCTTAGTGTTAACCAGCAAAATATTAAATTTTAAAAGGACCTTTTTTAAGAAAATGTACTTTTTTAAAAAAAATAAGTTACTTGTTCACAAATGCAATTACTTGTTCACAAATGCTCACAAATGCTGGATGCTCACAATGCTCACAAATGCATTGCTCACAATGCTCAAATGCTCACATTGAAAATGTACTTAAGAAAATGTACTTTGAAATGTACTTTGAAATGTTCTTTGAAATGTACTTAATGTACTTAATGTAGTTAATGTACTTTGAAATGTATTTTGAAATGTACTTAAGAAATGTATTTAAGAAATGTACTTAAGAAATGTACTTAAGAAATTTACATTTCTTAAGTACTTAAGAAGAAATGTACATACTTAAGATGAAATGTACTTAAGAAATGTACTTAAGAAGAAATGTACTTAAGAAAGAAATGTACTTAAGAAATGTACTTAAGAAATGTACTTAAGAAATGTACTTAATGAAATGTACTTTGAAATTTACTTAATGTACTTAATGTACTTTGAAATGTACTTTTTTTAAAGAAAATTTACTTTTTTAAAAAAAATAAAAATAAGTTACTTGTTCACAAGTAAAATAAAAAAGCATTTTTTAAAAATAAAAAAGCATTTTGTGAGGAACTGTTAAAAAAAAAAACAAGCTGTAACGAGAGTTGAACCAACAACCCTCAGACTCCAACGCGCAACCCTTTACCCATCAGGCCAGAGCGACCTTAGATGAAGTGTGACAAAATTCATATAAATGTATGAACACATGAAAGTACATCTAAACATTCTAAAGTACTTACCTATTATAAAGAACAACAAAGATTTTCAACATGGAAATACACCACACGGCAAAAGGAGTAGTAAGTAAAATAAAAAAGCATTTTTTAAAAATTAAAAAGCATTTTTTGAAGCACTGTTAAAAAAAAAAAAAAAAAACAAGCTGCAAAAAGCATTTTTTAAAAATAAAAAAGCATTTTGTGAAGAACTGTTAAAAAAAAAAAACAAGCTGGGACGAGAGTTGAACCAACAACCCTCAGACTCCAACGCGCAACCCTTTACCCATCAGGCCACAGGGACCTTAGAAGAAGTGTGACAAAATTCATATAAATGTATGAACACATGAAAGTACATCTAAACATTCTAAAGTACTTACCTATTATAAAGAACAACAAAGATTTTCAACATGGAAATTCACCACACGGCAAAAGGAGTAGTTTAGTATAAAACTACAAAAATTAATGTGAAAGTTTTTTTACGTTTCCAATCATAAAATTTTTTTCAATGGGCCAATTTCGCTGATTTTCAATACCAAACTGCTCAGGAATACGTGGAACATTCTGGCCAAAAACCAAAGCGCGTTATCGCCGATTGAAGTCGTGAGAATGTTTTCAACAGACGGACAGACGGACATGGCCATATCGACTCCGGTTGTTATAAGGATCAAGAATATATTTACTTTATGGGGTCGCAAAGCCTTATTTCTATATGTTACAATCAGAATGACAAACTGATATATACCCTTTATCACTTACAGTGGAGGGTATAAAAATACAATATAAACGCATTTTTAAAGATTTTCTTATTTTTTATTAATTTTTAAATTGATATTAATATATACTTATAAGATTATATATACATATTGAATCTGGCGGCTCTCGGGTCGCGAGCTGGCTCCCAAATTTGAGATTAAACTTTGGCTCATGAGCAGGCTCGCAAATTCTTGAGCCGAGAGCCGCCAGATTCAACTTTGGCTTGTATATATGTAGCAACCGAATTACAAATACATTCAGTGGCTGTAACTACACCCATTTCAAATTTGGTTGCGGCACCCGAATGCATGTCAAATTCGGTTGCAGTAACAGCCTTTATGAGAAATTTAGTTGCAGCAACTGAATCAATATCACATTCGATTGTGGCAGCCAAAATATTGGGAAATTCGTTTGATGGAACGTAAGTTATTGAGATTTCGGTTGTCGCAAGCGAACTAAATATGTTTCGATCGACTTGTAGGTATTGTGACCGACTTCAGTTGTGACAACGTCAATACGCTTATGGCAAGCGCAATTCCGTTACAACAGCCGCTGTTTCGTTATCTACGTTTCGATGGTAAGAACTACCGGCTTAGTCACATGTTTATATTTTCTCATATGGAGTTATCATCATAAACCACTTCATATCAACTAGGCAATAGTCAGGGGAATTTCACCTACGACGTGGATGAAAGTTTTAGGTTTTATCAGCTACGAAATTGTTTGGGAGTAGGAATTTTTTTTATGATTTAACTGTTAAGAAAGTAACATAAAAATAATAATGACGGCCTATAATTTCTTTCCCACCAATAAAAAATAAAAAAACTTCCAGGCATTTGTATCCCAAAAAAGGTGTTTCTCCTTCTTCTTCATTTGCGGCAGTAAACAAAAATTAGTGCATTTCTAATTGTTTTGCATATTAAACCGAAAATTATATAAAATCCACAAATTTTCTAAGAAAATGACGACTGATTTCACTGAATCCCCTTTAGACCGTTGGAAAGGGAAGATATAATTTCAGAACAATTAAAAAGAACTCATAAGAAATTCTCATAAAAATATCAAATTAATATGAATCAACACTTAAGAAAACAGAGTTTTTATGAGCTTTTTGTGTATTTTTTATAGGTAGACAAACATACAGGCTGAATGAATGAAATGAAACAAAAAAACGTAGCATTTAATGAGCCAAACCCCTTTAGTTTAATTTTGCCAGAGATGCAATAAATGTTACTACAAAGCCCATTGAGCGACAGTTTTTACTACTGTTTTGATAATTTCATAATTTTTATTATTTTTGTGTATTTCTAGTTTTTATTTCCATTTTGCTAAAGCAAGAGAAGGCCTTCTGGATACTAAGGAATTTTATGGATTTCCTTGGGATGTTATCCTAAAGAAAATGCAACACTGTCATATTTTTTAATTACCGTTAAAGCTTCATCGTTTTTATTATTAACCCCTTCTCGGTAAAGAATTAAGAGAAATGGATTTGAGCCTTAAGGCAAATGTTTTAATTATTCCAAATACAATTCGTCAAAGGACCAACCATCCATCCACTCAACTGAGGGAATCAAATCACACCCCACCGAGCCACCCAGGAGATAAAGTAAAAATATGTTTTATTTGTTTTTCCAAGTGATAAAGAACAACACAACAGAACACCACAACTAACTTCACTTTATATCCTGTCTGTTACACTGGTTGTTGTATTATTGCCATAAGCGGAAGTGAAAGGGGTTGCTGGTGTTGATGTCGGCGACCCATCTGTGTGTCTGTTTGTAAGGTGACCAAAGGGTGTAATTTTGATGATTGTTTATTTTGTTATAAAATTTGAAAATAACAACAAGAAATGTTTAATGTAGTCATTGTCATTGTCATTGTCATAGATAGAGAGAAAGTATCGTCAGCATTATCGTCAAGGGGGCATCCATCTTCCGCATCTGCATTAATGTTGCTAAACATTAAAAAGCTATAAAATCCTTTAAAAAATATAAATTTTAAAGCAAACAAAAGAGTATCTACAGTTTAAATACATTCAATTTAATTTTCGTCCAAAAGAAGAAAAACAATTTTTTTTAATTAAATTACAAATTGTTGCTGTTAAATGTCCTTTTGACTCCCACAAAAAGAGACAAAAGAAAACGAAACAAAGTGCAATTTTTGACTTTACCATAGAGTTATCCTGTATCATTTTTTGTACCAAAAAGTAGCAAGTCAAACAGACATTCAACAGTTTTCTTATTTGCTGCAAAACAAATTAGTTTTTCCTAGTTTATTTTTCTTCAGATGAACGAGTTCGAATCTAATTAACCTGTGTAATGTAAGGCTAATTATAGGGCTTTAATGAAAATTATACTAAATTGAAATTTAAAAGGCGACAATTTCGAAACAGGAAAAGAAAGAAGAAGTCATACTGTTAATTCCAGAGATTGACAATTTTGAATACAGTTTAACCATAGAGTAAATTTATAGTAGAGCCGCCATTTGTCTCATCTGACGTTTCCTTTCACACTCTTCGTGCTGCGGTCGGTGTGATAGAGAGATGTTTGACGAAAAGTGATACACACCAGGTGGAATTACAATAAATTCTTGCTTTAATTTTTCATGCCATTTTGGTGAAAAACTGTGAAATTTAAATGTGTTTTAAACTTTTCTATTGACTGTTATTGTAAGCATAGATTTGTGTTGTATTTAACACAATAATTTTAACACAAAACGAAATGCCGTTGTTGTTATTTTGTTCGTTGTTTTGAACCATTGCCTCTATCTGGTATTAGTAAAGCAATTCTTTTCAACATCAAACGTATACATCACACGAGGACAAATGTCAGAAATTTGGTGAGTGAAAGATTTTCTCTACCCATATTTACTCTATGAGTTTAACAGCCCGATTCTGTGCACGTGATAAGTTCACCACATTGAGTATTTATCAACTTTTGAATATTTATCAAGATTTGGTATTCTACTACAAAAAATAATTTGTCAAAGTCTCCTGTGGTATTGATAACTCTAATTTATTGTGTATGTGTATTCAAATTCGGTAAATAGTGCATGCTTCATGTAAATATCAACATAATGGATTCTTTTTTAAAATACATGTATAAATTTGCGTATCCTTTTAGAAAAATGGAAGAAGAAATAATTGTGTTAATTCTGCGAAAGCGATGCTTTTCAGTTGTCGGAGGCAGAATTTATGTATCCACATTTTTGCCTTGTGCCAATAATTTGAAAACAATAAACAAAATCAGCTGTCAATAGAAATTCACCACACTGGTGAATTTCAAAAGCTTTTTATTTATCAATGTTGCCACAGAATACCAACCGAACTTTTGGTTGATAAAAATCTTGACAAAATATCTTGATAAAAAATTTATCAAGAATTCACAGAATCGGGCTGGGCTGTAAATTTTAATGGCAAAACAAATGTCACTACCAAGCAGGTTGACAACTCCGTGATTATTTGAATAAAATATATTTTTTCGGCAAAACAACGATTTATTTCTCCCTTTTTAACTCGATATATTTATTCATCGATTTTCCATTTTCTTTTTATTATTCCAAGTTAACAGCTTTTTTTCCTCAAAATAGGCGTTTGTTTCAGTGCTCACCTCTTCACTCGATCCAAATATCTTACCGCCGAGCCATTTCTTCAGGTTTGACAACAGAGTATCTCCAAGAATAAGGGGGATGATATAGCAATTTGTCACCGAATTTATGCATTTTTGCCATAGCGGCTACACATCTGTGCGCCGGTTAGTTTTCATGGAAGAATATCACTTTTTCCTTTGCCAAACGCGTCGGATTTTCTTCACGGCCTTCTTGGGTACACGTTCATTTGAAGAAGTCCATTGCTATGACTGTTCCTTGGTCTCTGGTGAGTTGTGAAGTCTCCATTTTTCGTCCATGGTTACGAAACGGCCAAAAAACTTATTCGCGGAACCAATCGCGCGGATAGCTTTTTCATATCCAAATATTAATGTAAAATATGACATACCCCTTCAGTTGATCGGGCATCAGCCACCTCACACACTTTCAATCTCCAATCGCCGAATATCAATCGATGGATTTATCAACGATTTATGGCGGGACGACCTCTGTTGGGCGACCTTTTTGCTTCAATTTAGCCCGTACGACAAGAACGGAATCCAGGAAACCACTTTTTAGCCTTTAAAATTAATGGTGCAGGGTCCCCAAAGTATTTATCAAGCCTTTCTTGTTTCGGTGTTGGGTTTTTACGCAAAACATATTACAGTTTTACTCCAGTTCCAGTTTATTTATTTAGTGAATCTAATTTCTCGATAGTGTCGCCGTCGGTATGAGGGGTGGCTGGCGTAGATAGAAATGTAAGGTGGTCAGAGTATGTAAAACATGTAACGATACCAAAGTTGATGGATCTAATGATTTTAAAGAACAATGAACAATGAACGCAGCTGAGTGAGTATTCGGTACGAGTCTTGTGAGTGTCCATTATTAAAGCCGCTGTGTCATCTCAACGAAGCCATTGGGAGTAGGTTGTCTTACAGGATACACTTCTATGACAGAGTAGCGATGTGGATTGCGTTATTGTATCGTCGAACAAAATTACATGATTCCAGTGAAACATATCGCTACTACATCCGAATATTCTGTCCGATAGAAGCTACACTTCATTAAATTTCAAAAATTGTCAACCTTCCCACATGCTTTTCACACTTTAAACCCCAAAAGCCGCCACTTTAGTAAAACACTTTCTTAAAGTTTCAAACAAAGAAAAAGGCAAACACTACAAGTCAAAAGTTCCAAAGTACAATCTCGAAATGATTTCAAACCACAGACTCAGTCATTAGAGTCCCTCGCCAGCACTCAGTCACTGTGTATTTTTAGGATTACAAAATGTGTTAATATAGCAGTTTTGTCGCCCCTCTACACAACAACACAAACGTCACAATTTGGTACAAAGAACTCAAACAGATTTCACAACGAATTTGACAAATCTTTTTTGTAAACACTTGACACATCGAGTGGAATAAATCCGATTTTGAATAACATAAAAAAAAAGGCATAAATTATATTGATGACGGCTTTACACACTTCCTTTATTGATTGTCATACAAAATTTAGCACAAAGATTTTATTCTTTTTTTTTTTGATTTTGGTTTTATGAATTGAGAATGTATTTACAAAATATGATGCCAGAGCTGGCAGCGTAGTGGGTTGGACTCAAGTGGTTGTCACCTTAACGGTTCTGCGTATTGTTTTGTATGTACGCGTTACGACGCGCGTATTCACCCGCGTCACAACACATGTTCCCTTGTTGTTGACAAATTTGCAATTTCGAGAAAGTTGATAATGTAGACCGGCCTCCACCACACGGGCGTACAGACTCCAGAGTGCGAATAACACAATTATTGTACGAAAAAGATGCATTGTGTCTAAAAGTGTCGTATGTCGTTGTGAGTCAGCGTCGGAATTAAGACTGAATGCGGCGATATAAAGTGCATGATGGTTAATTACCAGATGTGACGAATCATATTGTAATTTATAGAATGAAAACTTCATATCTACGATTAATACAGTATAGTACTCTAACGGCAAACAATATACGTCATCAGGTATAATTGGAATTACATGTTAATAAAACTAATCAACGATTCATTCTAAAATCAAAATGATTCATTACAATACACATTAATGCCCATCAAACGATTCATACAACTCCTACAATACCTACACAGCTCAGTGACAGATCAATGTTGTTGTGTGTTGACAAAAAGTGTTGATCCACACGGTTGATTCAAATGGAATGTAAAAGCAAGCTAAAGAATTTGATTTAAAGCCCTGTATTCAGCTCTTATGCAATTTTCGTTCCCATAAGAAGTATGTTTTGTAAGAAATTTTGTCATTTATCTCTAAACAGAAATTTTTGTTGTGGATAATGTATTTTGTTCTTATAATATGCAACTCTCTGATTTACTTTGAAAATATTTCATTAATAATTCATGAACGCACTCCATTTTATTTTATCTAAATGTCAAAATTCTGGTCTGAAACAAATGTAAAATAATTTTTATCGTACGAAATAACTTTGGCGTAAGAACCCTGTAACTGATTCTGCGTACGAAATTTTCGAAGAGCGGAGTCACAACCAAATTTCTGTTCACGAAATGTTCGTTCTTTTTGTTATACATACGTATGTAGTTCTTAGTGAACGAATCTTTCATACAAACTGAATACAGCGCTTTATATGACAAATGATTTTAAACTATAAGATCATCACCGATGTATTCAGGTGATTCTTCCGACAGAGTTGTAGTCAGGTGAAATGCGTTTTACGAAAATCTTAAAAACTCCTACTGCTACTCCAAGTACACAATAAAACATTCCAACTTAGTACTCTAAGTACATCCCTAAGTTCATGTGTATTTTTTGCACACACTGCTTAATAATTCGCCAACAAACATAATGTTCTAGGTATAATTGTAATCAACTCAGCCTCTTTTTACAAAAAACTTTGAGTATAGCATCCGCATGTGTATAACTTCAATTTATTAATTCAGTTGTGTATACCAGGGTGGCTTTTGTTATATGTGAAACGAAATGTGTATGAATTCAGAGTTCGGGCTAGAATATTGTGTCATTGGGCCTAAAACAATAATGTGGATAATTTTTGCCAAATCGGGCAATTCTGACCAATTATATAACATTTTTTCTTCGCCAAATGCGGTCGTTTTTTTTGTTCAAATCGGCATCACTACCTTTAACCTTTTAAACATTGGTGGTGCAGAGTCCCAATAGTGTTTATCAATTGTTTCCATGGTTTCGTTGATGGTTTTTTTGACGTAACAAAGAATGCTTGATGAGTACAAGAACTTCACTTTTTCCCAATTTCGTTAAAGTTCGAGAGGTACACTGCTTTCAATGGCGGTCAAACACAAACTAAATGAAACAAATTGTTTGAAATTGTACAGTAGTATAGTAGCAGATGGTAGTTAACAGCAGCAGAGTTGCTTTTTAATTAACTATGAGGGAAGTTCAAGAAGTCACGGAGCTTTCAAACCGCCCTCGTATGTTTAGATGGCTTTTTATAAACGAGAGCTTAAATTAGACAACTGTTACATTGGAGCGAATATTGGGAACAGGGTTAGTTACGAACTAGCAGTTGTAGAAATGTGCAATGTGAACTGATTTTAACTTAGGGACAGGATATAGTACTCTGCGCCTCTGACAAAAAATCTGCTGCCATAGCAGTAATAAAATAGATATTCTTATCATTTCCTCTTCATCCCACTTACTGCAGGCCGATGCTGTCAACATTTGTAATACTCCTGCCAGATACAAAGTCAGCATATAATGTGCTTCCCCATTTTGGTCTTATATACCCTTTTTCCCATAGGTTACAAATTATATTACATGTTTTAATATTTTATTTTTTGTTGATTTATTGGAAAAACCCATATGTATACGATATTGCAATTACATGTATAGACAATTCATGGCAAATTAAAAATTGAAAAGAAATTAAATCAACTTTTGAAATGGCTTCTCCAATTTTCTATTCCAGCAAAATGCTCGCCTTGTGGATACCAAAAAGCCACCAAGGGTAAATCAACTAAAAACACAAGTAGCGCGAACTGACGGAAAAAACCCCTGACAACACCGATATACCCAAAGGAATTGTCAAAACACGGAGAAAAAACAGACAGGAGCAAACCCTGCAACGCAATGAATACGCTGAAGTCATCCTCATCAAATCTAAAAATCTGTGCATTCTGGGAGGGCTCCCTCAGAAAAACATATGAATAGTATACTATACATTTTAGAGATAGATGATTGGAAATCCATGCCATTGGAGTCTTGTAAAAAATTTTAAATTGTTTTCATTTTTTTTCACTGAATTTTTCTGTGCTTTCATAATTAAATTATACGAGTTTAGTTGCCTTTTCTATACAAGCACATCAAAATGTTTAATCACACAAAGCATGTGGATTCAGATATAGGGAATGGTAAAGCAACCCCAGAGAGTGGGAGAATGTGTCACATCTGCACACATATGTGGTGAACCACATCTATCATCTCTATATGCATATGTAGTTAGGGCTGCCACAATAGAAAAACAATATATCATATTGGATTCTACTTCCACGGGAGTTTTATTGAAGTGTTCCTATTGTTTCACCTCGTTCCTCTTACCACTCTAATATGATTGTTTGGAATTGTAGTAGTGAAAATAAAATTCCATGTGAAATTGAAAGTGAATCCAAATCACATACAAAAATTACCAATTCATAAATGTAATCGAATTTTTTTATGGAGGCCTGAAATGCGTTACCAGCGGTTTGTGTACAACATACAGTGTAAAAATGATGTATTCGTGCAAACGCTTCGAAGCAACAAAACTTTTATGATTAATCCAACAACAGTCTATTTTTTATGCAAAATTAAGCTGTTTAGAGCGGCGTTTTAGTTGTTCGTTTAAAGAGACGCGATGTTGCCGGTATGTACAAGTGTTATCATTCATTGTGAATGCAAGCGTAATGAGGTAGAACCAAATTATTGAAATATGTTTGGGCAATGGCTAAATATGGGGGAATCAATTTTTATCAGATTTATTATCTTCTATTAAATATTTTTTCCTTTGTTAATTAAACAATGTTAGATATGGGATTATATAAAAAAAGGTATTGTCAATGATGTCATATTTTTGACACATTCAGAAAGATTCAAGATTGAGACTAAGGTCCCGTATTTTGCTCTTGTGAAATTTTCATTCCCATGAGAGTTACGTGTCAAAAAAATAAAGAATATTAAACATAACTAATATAATGCACTAGGAAAAGAAGAACATGGAGGAAAAGGGTTTTATTCTGTTCATATGTTGGAATAATTGGCATGTTGATCTTAGTATGGGCCTTTCCGTTTATTTCATGCATATAGCGCGATATATCAACCGATCATTACACGAGTTATATTTTTCCTAAGATTTAATCAAAATTTTCATTTCTGTTTTGCTAAAGAATTTTCAAGCTTCATATTGAAAGTACGAATACTAGTTTTCCACACTGTCCATGTAAATTATCCGCACGCATATGGTATCGTACAACAAAAGGTAACACATGTCACTGACGTTTTTGACAGATATAAAAAACATGTAGCAACGAATATTTCAAAGGAAAAGGGTTTCTATAGAAAAATGTAATTACGGTTTCACAAAAAAATTTAAATATTTAAAATGAATCTCAGTTGGAAGCTTCTTGTATAGTAGGTCAAATAAAAAAAGTGTATTTTAATTGCAAGCTATGAAAACTTTTTGAAATGATATGACAACTTATTGAAATGCAGTTTAGAAATTTCATTAATTTAAATTCAAAATCAGCATTTATTGGTCTAAATTCAAATCACTAAATATTATTGTCCCCGAACCACTTAAGCAAAACTTTTAACTTTTATGCCCAGTTTCACAGTTGATAAGTCTCCAGTTAAATGGACTTTAAATGCCCGATGTTTGTCATTTAAATGACATTTAATATGAAAATGTTCTGTGAGCTTTTAAACGACGAGTACGAGTCCTTAGACTCATAAGTTGTATTGCCTTTTCCCAAACTGCCATATAATCTCTTATAATCTCTCTATATCTCTTGGTTTCGAAATTTCGTTTCTCAGTACTTATCCACACTTTCAGTCCTGTTTCCTACCACTTGATTAATGACAACGTACTTGCTATGTTTAATTAGTTCGTCTATCATATTAAATTGATCTCTGTTGGTAGGATAGATAGCACAACCCTTTCCAGCTTCAAACGAAAGACGACAATTAAATTTCTATCTCTTTGGAATCCCTGAAAACAGCAATGACAACACCAAGATGGATGGATGGATGAATGACTGGAAGGTTAAACGAATGAATTGTATAGACAAGACAATAATAATTTATAATTGCCTCAAGTCGAAAGCTTAAATATATCACAGCCACAATAATCTCTGTTGAAAATATCCAGAATACTGTCAATAATAACTAAAGGGTTAACCATGAAATGTATCCAACAAGTTTGCACTTAAAACTCACTTAATTATGATTAAACTGACTACCATCCACTTCTTTACACTTGGTAACCCTTTCCCTTCCAACACACATGAGATAGTTTGTTTTAAGGATTTAAAGAGATAAATGTTTTTGTGATTTACTTGCTGTCCTTTCCGTGTGATTATTGCTCCGCTGTAGTTTAGATAGCCACTTAACTTAAATTATCATTAAGCCCTTGCCACCCTTTTTCGTTCCGGAAATGCCTGGATACCCGAAGTGGTACAGATGACAACCCAAATGCTTTTTAGGTAATGAGTAGGTATGTGTGAGTTTTCCCTGATTTTAATTTTACACACATACGATTAAACCTTGCTAGGATGAAGATTAATGATTGTATTTGCGACACAAGGATATTTAAGTTGAAACCTTAAAAATAGCGTATAATTACAACTTAACACTTTTGCTGTTACTGTACCACCAGTTGGAGAATCCTGTGAATCCTTTTGTGCTTAATGTGTTACAAAGTTAAGTAAATAGAAAGTCATTTTCCTAAGAACACATGACACATGTGATGACACTTATCAAAATTAAACATAATTTTTCATTTCACATTTTCCGCAAGGACAACGTGTAAACCTCAATGATTATGGGGAGTGGCGTATCCTTTGGAAGCCAAACAAAAAGCAAAAACAATTTATCACTTGTCAGTTAAAGCTATTACGCACGCATATATATCCTTTGATACATCCTTACATGCATAGTCAAATTGTCTTTCAAATTCCTCAATTTAAACAAATTGTAATTGCGCCTCAGCAAAATTAATGTAGGCTGGGTGATTATTTGAAAATTTCCCAACCAAAAAGGATATTCATAAAAAATGTCATGATTATGCAAAAATGTAAAATAACCATACAGTGATTAACCGAAGAAATGACTTTTCCAAAATCCCCACAAACAAAGAATGTACGTACGATTTCAAAGACCTACAACTCTTCCCCTTTCCAAAATGAAGACTGTGCCTACTTTCCTTCCCCCCAACTTCACATCCGTTTAATAGGCAATGCAAAGATATTTGTTTTCATTTGTAAATATCCTTGCAATGTTTTGAGGGCATTTAATTGCATTTCGTTAGAAAGTTATCAAATAGCACTTTCAATTTAATTGGCAAAGTCATATCCTCCATAACAGAGGATCTTCCAAAGGCCGGAAGTTTAAGTGCATTTCTCAGTATGGCCGCTTGTGTCTTGTTTGTTATTGTTGCCACCCCAAGGAGTCTCAGGTTAACGGAAATGCATACAAACTTTTGGGTTTCAAATGAAGTTCCATAAGACTCCAATTGTAATTAAGTATAATAAAGTATATTGAAGTTGGCCGGCCGGCCATTGAGAGTGGACATATCATTTTACCAGTTAATATGCAAATATCTACACAAGCCAAAGACAACAGCAGACCTACCCCAATCAACCACATCAGAGTCGTCTGTAATGTCCTTGTCATCCGAGGTATGTGGGTACTCTTTTAATTGAAAGGTGAGATGCATTTGTAAATTTCATAAACTCATCTACACTTTTCGAATCTTTCCCTTCGGTTCGATTAATGCGACGGAAAAAAAAAACAATTAGACAAACTGCACCAAATTGACTCGAAGTTATGAGCTTGGGTATTGGTTGCATGGAAATGCAATACTCGTCAGTTTCTTAGGGATTCAATTTGAAAAATGATTCAGTTTACTCAAAATAACAGGAAGTGGGCAGTACTGGTAGCAGACACACAAATAAAACCCAATAAGTTAAGGGGAGATGCCAGATCCTACAAATAACTAGATAAGTAGGTTTAACATTCAATTTCAATAAAAATATTTAATATCCTCACGAATTATACTTTAGTTATTCCAAATCCTAGTCTGAAGATGCACTCAAAGAACTAATTCCTTGTAAAGGGGTTGTAGCCGAATCGTAGTTGCCGGCATCGAATTGTAGTTGAAATAACTGCATTGAGTTGCGACATATTATGGCGACCGAATTTCCAAGTACAGAATTTCCAATTACTTTCATTTCGACAATAACATTTTTCATTATTTAGATTCCAATAACCGCATTTGACACTAATTCGGTAGCTGAAACGGTATTTCACATGATTTCCGATACGGCATCTAACATTTTAATAAATTCGGTTACATCTCGAAATAATTTCGATTGAGATGCAATTACTGAAATTCGATCGAAACAATCTCGTGTCATAATTAATTCGATTGGGGCAACCGAATTTCCAAAAACACAATTTCGCAAACAAAATGTTATTTATTTTTTTGCTTCCAGTATCTGAATTTGGCAGTAATTCGGCTACAACAGTCGTATTGAAGAAACATGCAGTTGCTGTAACCGAACTTTTAATAAATTTTGATAAATTCGGTTACGATAACCGATATTATTTCGCTTGGGTTATATTGGCATTGTTATTAATTACATTGGAATGTTAGTTTTGATTTTGAATCGACTTTTAATTCAAACAGAGGTATGTGAGGTACTCAAATGAATTCTAAGGGGCTTTCAATACGACATCTATGACAGATCCTTTTTTGTGCGTTTTGGAGACTATAAAAGTCCTAACAAATATTCGAATATCTCACTTTCTATGACATGTACGTGTGAGTACTCCCATTCCAATTGTGTTATTTAAGGTTTTTTGTAGCGGTACTGCGAGGCTCTTGTAAATGCGTGCGTGCGTTCGATCTCTGCTCTGCCCACCTTACATTTCGAGTAATTACCTATGAAAAAATACTTCTCCAAAAAACGTGTTCGAAATCGGTGTAAAACTATAAAGCGCACAGCTCACTGATTGTGTAAAGCATTCATGGGATGTAATGGGAATCTATTTAATTATTCTTATTTATGAAGCTTGTGACTTGAGTTCAATTCGGGTAGGACTTTTCCTCTGGATTAGGCATAGTTTTTGTGTAATACTGCTTCCTGCATTGCTTAGGATTCTCTCTGTTGAGATATGCAGTCTTCATGGCTTTGAGATAGATTTTTGGTTTAACAAAGGCTTTTCAGAAACGAACAGAGCTGGTTCAAACGCATCATAAAAGGAAACTAATGATCACATTAAGTTGGAGAGAAAATGTCCCAGCATTTTAATGAAAAATTCGTCAGTTGTAACAACTAATAAAGGTGGTTGCCACAACCGACATTTAGTTGCCACAATTGACAATTCGTTTGCCGCAACCTTATTTCATTTGAATCAACCGAGTTTACGGTTGCTTCGGTTACGGTCAATTCGGTTCTGTCAGTGTATAGCGGCTCTGTAACTGTATGAACAACGAACTTAATATATTTCATCTTGAGAAAAATCGCTCCAAAAAATGTTTTGGAAAACATGTGTTTTTGTAAATGCTTGTATAAACGATTTCTTCTACTCGTATAGGCAATTTGTGAAGGCTAATTGAATTTTTTGTGAACTTTGACCTGCCTCCCTAATATTTTGGCAAATTATTATTGGGTACAGGGTAACAAATTAGGTAAATTTAAGAACGGCCCAACGTTTGGCCAGTGACTGTTGATAAAAAGTTACCCATATATAGCGTAACATACATAGTCTTCTTAGTTTTATTTGATACCTATTACAGTAATATGGAAAATCGGCAATCTGGCATCTATGTTTCCAGTTTATTTGTTCTCACATTCGCCTCTTATCTTCCTGTGACTGACTAATTGTCAGAGTTGAAGTCCATAGTAAGGGAGTTCATTACATTCTGTTGCATGCCGTTCCGATAATAATAATAATCCAAGTCTTTTTTGTTCTGAGGGGAACTGTTGGATTCTGGTTCATCATATTCCTTTCCTCATCATCACCATTATCAGCTTCTTCTATTAAAAGTAAACATTTTAATGCATTTGCTACGGAAATTGATTTATGAGTTTTCTTTTAGCAAACTACAGTTTGCAAGGACCTCAACTCTTAACAAATACCAATAAGGATTTCACTGATATGGATAAGAATCTTTAGTAACACGAACGAATGCAGCTAGAATGGAAGGATGGATGTATGGTTGGGTGGGTAAATGTATTGTTGAATAAAGGGATATGCAAGGCATATGCATGCAACCATCCCGAACATGACATGCCATGACGTGTGATGGTGGTATGATTTGGGTATAAATTAAGGGTAACATTTGTTTGATTGCCATGTTAATTACGGTTTTGCACTCACAAGTGTAATCACTTTAAATATTGAAAAGAATATTGTATTCTAAAATATATGAACGAACAAGGATTCTGAAGGGAAATGAGAGGAATTGCTTGATTATATTTATATAAATATTAGGAGATGCTGCTGAAGAAATATGAGAACAGGTCAAGAAGAGGCTTTGACTTTCAAAATAGTAAATTACGCAGGAATATTTAAATGTTTAAGAGTAAATCATGTAGAAATTAATATTATATGCGGCAGAAACCTTATACTTCTCCGATGGAAACTTAAAATTTAAATAATTTGTTTCACCTAAAATCAATCTTTGTCTTCAACAGACACTAAAAAATTACACTGCAATTCATTTTGAACCAATCTACTATAATACAATACCATATAATTCAAAGGGCATTTGTCAAGAGAACTGTAACCGATTACCCGATAATTTTTCATAATATTTAACAATAGACACTTTTCCCCCGCACTCATATTTATATGCAAATGTTGTTTAGGAGGTCTTTTCAAATCACCATATGACTGCAAGGAGACAATATTGTCACATATCCTTTAAGGTTGCAAACAAAAAATACATAAATCCTTATGAAAAAGAAAACACACAGGGAGTAGGGGAGAAGAGGATAAAGAGTCCTTTGTATGATTTTAACTTTGAAGTATATCCAGAAGATAAAGTAAACATGCAACTAATGTGTTTCAATTTGGTGGCCACAAAAGAATATTAAGGATAAAACATATATCCGAGTATGTGAGGGAAAGAGCGCGCGAGCGTCATTGTTTAGTTAATGCTAGAGTATTTTTTTGTAATAATAGCTACGTATGTGCTGCCATAAACAACGAGGGTTGTGGACAAATTGTTGAGAAAGAAATAGTGAATATTATTACCAAAAATATATTAGAATTAAGTTAAGTTCAGATTTGAATATCTACATATCAAGAGTTAGGAATTTCGTATAACAGTTCAAATTGTTTAATACTCTGTTTCATCAAATTGATATCAGAATCGTTGTAGTGTTCCCACAAGAAGTAGTATGTTAGCATAGTTTTAGTCTTATCACGAATATAGACGGAAGAGATTGAAAATTGATTAAACTGAAAATAAGTACTGAATAATGATGAAATATGATGTGAAATGTTACCTTAAAATAAATATACTGCAATTGTCTTAAGAGTAACTAAAAACATTAACAATAAATAAGTCAATGCTTAGAATCTTTTTTGGGTGAATATCATTAATTAGGGAAGACTTGCTGTTTCGAAATAAAAAAACATACCAGTCTGATATTAGGGTGCTCATGTATCATAAACTGACTCCAACTTGACTAAGATAGAAGCAGATATACCCCAAGTTGATTCTAGAAAACTACAAAGCTGTTTACTTCAAACCTTAAAATTGGAACAACAATCAGAAAATTTTTTATTACGTTCAGACCATGTTGTAACGAATTATTAACCTTCCCTCGTATATGTATATAGAGAAGAGCCATAATGGATCTAGAAGTCACACATTTATTTTTGGTTGAAGCATATCAAATTGTTTTTAAAGAAATATTACTAATGTTGAACTATTAAAATGATAAATTGTTAATAATTTACATATGACTCTACCATATATGATTGAATGAAATACATACCACTTGTTCTGGGATAGGAGGGTGGATTTTGGATTCAATTTTCACAAAAAAAAACCAAATAAATATTAAATTTGTTATTTGCCAAGATAACGAGTGGTCATTATTTTCGTCACAAAGTTAAGGGTACGGAATGCAGAAACATTTTTCAGTTCTATTTACACCATATGAAGTCCTTTTATGTCCTTCCATATTGATTAGTATTTTATATTTCTTTATGTTTATATTTTATCAATAAATCTTTCTATCAAAATTTTTAAAGTCCTTAATTCCCTTAATTCTATACCAATAATTGTGTATAATATTGTAGAATTTGTCTTCTAAAAATGCCGTAGAATTTCGTGTTAAGATTTATGAAGTGCAAATTATTTGCCAAAATGGTCATAGTTATTATGTCCTCTGAAAACAATTCTCATTAATTATGTTGGTTGAGAATATTAAACAATTTATGGAGAGACAGTGTTTGTATTTCTAAGGATTAAAGCCTAAGATGACCTACAATTACATAAATGTATAACATATAAGTGTATGTCCTTGTTTGTCCATTTCCTGTTCAAGTTAACTTCCGCTTGAACTCATCTTATGATTATGATCTTTTTGGACAGCAAATAAAGGATATGGCGTAGAAGAATAGTGCAAGCATGATTAATTGCCGAAAGACTTAAAGATAATAAGGAAGATTTATGACACAACTAACAGAATACAAAATTTACCAACTGTTTATATTAACATCAAATCGAATTTCTAAGATTTAGGGTGTGGAAATATGTCATTGTAGTTTTCTAAGAAGTACGTAGTTGTAAGTTAGCATAGTTTTAGGCTGTCATGAATGTCACGATAGAGGGAAGACCTCAATTTTGAAGTGGTTGTATAATTACGTAATCAGTTGATTTTGATTTATATTTGATATGACATTAAATACAGAAATAGTTTTTCATTACTTATTCAAATGATCTAGCTGATTATGTAGAAATCTTTGAAGAGATGTTGAAAAGATCGAAATGTAACCACGCAATTGAGACGACCAAGTTTACAGCTACATGTGTCATATGTATATTGCCGGAAGCGAAAACTCTTACAGATTTTTGTCCATATAGGTCTGTTAAAAATGTCTTCATTCTTAAATATACTTCAAGTACAATGCTCAGAGTCTCACCACTGGTAGAACTTTCTACACTGAGTCCAGTAGTAATTATTTGCATCCCCAGACACTGAGATTTTGAACTCCAAATGAGAATGATGTACTCACTTATAACTACGATATTAATTGTTCTCTGAAATTTTCTATATTTTGGTTAACCCATTGTGAGCCAACTCAAAGTTTTCAACAGTTTGATAAATTGTTTAAAATAAAAAATGAAAATTGTAAGACTTTAAAGTTTTGAGGTTTTATTGAAGCCAGAAACAGGATAATTTTGTTCGAACAGAGAAAATCTTTAAGGACTTTTGACGACGATTACAAACCAAAAAGAAACAAATTTACCTATTCCGGCGGGAGGTATAAGTGACGCTTAATATAAAAATTTAATGCTGAAAATTGGACAAATTTAAGACGTGGCGCTTCGAAATCAAATGGGAATGCATTTTTATGGAACATGTTCAAATTATGAAAACTTCTGCTGCACCTCCATGGTGCGGGGGCTACGGGGGATAATCTGAGTCTCGCACTGTACATAAGCACCACTTGCAACAACTCGAGATAGAAGGGGAGAAAAAAGTGTATTTACAATGTTTTCTTTCCGACAAACAACTTTATTCAGAAATCGTCGATGTAAGACTCCGGTCAATAAAAGACGGAGCCGAGGCTTTTATACAAAAATTACGTTCTAAATTATTACTAAATATCTTATTGCCACATACATATAATCCATAACAGAGTTCAATTGCCGCGCTCCAGTTCTTTGCATTAGGGGTAGTGTCAGTTTACAACATGGAAAAGAATGTTAGAAAGCCAATGAGTATATGCATATATGTATTATTCATGCATATACACTTAGACGTACTTGCAATATTGCGTCACGTATGATCGTCGGACTGAACAAAGGGCTCTTGTATTTCGAACAAATAGGCAAATAGGTGTTTATGAATTTATGGTGGAAGTGTCATTGTGCCAGTTGAGTTGCTGTTTTAGATTTCTGTATTTTGATCTTATTTGATATCGGGCGTCAAAATTGTATTACAGTTGATACATTACAAACTGTTAAAACTGTCGAACTTTATTTGGTGAAAATTTGCAGAAAATCGGATTAACTTAACACAGTTGCAAGTTAAAGCTCAAACGTTGCCTTAAGTTAGACAAGCTGATTCAATTTCCCATATTCTGTGTACAAAGTGGTTTCATTAATCAGACAACTATTAATTGACAACTTAAACACGGAATTTATAATGCGGCTACCTGGTAGATACTTCTACCATGGGATCTGACATTAATAATAATTTTCAAAACTTTGTCCACATATATTTTATTATTTTGTATCAAATAAACCATGAGCTTAAGACGACCCACTGCTGAGGTAACCGTTTACATTTTATTCAGCCCATATTCGCCTTAACCGATTCTTCACATTTCCTCCAGCGTTCTCGTGATACTAAAAACTACAATATCTATTGTATCGATTTTCATGGTTCCGGATTGAATACCATTAAAAATGAATTCAAACATCAAGTTCAAAGGGGCCTGCGTAGGTCTGTGTTTATATTGGATTTAGAAGATATTCAACATAATCTAGATATCCAAACACGCACTTCAAAACAACTGAAAGATTACCAAGATAATCCCACTAATCATCTGATAGCAGCTATTCTACAAAACATACAGGACTTACGGAAAGAATATGATGTGGTAACCAAAAGGATTATTGATGAACAAAAATTTGATTTACATCAATATTGGCTTAAGGATATCGAAGATAAACTAGTGGAATCTTTAGTGGATTCGGTGAGTCTTAACGCCAAAATCTCTGCCTCAACTAAGAGTCGGCAAAATCGTGATTCCAAGGCATCTAAAGGCGCCAGAAGTTCCAAAAAGTCTATAGGCAGACCATATTCTACTTTATGGGATACAGAAGCTGCTACTTGTATACCGCTGGTGAAAAAGGAACACAATCGTGTTGGCCAACAGGAAATGGTGTCAAAACGAAAGGTTTTTGTTTTTAACTATTCTTGCAAAATATGAGTTCATGTACCTCAATTTCATATTATTTTCAATTTCAGTACATTAAAGATGACCCTCCTGGGGGTAAAATGTATTTCGTAATCCTGGGCTCCATGAATGAACAATTCTATATGGATTTGTTGAGGTATTTATACAGCAGTTTTTGAACATATTTCACTGTTTCGTTTATTTTCGAAAACCTTTTCGTTGTTTCTATTAGATACTTTGTTTATATGCATCTCGTTGCTTCCCATCTAAACAAACATACATACATATATTTACTCGACTATAAATTGTTATTTAAATACCAAAGTCTTAAGTTGACATGACACTTTGCCAAAGCGCATTCAACTAACTCCTCTTCCCATCCTTCGTCCGCTCTTTTTCGTAAATGTTTAGCTTTCGAAACGAAAAACTTCAAAATAAACTTAACAAGTGTTTATTTTCAAAAGGAAGTTTAGCTTTTGAGCATCATCGTACAAGAACTACTTGTCCTGCAACTTGAGTCGTTCAAAAATGCATTTGTATATGGATGATGATGGTAGAGGTAGAGGTAACAACATTGGGTGAGGGAATCCCGTAGATGAGAGTCTACTTAACTATGCACTTTACTAAACTCTCAAAAGATTTGTTTTCAAATACAATGGGTTAATTAGACTGAGAACATGCGCTAAAATGTTGTTGCAAAAGTATGACTCTCTGCACCAAATAAAATCGAAAATACTTATATACTACTAATTAAGCAAAATGAAAACCTAAATCTGCAGAATTTCCGCTGGCATAACACAGAATGTTTAGGAGACAATTTGAAATTGCAGTTTTTTAACAACAGCACGATCGACTGGACTTTCTGGGGCACAGTAAGGCATATATTGTTGGCAAATAACTTCAACTTGAGATTTGTGCTCGTTCGTGTTGAGAAGGGGAATAACAGTTTTACACCGGCTCTGACGTGCAAAGCTTTAAGAAACTTTCGATGGATTATTGTACAAGTGTTGCTTATATTTACCGAAGAAGTGAAAAACCTGTCTCATATACACTGCTACTAACCAGTATCTTTGTAACAATTACAAACGCCTTCGTAAATACTACGAACTCTTTCATAAATTTGCACATATCAGTGATTCTGTAGTCAAACTCACTAACCACTACACCTCTGACAGTCGCAGCCATAAATAACCTCTTGATTTTCTGACTCTCTGGTAAATGTTCTCAGTTATAACATCCTGAGTTCATGTTCGTCATACATCTTCATCTCTTGAGTAGGGTATTTGAAAACTTTATCTTTAGTTTAGCAGACATGCATCATGTATTTATTCGAAAATACCATTACATATGGAAAGTTTATGTGCAACGGCATTTGGGAATATAACTTGCTCAACTCCCTTTAACAATAAAATCCCAAATGCTCGTAAAGCCATAGGCGGAGATCAGTTCACAATGCAATAGTATCCCCCATGTTGGAATGACAACAACGTTCAATAAAAACTAAGCTATATATGCAATGGGAACTCTTCAATCTTGCCTTAAATTTTAAAAGTCAAATTACCTCATTTACTTTAATTTCCCCTCCTCGTCTTCCACGTCCCTGTTTTTAATGCTGCAGCAGCAGTTACGACTTAACACACAACTCTTTAACAACTCGAAAAAGTTTGTGCAAAGACAATTTACATATAAACCAAATAAATAACAAGTGCTGATATATGAAACTCTTTTTTGGTAATTCCCGTTTCTATTTCAAACTTTTCCCTACTTCCCATCCCTTAGCCATGACCAGGCAGTTCAGGGCATTATCAATTTTATACCGGCTGAAAGTAATTATGAGATCCTTTTAAATAATAATAAACTACGAAATTTTATCCTTCAAACACTGGTTTCAATTAACACTACGGTTTATCAACTTCGTCAGGAGACGTCTCTGAAATCGGTGGGTATATTCACGCATGAGCTGCCAATCATTTCCAAATGTTTGGCTACGAAACACCAAGGAGACATATATGATCAATTAACCTGGTCAGTGTATGACATAGAAATGTTACAGCAACAATATCACAATTATTACTACAGACCGTTTCAAGAAACGGATGTTGAATTACCCCCTAGTGTGGATCTACAGCAGCTATACGATGTGGCCACCTCGCTAAGTCTTCAGGGTCATTTCCAAAAGCGGCCCCTAACCGGAAGTGCGACAGATCTTACCACAATTGTAGCATATGTAGATAGTTTGCTGAACACTTGTGGACTACCGGAAAACGTGTTAAGTGAGAAGGAAATCCTTTTGCTCTCCATGACAGATTACAATTTACCCAAGACGAACACTGTGATAATGGGCTTGATTAAATCTTACAGCTCGGCGTTTGTTAGTATTACTAAAATACGGAAATTCGAGCGCCTGTTTATTGAGGAGTCCAATATGCTAATGGCTGATCTGCTTCAGTATGCAGACCAAGATATGTTTTGGAATATATATCTTTCATGTTTGGATTGTAATTTATGGAGAAAGTACGTTACTTCTCTGCAAT
Source organism: Phaonia tiefii (assembly GCA_963931995.1). Taxonomy (NCBI): domain Eukaryota; kingdom Metazoa; phylum Arthropoda; class Insecta; order Diptera; family Muscidae; genus Phaonia; species Phaonia tiefii. The sequence goes on from OZ008369.1 coordinate 294,004,911, forward strand.
CCAGAGAGCTAATGGCAAATACCGCTTCTAGCTCTGGTTACGAACTCGTTGACTTACCCGGCATTGTTAAGTTATATATCAGCGAAGACAGTTGTTGCCAGAAAATATTGGAACTTGGCAACACCTACGACGATTTCCAAGTCAAGGAACTCCAACCTAAATGTAAGCTCTACAGCTTTCGCAGAACCTATAATTATATTTGTGAACAGGAACAACTGTCTGTCATACCAACACGTTTGTGTTATCGGGATTTTACGCTCTTTCAAATGGAAGAATTTCTAGAAAACTTAATAACACCGGAATCGCGTAGATCGATCAAAGAAGAAGCGCGTCTATCATCAATATCTAATAGATCCATGGGAAGGAGATCAAAAGCTCTCGATTTAGAAGAGAGTGTATTTATTAGGCCCAACTCTCTGAAAGCAATTAAACTCTCAACAGAAAAAGAAAGCGAACAATCCCAAACGCAAAGGGAAAGGGAACAGAGGAGTAGTCGCAAGAGAAGTATGCAGAATGCTAGGAAATCTTCCTCTAGACTATCAGATGTATGGGTAGGATTGCCACCAGGCCATCACTTACTAAAAGGCTACAATCTGGAGGATACACGGCAAGAGGTGAAAACTAAAACTTCCAAATATTTCTACCACCATGGGTCCATTCAACTCTACCAGGAGAAATGGTGCTTCCAGGACATGAACCAGACTCTGAACTTTAACATAAACAACTGTGAAATGCACCTTAATCGTCCCCGTTCAAAAGAATTCGGTATCCTTAACAACATACGTCTGGAAACCAGCAGCAATATAGGTATACGAATATTAAATGATTCCCAGGAATGTGCCAAAGTTGTCGTGAACTATCCTAATGGATTGTCAATCTACTACCATGATATGGATTGTGAGCAGTTTTGGTTTGGGGAAACTACATTTCGGAATGAGAAGCGAAGAATTGTTACTCCGTACGGAGTTGTAGTGGTATTTTATCAAGCGGATTATATGATTATGATAATGCGCTATAATGGTGAAATCTATAAACTATATCAGTATGAATTTCCCGAAGAGGAGGAAGAAGAAGAAATGTTGAGTGAATTTTCGAATAATCAAAGCTCGGAGATAATGTATAACAAAGCTCAGGGTGATAACCAACAAAAGCAGGGGCATAAGGATGAATATGTTTCAATAAAGGATTTGAATCAAGGTCAAGGTGATAACATTATCAATCCGAAGGTTCCACATGTTAATCCCAGCAATTTATTTAAGCCTGAACAAACCGCGACACAGCTCAGTGAAGAGTCTGTTAATGCGAAACCCTCTCCAGCACCCCCCTCCGTTACGGATGAATTGAAAGCTTCCATTGCATATGAACTCACATTTCTCAGCTATATTGCCTCTACATACAATCTTAGCTATCTGCACCTCAAGATGACAACTTCCCAAGGCAGACGTATCAATCTAGCCCATGATGGAAAGGTATGTTCAGTTACTGCTTCTTCTCATTGTCCTTAATTTCAAAGCTTTTCTCTTACGCAGATATTTGAGGCAACACCCTGTAAGTTAGAAGAGTGGCATGATTATTATGCCAATGAAAGCTATTCGCTTCGTAGTGATGGCGTTAAGATGATCTGGACCCATGACTCCCTTAAATGCTATCACAAAGATGGCTCAGTTTTTACCACCAAGACTGAAGAAGGATTTGAGTCACCGGATAAGGATGAATACGGTAATTCAAATAAAGATTTGGTTTGCAATAAGGCATACTGATTCTTTCTACTGCCTCTAGAATTCCGAATATCACAAAGCTCCTCCCATCAGCAAGTGGAAGAAGTAGATGTAGGGGAAAATCGCAAACCACCGACAGAAATATCTGTGGCTACAGTAAATCACTTTCCAGCTCGCACATGTGAGAAAGACCAATTCAAATACCAAGATTACTTAGCACCTGAAGAAGGTGAAGAACCTGAAGATACGCGCTACATACGTTACTCCTGTTCCAGTTGGTTAATACAGCATCATCATTATGCGGCAGTTTATTTTCTATGGACGCGAACATCATGTCCTCCTCAGTCTTCAGTTCTTATGGAAGTTTTAGGAATTGACAATATATTTATTTATACAAGTAAGGAGGAGTCACCGCTATTCCATGAAGATCTTTTGGAGAGAAGTTCGCCGACAGAGAGGAATGTAGGTGGCGATACATGGAATAGGCTCTTGGTTAACGTTTGGCTAGGGAATAATTTACATTTCACTGTCGATCGAGAGGGATGTGAAATATTTGCTGTGATGGAACGTCTAGCGGCGCATGAGCAAAAGGGTGAGGATTTCATTAGGAGGTAAATTTGATACGTAAATGAAAAAAAATATATATACTAGCTCGGAACTCATATTCCTGTCCCATAAAACTAGTTCGTCTTCATACATACAACAGTTGAAAATAACATTGCAATGTATGTGATTTGGGAGACAGTGTGGTAATGAAACTGGTTCATGAACTAGTACTGGGACAGATTTCGCTACATCCCATTCACACAACTACAGAAATTGACATTACGAAGTCATTGTCTCCTTCCTGCTACTTTGCAACTAGTTCTGTACCACCTATTGCTGACTGGTTTTACTATTTCGCAAACTAGTTTCCCTAGCTCATATTTCTCTAGTTTTTTAGAACTAGTATTTTTACGAACTACATCGGCAGTTTCCTGCTGGGAACCAACTTGTCAAGTTACATATTTTACGGGTAAATCTATATAGTTTATATGACCCACCATGCCAAAGCGCCGTCATCGGCAACCCACTTGCTTTATTTCCTTATTAATCCCTTCAATGTCCTTTCACTGGCAGACTTCCTTCATTATGGATGCATTTTTAATGATGATGCTATCAATTTCGTCATATATAAAATCTTTATTGAATCGAGAGTATTAACTTTCGCTGCTTGTGGATGTTGAATGCAACTAAACTTTACGATTCCCTAGACTAGCTGGAAACCATTATTTCCTATACAACAGCTTCTCGGGAGAATAACCCTTTACTTTACCAACTGAAGAAAATGTGTGTTGGAATAGAAAAGGGAGCATTATAAGATGCAATTTGGAGCGATATCACTGTCATTCCACACATCTTCATATAGACATTAGCATCATATCTTGGAGCTGCATACATACAATGTCGTGGCTGTGTCGATGATGGTGAAGATGATGGCACTTTGCATTTATGATTAGATGATGGAATAAAGGAACCTAGTGGCGAAATGCATGCAACGCCGTACTGATGATAGTTGTCACTTTTGTACTTTAGTGATACGTGGTGGGGTTAGGAAGGGAGTTTAGGTGGGAATGCATTATTATCCTTTACTTGTGAGCATTATTATGCAAATGAAAATGTTTTATCAAGTGGAAAATTGTCAGTCAGTTAAGACCAACATATACAAGACCGCAAATTATACCAGGGGAAGTAGAAAAAAACAACAACCAGACACATCTCACATTGTCTTCAAACTCAAATTAACATAAAAACAAATGTGGCAACACTTGAGTGAATTCTTGTCTTCCTTTTTCTTTTGTTGTTCCTTAAATGTTTTCGTCCTGGCAGTGATTCCTTGACATTGAAAGTCTTGTTCAAGGATTGTCTAACAGATGTTTTCAAATATTTGATAAAGGAAATTGCCACATTTCAAAATTATAACGGTCCAATGACACAGGAATTCCATTTCGTGGAAATGCAGGGAAAGGATTGCAAACGGAAAGGTAAGTAAAGTAGACAGATGAAAAACGCACCATTTTCTTAATTCAAACGTTCCAATAGGTTTTGAGTTTCTTACCACATTGCCAGAGTCATCTCACTACCAGCACCACTCTGGTAACTGCATGCTTGAAGCGAAACCCCTCAAAACCATTGACGACTCAATGACACACACCATCGAAGGATACGAAAAGGATATGAAAAAGTTTCCGCGGTTTTGTAAAGATCATTCAAAAACACCGTTAAATTCAAAACCAGAGTTTCCAATGGTGCTGACAACAAGGTAAATATGTATCTACATAATTGCCTAGGTTAAGCCACAGACAGGTTAAACTGACTGAAGTTAAGATACATACAGACCAAAGCGACTGTGTTAATTCGCGACATATATTTTGTTAAATACTTTATTCCAAAATTCCAATTCTTTCATAATATTTTAAAGTATACCGCAATGATTCCTTAACACGATCATTGGCGTACATGTGTCTTCGAAGTTGCTTCATTTTCTCGGAGTTTGCAAAAGTATTTGTGGTAAAATCCTTGGATACGGATTTATCGACAGTCACTATGGGCAATTCACACAAAGTTGCATACAAACCAATCAATTCACTGCGTTTAAATTCTAATACAACTTCATCCCAAGAGGGTATATCCATTACAGGGTAACTATAGGATGCCAAAGTACTGCTCAACGAAACATAATATGAGTTCAGCAAATCCATACGCTTTCCAATCCAGACTTCCAACTCCAAACTGGTGTTTAGAAAATAATGCAAATCTGTGCCACATCCACCCCAGAAACAATTTTGAAAATCCACCTGTGAAGAATGAAGCCCATTGGTAGGCTATAATTTAAATCTCTATTTCCATACTTACGAACAATGCATCTATGGGTGCATTGGTATTGCTGTCCTTCTTGAAGAGGATATTATTGACCCACAAATCGCCATGATTCAACACTTTGAATTTAGCATTTTCCGGATTCATTACATGTTTAAGCAGGTCATTATACCGTGGTATAATATTTTTCACTTTATATGCAGTACTCTCATAACCTGGCCAAGATTTGATCATAAGAGCAACATATTCCAAGCCACCAAAGGTTATGGCTTGTTGAATAGCGGTTGTGGCACCATGCTCACAATGCGATGTCTGAAGACTACCGATAACGTTAGGAAACTGGAAATAAATGGATGGCATCAAAATAGTAATCTAGGGCCACAAACGGGTAGGATCGAAGTGTGAAGGGAATATGTTTTTGCATAAGTTGCTGAAAATCAGCCCTAGTCGAAGGAAATGCTAACAAACTGCACACTACACTGTCTATGCATCGTATATTACCAAAATCTTTAACTGCACCTTATATGTGCACTTTACAATTGTGGGGATAGGATATTATGCATTGTGTCCAAAGCTCTCCTACTGTTAGTCATGATTGGGAATGACCAGAAACAATAGCGCTGTACAATCTCCTAAGCAACCAACTTCTTCCGACACTATTTCAAGTGTCCCTCGGTAATGTTATTGCTAGATGGTAGATAAAGTGAGAAAGCGACTAGATGAGCAACCTAAATGGTATTCATCTACTTGTCTGACTGGATTTGTGGTTGGCAAAAGACTACGCACCTGGTCTATAGCTTAAACCCAGTAAGTGAACGTGTAGCCACAAACTTCATAAAAGCATTTCGTTAATACGAAGATAAGGACGAGAAGATCAAATGTTATATGAGCGCCTAGAAAGAAGAAGAACTGCGATTCAGGTATATGTGCCAACTATCATGAACTACCGTGTAATGTGCGAAGGACACATCCGTGTGGCGTTATCCCTAAGAAATCCACAACGGATCAGATATTTACATTGCCACAAATTCTGGGAAAATCGCGCGACGCATCATCGACATAATTTCTTTGCCCATAATTGAGCTACCGTCGAGAGTCCAATACGGATAAACTTTGCGAAACTATGTTTGAGATACCTGCTAAGCTGACACGCCTCTCCAAAACGAAGTTCGCAGTGACAGCTGGTAATGGTCTTACCGAACCATTTGATACCAGGCGAGAACTGCGACAAGGCGACTCCTTATCGTGTGATTCTTCACCATCTTAATGGAGGTCAGAATGTATGAATAAGTGAAGACACAATTAATGTTTTTGAAAAACAGAGATTGCTCTCGGCTGGAATAATATGTGAACACCAACAACGATATAAACTTTGTGGTATTAATCGAGGCTTAAACCTAGAATAGGTCGGCAACTCGCTTCGGCTCCAAACTATTACCATTGGATAGAACTTTTTATTTTAAGTAAAAAAAATTAAATAAAAAAATCGGGGGCAACGCCTATTTTCGGAGTTGTGGGCACCCAAAGTTCGGACATACAGGATGATACTACGAGTGTGGTGCCGTGTTATAGGACCGATTTCACAACTTTTTTGTGTAAAACGAGTCGAAATAAACAAAAATAAGTAAATACATTTTCTCGATAACTGCTTAGTTATCCACGTATCGGATTTTTAAAAATATCCAGAAAATATTTTTTTTTCAAGCAATCGAGTGATTTTTCGGATTTTGCCACACATCGACTTCAGGTACAGAGGGAATTTTAACCCCCCTGCCTGAGCCCGGCCGGGCGACTAATTGCAATATAAATTTAACGATTTTCCAAAAGTTCTACCACACGGTACGAGCAACATAGGTCCCTGCCAGGGCTACTTGGCCCGTAACTCCCAAAATAGGGGTTCCCCCCGATTTTTTTATTTTACTTTTTTACTTAAAATAGCGATCCCTACAGCCAAAAAAAAAAGCAAAAAAATTGGACGTGCCGATCTATACTAGGTCTGTTCCTTGTGATTGCTTGAAGTAAAGCCCACCCTCGAGACACAAAAATGCTGCTACGCCAGGCTCTTACACTACCTGTCTTCAAGAACGCGAAATAATTATGTCGTATGCTTTGAGCAATAATGTGTTAGTAGAAGATCGCCCGATTTGACTGCTCCATACTTACTTCCTTGGAATGTGAACAAGTCACAGACCTTTGCAGCCTCGAAAGAGGATATTGAAGAATTATTGAGACAATGTATAGAAAATGGCGGTGACCATTTGGGCGATATTGTTTTCTCGACCTAATAGGAACAAACTTAAAAGTCCAAATGAACATCATTCACAAACGAAAGCATTTTTTTTATTTAGAAACCAAACTTATGGCCTCAAGAGGACTACTTTTGCGTCATCTTGTATAATTATACCACCAAACTAAAATTAAGCTGTCGTGTTAACTGCTCATTATTACAATAACAATGCTACAGTATTAGTGAAGTGCAAGCAGCGACGACACAGACGGGTGCGTAATAATAAATAATAAATTTAAACTTTATTCAACTCTAATCCAACTCACCTTTTTGGCATACAACATAGAAGCAGCATGGAACTTGCCAATTTTTTTCATAAGCACGCTGCCATAGGATTCATCCAAACCCGTAAAACGATCCGCACAGAAGTAACCCAGAGTATTCAAATTTTCTAAAACATAAAACTCATGTCCATTTTTTTCGCTCACCAAACACCTGTGATGGAAAATTTGAAAAAAATAAAATACAATCCTCAAAAGTTTTCATTAAACTCACCTCGCAAATAATTTACTACTACCACCATCATTGTCATTTGCCAGCACTAAACATGACTCCATACCTGGCAACACTGTAGTGAGCATGCGATTTTCATTCGTCTCCATCTCAGCCACTTCCGGCAACATAATTTTTACTATAAACGACTTCTCCAAAGCATTGCCATTCAGTTCATAACACACATTCACCACATAAATGTTACTGCAAAAGTTTTCACCACTAGCCAAGGATAGCTTATATTCAACGTTATTCACCTTGATCGGCATGGGACAATTGTGATACTCGAGAAGCGCGCGATGGACAAGTGTATCATTTAAAACAGGCGATAATAACGTTGATGTCATTGTTTAGTATTGTTTGAGAGGGAAGTAGGTGTAAAGAGAAAATATACACAACAAGGCACAAAAACAAGCGTTTGATAAACTTAACGATCGCGAGATTAACAGCGTACTAGTGTATAATTGTATTGCAGTGATCATGGTTCAATTATAGAGGTTGTATTTATAAAACAGATGATTTAAGTTTGTGCATATCGTTGTGGTTCCTATCAAATTCAAATGCATAGAGTAAATTTATAGTAGAGCCGCCATTTGTCTCATCTGACGTTTCCTTTCACACTCTTCGTGATGCGGTCGGTGTGATAGAGAGATGTTTGACGAAAAGTGATATACACCAGGTGGAATTACAATAACTTCTTGCTTTAATTTTCATGCCATTTTGGTGAAAAACTGTGAAATTTAAATGTGTTTTAAACTTTTTTATTGACTGTTATTGTTAGCATACATTTGTATTGTATTTAACACATTAATTTTAACACACAAAACGAAATGCCGTTGTTGTTATTTTGTTCGTTGTTTTGAACCATTGCCTCTATCTGGTATTAGTAAAGCAATTCTTTTCAACATCAAACGTATACATCACACGAGGACAAATGTCAGAAATTTGGTGAGTGAAAGATTTTCTCTACCCATATTTACTCTATGTTCAAATGTATTTTATTTGTGTGTGAAATTTATTTTCACTTATTGTTGGTACAAATTTATGTTGAATCTGACGCACCAGCCCACCAATGTATTTGTATTTGTTGTACTATTGCTACTTCCTGTATGATTATTTCATGACAGTAACGAACAGGGATGAAATATGAAACTTCTTCAATTGTACCATCAAGCTTCCAAAACTGTACTTTTTGATGTGTAAACATCTATACGCTGGGGGTAAAAATCTTTTTCACAATACAATCACAAATTTAGAGTAAGATGTGCGATGTAATCGTTAACCAATCGTAAAGCGTTATCAAATCGGTGTGAGCTATGTATGAGTGTATTAGTGTAATCATACGCTGCATACAATATACTCAACACCATCTAGTGTGCAATAGTAGCTACTAGTTTGCACTAAGTGTCGTAAATTATGTTATCGTAGGCAAATGAAAACAAATAAATAAAATGAATACAAAAACATTTAATTTTAATAACTTTTAAACAGATTTGTTGCACTTTTAATAAGAACTATTAGTCTTCTTCGTCTTTGAGATTGTCAATCATACTTAACAGCTGCATATAAGCACCATCTAGTGTGCAATAGTAGCTACTAATTTTCGAAAACCATTGCTGTAAAATAACTACATGCATTACATTTCAGTAAACAACTGTTTAATAACTTGTCAACCGCAACAAATACAAAATAATAAAATATTTTACAAAACACCAAAAAAATTATAACTCTGAACATAAAACAACACAAAGTGTATCAAAGCTGAATGGAGGTAATGTTAATTCTAATAAAATTTCTATTAGATTCCAATATAAATTAAGATTATAACATATCTTCATTACGTACTGTTGCCTTACACTGAAGCTGGTGCACGACAATCGGGTAACAATCTCCATCTCATGCCAATTATTATGGGTGGAGATTTTAATACAAATTTTGCAAACCCACAGTCGCAAGCTTTATCAAAATTTTTATTTGACGTTTTCCACTTGCATATGAGCAATTCTCCACAAACCCCCACAACTAACAATTCCACTACTATAGATGCAGTTTTCCATAGATTTTTAAATACAATCGAATCAAAAATTTATATACTTATTTTAGTTACCATAAGCCAATATTAACTATTTGTACTTAAGGCATTTACCATAGATGGGCACTTTGCAGTACTACTAAAATTTCAGTAAAAATAATTATTTAACTAGTAAATTTTTACTGATTACTAAAATTTTTTTCAGCAAATTTTTATAAAGTGCCTACATGATTATGATGAGGTGCATTGAATTTTCAGTAATCAGTAATGCCCGATTACTGATTATTATGAATACGGCCCTATGATTTTACTGGTAATGCAAATTAAATTTCATTATCAGTAAAAATTTACTGCATTTTTTCAGTAATCAGTAAATTTAGTGTGCCCAATTACTAACCAAATAAGTTAAATAAAACAAACAAAAACCAGCAAATTCCTATGTATTTACAATATTGAAAGTTTTGATACTTTTCATTGAATAATTAAAAAAATATACTAAAAGCATAAGTACTTCCAACTTCATTACTAGATGTTTACACATCTCCCCTGTGATCGGACTCACATTAACTTTTTTTTATACCAATTGTACCAAATTTAAAAAATAACAAGCTGTAAGTTTCTTGTAAACAGTTTTTTCAAACAAATATCGGAAAATTAACAAATAATAATTCAATCTTATACATTTATTTTTATAATAACGTACGTTCTTTTAAGAATAAAACAAAACGAGGCACACGTTCTTAAAAAAGTGAGATCAATGAAAAATATGTATAAATGTTATTGTCACAAATCACTACCTATTTTATAGTTATAGCAGCAAGAATTATATGTTTTTAAAAGATCTTTTGTTTCAAGCTTGACACAGTTGTCACATTGAGCCTTTTTCTTTGCGCTCTGGCGTCTTCGGACTGCATTTCTAAATTAACATTATTAATTATTTTAAGTACGTATTGTAAATATAAAATTGATAGTTTATAAAGAGGGGTTTTGAATCCAGAATAACTGAAATTAAGTTTTTCATGCTTGAAATATTCCTCAAAACCGACTAAATAAAATTTATACTAAATTAAAAAAGCGACTCCCATTTTTCATGTATTGTTCATTCATAAATCGATTTCGATTGATTTTCCTAAATTCAGATTAAAGTTTTCTTCATCATGTAACTACGCGATGTAAAAATCGATGTTAACTTAAATCAAAATACATAAAGGAGTAAATGTTAAATTGTACCAATTATGTTATTGATGTACCATCGTACTTTTATGGACTCAATTGTACCAAAAATGGTACAATTGTACCAACATTATCTTCCCTGGTAACGAAAAGCCAACGATTTGCTAAAATTTATTACTCTCTCTCTCTCTCTCTGTCGGTCGTTAAGCAGTCTTATCTCACTCTCCTTCTTTATTATCTTTTACAGTATCTACTGCAGAGTTCCATCATCACTGCAAAATATCCAGAATATCTACAAATATTTAGAACCTTTTGAAAACATCAATTTCAAAAAAATGCGCGGAAAGTTCAAGCAACTAGTGGAATGTCATTTGAGACCACAATTACAATTGGATGTCAAGTTTCTCTATAGTAGCAACAATTGGTTGAAACGTCACAGGGAGCATGAGAGGCGTAAATTTACAGAAACTCAGCGTTTGGGTCTTTATCATGCCATGCTAAAATATAAAAAGTATCCCAATTTTTTCAAATTTTCCCGAGATTATAGCGGACATGTAAGCGCTATAGATTTCTTCGAGTTTATGCAAAGTAAATGTGAGAATCAAGAAGTTCAGGCAGATGAGGTGTACTGGAAGATACAGAATGAATGGCGTAGCACGAAATCACGATCTGCCAATAAACCAAATTCAATATCGAGAAACAAATGTTTATATGGAACATATGAGAACTAATTCATTAAGAAAAAGCCTTAAAAATTGCAATTTCGCTATATTTTATGTTATATAATAAATAAATATAATTCTACTTTATTATTCTAAAATTCCAATTTCTTCATAATATTTTAAAGTATACATCAACGTTTCTTTAATACGATCATTTGCGTACATAAAGCCGCGCAGATTCTGAATTTTCGCTGCATCTAAGTAACAATTGAGTGTGAAATCTTTGGATATGGACTTTCCCAATGCCACTATAGGTAATTCACACAAGGATGTATATAAACCAATCAATTCATTGCGTTTAACATCCAGTAAAACTTGATCCCACGAGGGTATATCCTTTTCAGGATATGATGTAAATTCCAAATTAGCCCTCAAAGAATCGAAATAAGATTGTAGCAACTCCAAACGCTTCTCCTTCAAAACCTTCAACTGCAAGCTGGTATATAGAAACCAATTCAAGTCAAAGCCGCATCCACCCCAAAAGCTTTGTTGAAAGTCCACCTATCGGTATTTGAACAAATATTATAGGTCTTAAAGTATTGCAAATCACTTTTGTACTTACAAACAAGACATCAACGGGTTCGCTGCTATCTTTGTCGTTTTTGAACAGCAAATTATTAACCCACACGTCACCGTGATTTAAAATTATAAACGAAGCATTTTCGGGATACGTGGTCAATCTAATTCATTGAATCGAGGTATAATGTTTTTTACTTTGGGCGCCAGATGCTCATAACCTGGCCACGATTCGATCATGTGACTTACATATTGTAAACCTCCAAAGGTTATGGCTTGTGCAACAAAATCCGAGGCACCGTGTTCAAAATGTGATTTGTTAAGACTGTTCGTTATGTCAGGATACTGAAACAATTATAAGAAAAATCACGAAGCAACTAAGAATAATTCGTTTTCATCAATCTATCGTCATTATTTTGCTTAATTTATTTTTGTGAAATACGAAATCAGATTATGCCAGCTAATGAGATAGAGAATTTTTATTTTTTTATTGCTGGTTGTCACTCTTGGAATTTGCACGGAGTACGAAATTCGTAATCCCACTGAGTTAGCTTCCTTGATTAATCTATTATCCCAACAAAAACCAACCATTGATTACCAAGGTGATTACAAAAATTCGAAAAATGTTTTTGATTGATAAATATTAAACAACAAAGTAACTTCACGCAAGAATAAGCTAGCCTTGTTAATAGAATCAAAAGAAGTTTTGTCTACATTACCACAATATGTATCTGTTTTATAATGAAAGTTTCTGATTTCTGGTTCCGCCTGTCACTGTTAAGAGTGTGTTAATTCACCACCTGATGCTAACGCCACCTACAACGCTATGTTACTATGTTTCAAAATAAAAGTGCAAGAACTCTATCTAATGAACCCGAATATTAAGGTTTAAATACACTGGACCAGATCAAATCTTTTATTTTGACTCATAAATCAAAAGTGTTTCCTTTCTTATGAGCCAACACAGGCCAAAAGATACGAAAAATACCTTTTTCAGATTTTCTTGCTTCATGATTCAAAAACATCGATTTATCCGGTGTGTTTCCAGCTTAATATTTATTAGGATTCGAACTCATGGTGACCAGAAAACTCCAACCTTTTTAAATTGTTTTTAACATACATACATAGTTTAATCTCACCAACTCACCTTTTTTGCATACAACATAGAAGCAGCATGAAACTTTGCAATTTTTTTCATTAGCATCCGCCCTTGGGCTTCATCTAAACCTATCACACGGTCTGCACAAAAATACCCCAAAGTATTCAGGTTTTCCAAAACATAAAACTCATGTCCATTTCGTTCGCTCACCAAACATCTAAGATGAAAAATTATCCAGAATGGCAATTTATACAACCGATTCATAAATGAATTTGAAATTAACAGAATAAAACTCACCTTGCATGTAATTTATTAGCAACACCTTGATAATTGGTCTCTCCCAAAACATTCCTCCATGCCTGGCAGCACTGTGCTGTACATTTGTTGTTCATTCGATGTTAGTGCTGCTATTTCCGGCAACATAATTTTTACAATAAACGAATTTTCCAAATCGTTGCCTTCCAATTCATATTGCACTTCTATCATATAAATATCGCTGCAATAGTTCTCACCACTGACAGATGAAAGCTTAATGCGGTGTATAGACACATCAAACAGAATGACAAACATTGTGAATGTGTTAGTAAAATTTTTTTACTTTGCATATAGACACGTCAAACATGATACTTCAAACACTCATTTTTATGGGAATGGTGAAGTAAAAGCACGTACGGTTTCTTATCGGCTGCTTGTTATTTATATTTTATTTATTTATTATTATTATTTATTATTATTATTTATTTATTTATTTTGGGTATTAATTTTTTGGGCCACTTCTTTTTTTGTCGCTTCCGGATATTTTTCTTTATATTTTGCTAGGAGTATTTCGTATTGTTCATTTTTAATATTTCTGTTGCTGTACTCCTTGCCTTTAACGTTCCACAACGCCGGCAGAGAACGATACACTTCTACGAATTCTAAAATGAAATTTTTTTCCTCCATTTTCCGCTTGTTTTGTCCGATATGTTTTCGCCTTGAGATCAACAGAAAAATGAATCATGTTTGATCAAACGTTCAATTGTGATATACACACATCAAAATTGACGACTCGTTTGAACAAAAATCAAAATGTTTTGATTTTGCTTCAAACATGACGCAGTTGTATACATGTGCCTATTCTCACTAACACACTCTTAATGTTTGTCAAACAGTTGATGTGTCTATACCCGCTTTAAAAGCACAAGTTTTTACCCTGAGCGTCGATTTGTTGTCATTGTTTAGACTGTGATAAACGACAAGAGCACGATGTACAAGTGCCTCACTTAGATGAGGAGATAACGGGGTTGTTGCCATAGTTAAGTGCCGTTCGTTGTTCTGACAAAATTAAGAATAATACAAAACACTACTAACGTGAGAGCAACTTTACTAGTGCAAAGTTGATATTATGCTAAATTACAAAATGCACAACAAAAACTATTATCGAACGATATTTGCCAATGTGGATTTATTACAGGTGATAGCAGGAGGTGTTGTTTTAATTGTGAGCAACAACAACTGTCGTTTTTAGTTAATGTATGATACTATTTGATTGAAAATAATGTTTTCTTTAAATACTAATTTAGCTACGAGCTCCGAATTTCAGAAAGTCAGTCACTCGCAATCGACTCGAATGGGGTTCCTCCAATTCGAAATTTCCGTTCGCCTGTCTCTATGTTTGTTTCTAATACGAAAGACGGAAAATTAAGAAATATCAAACAAGTGAAGTGAAGAAAACAAACGGAAGACAGGAAAATAAGAACTACCAAAGAAGTTAGTGACGTGCAACACCACTAATCAGTTTTAAAATAATTTGAATAATGTGGACAATAAAGATACTGAAGAACTTATTAATGTATCAGCAATTGCCAATTCTGTATGATCAGAAAAATAGAGATTATTTAAATTAAATTAAAAAAAAAAACAATGCTCTGAAAAATTTACAAAATGAATTTAAAAATTGAATGAATTAAAAAAAGTTATAAATTATCTTCCATAATTTAAAAATATAGCACCAATTTTTCACGACAAATTATATATTACTCTTTTAACAAAACAAACTATTACTAATAACAAAACAAATGCATAATAAACGTCAAAAAGCGGACGAAAAAACGTACGCAAATCACGAATCATGTAATGACAACTGTACGTGTCTGTCAAAAGAACGAATAACGAAACGTACCAAAAAAGAAACGTGCAATTAAGCTCTTTGACTGAATTGTATCATATTAACAAAGACGATCATGAATTATACGACCTGTAGATGTACGGAATTTGGAAATCTTGGTAAAAAAGAACCAAAACGTGGTAGCAACTCACTCAAACGCATTTCTCTCTCGCGTCATATCTTGATTATCTCATTCATACTTTTGCATATTTTATGTAATTTTACTTCAACATGGTTGGAATTTGTGTAGTTATGTATATACGATAACACTGAGCCTGTTTTTTTATTCCCTGCTAAACTAATTTTTCGACCACTTTGTATGGGGAGCTAAGCGATATTAAGCGATTTTAAGCGGCTTCCCATACAAAGTCGTCGAAAAATTAGTTTAGCACGGAATAAAAAAAGGCTCACTATCAAAAAGCGTTCGTGTATTGAAATATTCAATGAAGAGAGAGCAGAGAATGGTTAGGGTTTCACTCGTTTTGTTTGTTGGCATTCGAGTGAAGAGAATTTTTGACTGTCTACTTGTACATCGTTTTTGATATTAACACATACAAATCCTCCTTCTATCACCTGGTATAATTCCATCATGGCAGCTTGAAATACAAAAATGTCAAAACTAAATCGAGAAAACATGCATGTGAACCATATACTACGTTTATACGGCAGCCAACTCGCGAGTAAAATTAATCGCGAGTACTGAGCTCACTGTTTACACGGTAGTTTGCATTCAGGAGTTACAGCGCTTTCAGTGCTGCCTAACTAAAAAAAATATATAACTGTGGCAGCATCAACAGATGTTTTGTTTGTTTTAATATTTAATTATAATTCATTGAGTGAAATTCTTTTCATTGCGTAAAGTGTTAAATGTCGGCAACAAAAAAGCTTGTTATTGCAAAGCAGTTAATGCAAGAAAGAAAGAAAGTTCAAGAAGATGTTTCGTTTCCTCCTTGGACCATGTGCATCGATTTTTATTGTCAGACATTTCAGACATACATGCACGTCAATTGGCAGTAAAAATCGGTTGTTCGAAAATACCAATTTTCCCAACACCGATAGGCGGTGGATGTCCAAAAATTGGTGCTCCGGTTTTCTGTTTTTGAGTACTCTAGTTATTACTCTTTATCAGCTGTTTATTATGCAGAAGCATGGTACAAACAAATGGTAGAAACACTAGCCCAGCTGATTATGCCTTTTTTCGTGAGTGACTATTTCTCTTATGTCTAAGTTTGTTTACATTTATTTACCCCAGTTCGTCAACTGCTGTTTTTGAAATGTTTCCTCCGTAAAAAGTACAAAGAAACAATTTATTTTTCACACTTAAACTCTTTCACAATATCAAATAAACCACAATCATTTTCTAATAAGCATTCGCACTGACATCGATTTTCTTGAGCAGAAATCAAAAAAATTTCCCTGATTTACCGTACGTTTTGACCATAGATAAAGGAATTAACTAGATATCGCACATACCTTGGGGAATTTCTTGTTCAATGGGATATTTTCTAAATGGAGCTGAATGCAATAATTACAACGTTTGATCCCAAACAACTTATACCTTGCGAGATGTATTTAGAACAGGTGCTAACAATAGGTGTGGTAGGCAACATCAACAAGGATTTTGTTTTTGTTTTGTTGTCCGTTGCTCTGAAATTCAACACAAACGAACACCAACAATAACAGTAAACAAAAAGGCACAATCAAAATAACAACATTTGAAATTGAAAGTGGGGAACAAAACGACATAAAAAAATTAAGTTAGTTGTTCGAATAACGCAACCTGTAAAATGATACTTTTTTTGTATGAATCAAATTTCCCACAGTGTTGAATAAACGTCAATGAAAGTTATGAGAAACTTCAGTTAGAGTTACAAAACGATAACACAGTACCTAGTGGTAGTACTTGACAAATCCTGTGCGATATCTACTTAATTCCTTTATCTACGGTTTTGACTAACGACAAATCGGGTATTTTTTCGTATTTGTCAGAGAATTGGGAATAAATGCTTGATTTGCTTTATGCAACGATGCGTTATCTCACACTACGCATTAATAGTACGTTTACAACCATTTCAATCACGGTTCATTGACATTAATTAATTTAATTAATTTTTTTAATTAATTCTATCCTGTAATATTTCGCTGCCCTTTGGGTAGCATCATCAGGAATATAAAACAGAATTAGTAACTAAAAACGAAATGAATTAATAAACAAAAAATTTTCCTTATGTCATTTGAAAAAACAACAATAACCAAAATGAAAAATTAAACAATTGAAGAAATTTTCTTGTTATCATTTCTTAGGTATTTCTTGTTTCTCAAACTTATATTTTGAATACTTTTTGTTTACTTTTATTCTTAGAATACGTTTGTGCAGATTTTGATTGTGGAAAAAACTCAAAGTAAAATGCCTATTGGTGTTGGTTTGGTGTGTTTGTCGTCGTAGTTACACTTCCTCGTCAATGCGCATTGACTTTCAATCAAATCGGGAAAAAACCAATGCGAACACTTCAGATTTTGTTATGGCATTTGATACGGCATTTGATCTTGTACATGAGAACGTAGCCATGAAAATGGTTTTCAAAATACCGTTCGGAACCGGTGTAAAACTGTAGGTCCCAAACAGTAGGTCTAAAACTATAAAGCGCACAACTCACTGATTGTGAGAAGCTCTCTCTCCAATCCCTTCATGGGATTTTATAGGACAACATTTGATACGAAATCAAGAAAATAGTTTCCAGTGCGAATGAGCTATAAACGGCACATTTTCCACTTTTGTTTATATTTTCATAAATTTTCAATCAGCAGACTTTATCACCGTTTTTTTTTTTTTTTTTTTTGATTTTTAATGTAAAACCCGGTTTCCATTGTTTTTATATCCAAGTCATAAACACCTTTAACACGCTTAACATGTTTTGGGACCGGAATCAGCTGAAGGTTGTATGTTTTGCATTAAAAAGTAAAACCGTTATTAATAAAATTCGGGAAATTTTTAAATTTTGTGAGACCAAAATTGAAAACTCTGAACAAATCAAAATGTTTATGAACTGTTGCCTTTCAAAGTATTGCATTTTTTCTAATTAAGCTTTATGTAAATACTGTTCACACAATTTTGATTCCTCTTGCAAATTAAATTTAAATGGTCTATAGAAAAAAATCGAACCGTTCAAATTGGTTTCTCAATTTTCTTTTGTTTTCTGTGAAAAAAATTCAATCAAATAAAAATTTTTACAATTGTCGATTAAAAACTTAAAGTAGAATTCATTTATATCTGTTAAAGATAAGCCTTTGCAACAAAATAAATTAAATACAAAGAACCTGTAAAACCGGCAGTAAACCCGGTTGTTGGAAATTGCTAAACCGGTTTTCGATTTCGGTTTTTGAATACTCTAATGCAGCATTCGCACTGGCATCGATTTTCTTGATTTTGCCACTTTTGTTGATTTCAAGCAGAAATCATGAAAATTTGCTTGATTTCCCTTACGTTTTGACAGACGACAAATCAGGTATTTTTTCTTATTTTTCTAGGAATCAGGAAAAAAATGCTTGATTTGCTTTATGCAACGCTGTTTTATCTCACACTACTACCGAATAGTACGTTTGTTTACAACCATTTCAAACACGACTCATTGATGTGGTGGTACAACTAAAATATCCGACTTTATATTTTTCTCATTTCTTAAGTATTTATTGTTTCTCAAACATATATTTTTTTATACTTTTTTGTTTACTTTTATTCCTGGAATACATTTGTGCTGAATTTGATTGTAGAAAACAACCAGACAAAGCAAAATTCCTTATGTTGTGGGCTTGGTATGTTTCTTGTCGTAGTAACACTACCTTGCCAATGCGCCTTGACTTTCAATCAAATCAGGAAAAAACCCGGGAATCGGGAAAATATTTTGCATTGCGAATGAGCTATAAAGCGCCTTGGAGACGTTCAACAAATTCCATCAATCGGTTGAGTGTGTGCCTGTAATCGGCTTTCATCGGCTCCACGTACACGACGTCGGCCAGATTGATGAAATATCAAAAAATTTTGATATTTTCTGTTGATGACGTTTTTGTTGATGGTCTCCATTTATGATTGTCAATCATGACTCATTAGTAGAGAAAAATTGTGCAAGATGGACAAGTGCGCGGACGAAAAAAAATCGTATTAAATTTTATTGAACGCTATGAGTGCTTACAGGCGCTGTGGAACACAAAAGTGGATGCCTATAGCAACAGGGAGGAAAAAGAAAGCAGTATGAGATACTGCTAGAGTGTTTTACCAAAAGCAAATCATCTTCGTCCGACGATGACATGTCAACCGAACACAATGAAAACAAAGAAAAAGTGATGATTGCCGTATTTTCCCAATATGCATTGAAAAATTATTTCTCCAATGTTGGAGAAAAGCTTAGTTCTCAACTTGATTTCCAATCTAATTCTCAACTTGACTTGAAACATTTTTGTCCTTATTTGCTTTCAAGTTGATATCAAGTTGAGAATTACATTTTTTTTCAATCTTAGAGAAATATTTTAATTCTCAATTGGATATCCAACACTTTTCTCCACTTGAGACCAAACATTTGTTCAACTTGAATACGATTTGAGTTAAGGTCCAGAATTTTTACGTTGTACGTTTTGGTTTTAATGTTGTTATTGGTTTTGTTGTTTTTTGTTATTGGTTTCTCTTTGTGGCTTCGTGTTGTTTGCGTATTGTCCTATGGCAGCACTGTTGATTACTCACAGATCTGGTAGCTTTTGCCAATCGTAAATTCAAGAAATTATTATTTGTGAGAAAGTTGTCAGGCGTTGTCGGCTTTTTCTGGTTTTTTGTGTTAACATTGTTTAAAGTGAATTAAAAGTACATGAAACTAAGTATAAGTTTTATTACTATTAACTGAATTATTCAATTAACTTAACTTAACTTATTTATTCAATTGCGTAGAAGCAAAAAATTGAAAAATGAGGTTAGGCAGGTGATGAGTTTGCTGTCGGAGCGCTCATTGCCAGAAAAAACATTGGCAAAGGGATCTTCAACATCAGTCCACTCAGTCAGTCGACTATATATACATAATAAATAACACTTTAAAATAAAAATTAAAAAAAAGTAGTACATTGTTTTTATTTCTTAAATATATATAAATATTTTTTTTTAATATGGCAATTCCGTATCTTCCATTTGATACCGATTGGAGAAATTACTTTGATATCAAGTTGAGAATCACAAATTTCTCAATTTGATAACTAAGAAAATCACCATATAAAAAATGTGCCTTTTAAGTTGAGAAGACTATAATCGGACTGTTGAGGTGCATTTGAGAATTAACGTTGGAGATTTGAGAAGGGTATTTGATCTCAAATGTACCTCAAGTTGATAACCAACAAAAATGTTTATTGGGTTGTTGAACGAAGGCACACACTAAACATATGCACGTGATTGATTTAGTTTTTTTTAACGTCACCAAGGCGATTAACGTACACTGAGCAAAAACAAAATGTCTGTTGTTTTTTGCCTGGTATTTATATTTGTACCAGGTCCTGAAGTCTCGAACTTCGAGTTTTTGACTGCGATGTGAACATACTATTATCACAGTGTAAACGCCGTTGTTTATGGTCGAAAGCATCCACCGTACTCTACGACGCATTTGCGGATCTGTCGGCTTCGTAGTTTGTTAAATGGACGGGAAGTAAATTACAAAAATACTGAGGTAGTTTATGTTGTTTTTAAAAGAAAATACAATTAGTTGCGTGATAATCGTAAAAAAACGGAGCACAAAATTGTAATAAATAATTGCAAAAGCGTTGAAATACAGACCAACAACGTATGTCTGCAAGTGATGCAAAAATGCCAGTCTCTACGAAAACCACGCCAGCTGTCAATGCGGCCGCTGACAGCACCAACCCGACAACAATCAAGCGTGAGAACTCTTCACCGATGACCAATGGCACCCCTAAGCTGTCCTCACTGACACCGGCAAGAGACCTAACACTGGGTGGCAGAGGAGGGGCATCAGCGGGTGCCAATAAAAAAGTGTTTCTGCCCAATCTAAATGTGGTGAGGAATAAAAATGCGTAAGTATCATGCACTCTTGAGTATCTTTCAAGTCTCATGTTTTGACCATTCTACACAGAAATGTAAAAACCTCAAAAGACACTACCCAAACACGTGGCAGAGGACGAGGACGTGGTGGTGAGAGAGGAGCCGGTGGTCGTGGTGGCAGCCGAGGTGGTAGGGGTGGCTCGTCATCCTTAATTCAAACCACAGGTGTATTTTCGGAAGGTGCTGGGGCGGTAAACATACGTAAATCGGCAATCTCTTCTGGCTATTCCAGGGATGTCGATGATTCACCTTCGGCCATGAGAAAACCAACAATTTTCAAGGCGGAGAAGAAACTAGATCTGAAAGCAGTACTAGCCAATGACAGAGACATACTGAGGGTTTTAGATGACGACTGCGAAGAAGATGAACAAAAGGCTGATTTGGACAGAATTCCTGTACAATTAAATGAAGGTAAGTAGAGCACAAAGCTTGTATATATGTAAGACACGAACACGGAGTACAAAGATGTAACTAGCTTGGCAAACCAACAATCCGCAGTTATTACGTAGAACTCCTATATTAAACTTGTAATATGCATGTAACTGACGAACGTTAGGACTTTTTGAAATGCCTCAAAAAATCCGTCAAAAGAAAACAATACCTCAAGGTTCCCAATAATACTCAAATGAACTAACCATTGACTTTTCTACGAACCTCTTAATACTACCCCGATTCTGTACCTCCTTGCCCTTGACCAAATAAAGGTAAATGGAAATATTTAAAACCAGAAGTTAAGCTAGAAGTGCCATCATTAGATGAATCAAATGGAGGTAATTTTTGATAAATGAAAAAAATATATAAATTGCATATGCAAAACATATAAATTAATAAATAAATATCCTTTTTTATATCCAACCTAATAAGATGCTGTGGCTATTGCTTCGCAGATACAGGCCATGCATGTTGCGCAGCAACAAAACAAACCATTGCCACGTTATCCCCAAAGTTTAGGGGAACTCCTAGACAGCCACCAATCACAAATATTCTTAATGCAAGTAAGTGGTTTGCTTTTAAAGTTGAATAACTCAAACTTTGTTTATGTAAACGAATATTTGTTGCAGCTGCCAGATACATTACCATGTGTAGATGAAGATGCAGATTCCCCGGAGCCTGCGAAACCAGTTGAAGACTCGAAATCACCTGCAATTCCCGCCGAGAGCCACAAATCTGCCAAACAGCATATTTTAAAGAAAATGGATGAAGGACAAGTTGGCCGTTTGATACGTTACAAATCAGGCAAAACAAAACTAATATTAGGAGAGACGCAGTTTGACTTGGATATAGGGATGGAAACTGGATTTCTACAGGTTGCTATAGATAAAATGAACGAAAAAGAAACGGTAGTTTATAAACCCCTTTTTTCGCAGGATCTTATGTCAATTAGCTGTAATCGTGACGAACGTAGTGGTAACATGATTAATTTAGGACCCATACAAGCCAAAATCACAGCTACCCCAGACTGGGAGCATCTTTTAAAGCAGCCTCTGGCGGATCAGCAGCTGTAGCACACATTTGACGACTGTATTTCCCCACATAGACCCGTTGTCAGCTTTCCCTCTTATTCACTTTTGTGTACATATATATATATAACAATAATTTGTATTGTTTAGCATTTTACTAGTTTTTGTTACTTTATAAAACTTGAATTTATTTTGTCTCCCTATCTAAACTTTGCATCTTCAAAGAACGAAAATAAGACTATAAGAAGAGAAGACAATTTCACGAGAATAAAACAGTATAGTTGAGGCTTAGAAACCGAATGAATGAAAATTAGTTTTGAACTTCTAAACGAGTCTCGGCTTCGGGTAGAGCCTGTAGCGTTTGTCCACCTGAAGAGTTACCGGGTGTATTGGTGCGTCCATTATACATATTACCTTGCATATCAATGGAAAAGTTGTAGTCTACAGGATTGGCTAAAGCGTATTCGATAGCAGCATCGAGTTTTTCTCGTGTGATATATGTGTTGGCTCGTTCCTAAATACCCAGAATTGTTCGTTAGAAAGAATAACAATATAGTAAGTAACAGTTGATCTACCTTTTCTTTTCGGACTAGTTCCTCTATCTTTTCCAGACTTTCCTCTTCGCGTTCCTCGGCCAAACGTAATCGCTCTTGGACATACTTGATTCTTTCTTGCTTCTCCTTGGCCAGTCGCCGTTCGCGTATTACAGCGATTTCCTGATTCCACTTGTCATTAACTTGTAGACAATGTTGAAAATCGGCTTCATGCTGTTCGGGTGTCAAAACAAAATGACCAGCAGTAGATGTTTCCGCAATCCGTTGATTCTCCTCGCGCAAATACTGGCGCACGGAGCGCATTTGTGACCTGACAAGTAAAGGAAATCAACTGACTTACCAAGGAATTTAAGCTATGTTGTATTTACTTGTAATTGTTGTGTAAACGCATTAGTTCGGCCTTTTCCTCTGGCGTTTGCACTGTACGTTCCGGTACCCGATATAATTTACTCTTGGCCACCGGCAGCCAACGGGGCTTACGTCTCCACCTGACAAACTCTAAGGCGAATATCGAACAGCCCGATTTCGATTCGTTGGCCGTTAAACGGCTTAGAACACCTGTAGAGGCTCTTAACATGTTTTTGGTATTAACTTCTGTTTATACAATGACTTTTATTAATAATTTGAAGGAAAAATATAACAAAATATACCGCACGTTTGTCAAGAGAACGAAAGAAATTGCAGTGTTACGCGATTAGAATGGTGATGACAGCTGATGGTTGGAAGAACTTTTTCATGGAACATTCAAAGAGGATAAATAGAAGTAGAGAGGAGGATTTACTGCCGTATATTCCCAACAAAAACCAGAAGATGTGCGCAATATGGCAACCCTCGTACTATTTTGTCTATTTATTTCTTGACTATTTTTTTGCACAGTTTATGTAATTTTAGTTCAACATGGTTGGAATTTGTATAGTTACATATATACAATAACACTATCAAAAGCTGTTCAAAAGTAAGAGAGAGAACAGAGAATGACTAGGGTTTCACTCGTTGTGTTTGTTGGCATTTGAGTGAAGAGAAATTTTGATTGTCTACTTGTACATCGTTTTTGCTTAGACCCTTATACCAACTTCAAAGACGATCAAGAATTAGACGACCAGAAGTTGTGCGCAATTTGGCAACCCAGGTAACAGAGAACCAAAATTTGACACAATTCACGCAAAGGGATTTCTCTTTCGCGTTATATCTGGATTATTTAATACTTTATTTAATTTTATACCTTGTGGGAGAGAGAAGAATTTATATAGTTATGTACAACGCTATCAAAAAGCTGCTCGTATATTGAAATCAAAGCATAAACCAATCATAAAGTAGACAATCAATATTTCTCCCCACTTTAGTGGCAACAAAGAAAACGAGTGAAGTGATAAACTTTCTCTGGTCTCTTCATTGAATATTTCAAATTTCTGAAATGTTTAGTGTATAAATAACGATGAGGAAGAAACCACTGAATATCTTCTTTGCACGTATCCAGAACTAGCCGACAGGAGGATGTCTACTAAAGGTGTCCTTATATTTCAAGTTTGATCGATTCCAAAAACTAGGGCGGTTTTTTTTTTCATTTGGTCTAAGAGTAAAAGGAACACCAGTTTGGAGCTGATCAAAAATCGTTTGACCGCCGCCCAAGGCCATTCAAAGTGAAAATAGTAGTTTCAAGGGGGATTTTTTTTGTTTTTTTAATTAATTTAAATTAAGACCACTGAAACGATTATTTACAATTATTTCCTACTGTTTTTCCGTTTCTACATCAAATTACCTTTCCAACGAGCTATTGACGAAGAAAATCGGACAAAATTTGTGAAACTTACAGCGTTTGTTATTTAGGAGAGTGGTGAATACTACCTAATAGTACTTTATCGTGAACACCTTTAAGCCGCACCCATCGCGTGACAGTCGAATTCATAACAGTAGAGTGTAGAACGTGAATAATTTATTTGTCTCTTTGAATCGTGCAATACATTCAGTGTGAATCCGAGCGTTTGTTGTGCATTTGCATTTGATTTCAATTCATTTATAATGTCTGGCGCCCTAACAACTCGAAGTGCTGATGAATCAAAGCGAAATATTTTCTTGGTTGGGAGAGTTGAACACCAAATCGTCGGCGCCAAACTTCCATCCAAAAGACAAGTGCTTCAAGTTTTCTTTTTTCATATGCGTTTTCGTGGATTGAACAAAAGAGAAAGTGCCAGAATGGTGTTGCGAGAAGTTCAGTTGTTTTGGCAAAAAGCACGTATTAACATGAGTCAAGAGTCGTGGTGCATTGAAAAAATTGAAAAAATGTACAACACTTGGGACGGAATTAGGAAGCATGCCGACAGAGACACTGAAGCACAAAAACGAGCAGAAGATTCGTTCGTGGATGGTTTGGACGATTTATTTGACTTCGCTCACGCAGATGCCCTCAACAAAATGAGAAACGAAGAAGATCGTGCTTTCTTGTTACTGCAAAGACAGAAGGGTCGGCCGGGATCAATGATTGGCGTTGATGTGGTATTGACACATCGTGAACAAAGAACAGAGATTCGCAAGGAAGCAGAAGAAAATAGAAAAAGAAAATATGATGAAATGATGCAGGCAATCGACGCGACTCTCCCTGCTGACGAAGTTGACGAGCCCGAAGCTGATTTTCACGTTCCAAGTGACGTTGCACTGAGAGAAAGTACTCACATGGAGGATCTTCCAGTCGTAAAAAGAGGACGGAAGCATTTCATTGATGCGCGACTTGCAGGCGCTCTTGATCAAGCGAAGATAACTGATGGGATGTCAATTCACGTTTTGATCGCTATGGCTAAAGCATTATTTTCCGTTGGATTATTGAACTGCAGCGTGGAAGAGCTTGTCATAAATCGTTCGAGTGTCCGCCGTCAACGAATAGCATACCGTGAAGATGAGAGCCGTAAAATTCAAGCTGAATTCATCGAAAACGTAAATTAAATTTAGTTCGTTATAGTAGTATGTACTGGGTTAATAAAATTATTTTGATTACTAATATAATAATGCTTCAAAATTTATTTAAATTTATAATTTTAGTAATATTGGTTTGAAAACTAATTATTTGGATAATTTAACTTTGGCTAATTGAAATAATAAAAATTTTCTTTTACGTTTTACGCTGTAAGTTTCACAAATTTTGTCCGATTTTCTTCGTCAATAGCTCGTTGGAAAGGTAATTTGATGTAGAAACGGAAAAACAGTAGGAAATAATTGTAAATAATCGTTTCAGTGGTCTTAATTTAAATTAATTAAAAAAACAAAAAAAATCCGCCTTGAAACTACTATTTTCACTTTGAAGGGCCTTGGGCGGCGGTCAAACGATTTTCGATCAACTCCAAACTGGTGTTTCTTTTACTCTTAGACCAAATGGAAAAAAAATCCGTCCTAGTTTTTGGAATCGAAACGTGTTTCAATTTCTCCCTACATATAAGGACACCTTTAATGTCTACTATGAGATTCTACCTATTTAGGTAATTGGGAGAACTATCTCAGATATGTGTATACATACAAGATCTTGACCTTCTGGGAGGTAACTAAATGGTTCTCAAGTGGGGGCTGACGCTTAATGTAGTTAGCCCGTGGTACCACAATGGTCTAATAAGTCTTAAGTGAGTTTGGAGCTGTTGCAAATGTTGACATTCTGATAAAAATATTGGTTCAAATACTTATAAAATATATGTGGCTTAATTTCGTGTGAGTTGTCATAATAACTGTTACCTTCATATTCTATTCCAATTCATTATACGCACCATAGTCGGTACTCCACTCTAGGCATAATCACATAGAATCAAATGACTATAAACGACACGTCCTTTGAGTAATAGGAATTTATTTATAAATTCGCTTACAATATTGTGATGCTTTTTGTTTTGCACACTTAATAATCTACGTACACGCACACACAATTATTTCTAAAAACAACAATTATTACATTACGTTATGTATTCCGTAAGATCTTACGTACAAAATAAAACAATAAAAACACACTTAACACCTAATACATATATGTACATGTCCACTCTATGTACTTGCATGCATGTAAAAAAGTATATCCAAAAATTGTCTTTATTTATTATCATTTACTTCCGCCGATATGTTACGCAACGACGGAGGTGGTTCTCTGGTCAGTGGCGTTCCCGGAGCCGAGGATGAAACCGACGAACAGTATAAACATGATGAGCTATTCGAGCAAGCCGATGATAAACGTTTTCGTTTGTGCTGTAAGTCCGAGTTCGAGGATGAACGTCTAACTGTGGCCAATGAGGGGGTATCATCGCCATTCTCATGACGCCTGTGTTTGGGATTGGGACAGTTGGTTAGGAAATCATTAACCTGGCGCTGATAACGTACTTGATTCTTTAACATAGTGAGATTTACTTGGTTTTGATGTGATTTCCGTAGGATGCAACTAGTCACGAGAAACGGAATGGCTAGTATTGTCAGTAGACCGGAGAGTAGTATAAGCATAACATCCATTAATATGGAACTCCAAAAGTTCAAATGATGCGTATGCGTCTTGAGATAAACTAAACCTTTGGTATCCAACGTCATTGCGATGGCATTTACAACTTTATCTATGGGCTTCAAACCGAGTAAATCATTTAGTAAATTTGATTTGACTTGTTTCAATGCCAGGCTATAGTTTGCATTATTCAAGGTAAAGTTAATACCATATAGAAGATGGTCGTAACTCAGTTCATTGTAGTTTAATATGTTTGCAGCATTCTGAAGTTTAAGATTAGCGGCTAGCACATATTGTTCCGGTGTTATGGGTATGATCAGTATCGGTTTCAAAAAGTTGATGGCTTCTGTGATGCTCATAAAGCCACCAGAAGTTATGAACAGCTTCACATTCTTATGATCTGGTGGTAAAAGCAGAACATTACACAAAAATTTAAATCAGTTTGTTAAGGAATTACCCAATATCGCTTGTTGTGGCCACCAGTTCTGTATCATTACTCGATTATTGACATTAGGGGTCATTTCCAATGCATCTTCTTCGTCGTATTTGATAACGAAACGCATATCTGGCAGTGTTTCAAAAACGTCTAAGAACAGTTCCATTTTGTCTTGAGGAAAATCATAAACATTGGCGCCAAAACTCATATAGATTACGCCTTTAGGGGCTTCGTCAATAAATTCTTTTAAATGCTGAAAAAAATTATAGACCAGTTTGTACTACAAAAATATGTGGCAGTTGATATCCTATAATATGCCCTAAATTTAAAATAAACTAGTCAAAACTTGTAGGTGTTGAAAAAATTCCCATTAATTTGAAATTCTTTTCTCCCTATAAGGTGTGATAATATACCTAAATACCTGTGGGAAAAATGGCTGATGGGATGCCTAGGTAGGCATGGTAATATCTGTATCCCCCGGAAATGATCAATTTCACTTTTATTACAATTAATTGAAAAGTATGATCTCAAACTTGGTTATTATTGAAAAGTAAAAAGCTTTAAAGACAACAAACAAAAACGAAATTATAAACTTCATAAATATTTACCAACATTCTTGTTTCCACGTTAATTTCACTTACTTTGGGCAACAGCAACTGCTCGTCTCCCACATCCCTCAAATGTGCTCCTGCAATTGTCAACATATTGGGTAAAAATGCTCTAGGATATTGTAGTACTGGGTGGGTATTTATCAAGGCTAATGATAAGTTTTCTGTAAGTTCTTTGTGCTGTGGCAATTCACGACACCAAGGGGCAAGTTGGCATAGAGGTTCAAAGTGTTTGGTGTACACCGCTTGTTGAGAGATCATATGGAAAAAGGAATATGTTAGCTTCTCGAACATGGCCATCAATGTGTTCACACAACGCTGCCACAGAGACATGTCCTTCGTGTACGGAAGGAAATTGCTGGGATCGAGAGCAGCATTTTGAGGATTGCCAAAACGTTGATTCAACCATGTGTTTGAGCCACTAGGGCTAAGGACTACTGTAGGTACTTGATAGTAATATGATAGTCTACAAAAAATAAATCATTAATTTCTGCTGTTTAAGAAACCAAAGCCCATTTGCCACTCACCCCAATAGCGCATCGCTTAAAAATAAATCTACAACCAACAAATCAAATTTCTGTGGTGATTGCAACAGTTCTCGTACTTTTGGACTTTGTAACAAAGTATCTGTGTTGCTGGTGGTGGCATACATTAGGCGTGTGAAGTGCTCCATAACTGATTTTTCGTGCATTTCATCAATGTCAAATGATAAACCCATCTCTGACCAATTTTCGAGCAAGCCATCGACTCGGATTTCCCTAAATCTATGATCAAATACTTTCACACCTCCATTATAGTCATAGCCACCACCACCCTCATACGGACTTATCAATGTAACTGAGTAATTCTTGTGCTGGATGAGTTGTTCCATCAGTTGAAAGCCAAAGAGGTAGTGTGATTTCCAAACACTGGGCAACACCGCCAGTATGTGCGCACACTGGCATCGCCATGATGTCAGCGTCACGGCAAAGAGAAGGAAACATGCCCGCAGTACATCATGGAGTCTCGTCATTTTAACGAATAGCTCAATATCAGTCTTTGTTTAGGCGGACATTTCCTTGGACCGCGCTGTTGCTGTTGTGTGTGTGTTGTAGGTGTTGGCCAGGTTGCTAGTCGAGTTTTGCCATTCCCTCTGCCCGCGTAATACTAGAATACTACGTGGATGAATGGATAATCCTGTTTTACTGGCGTTTATTCTCGTAATAATTTTCCTATTTCGTTTGTTCTGTTTATTCGGTGGTACTTGATTTGTTGTTTTATAATAAATGCTGTTGTTTGTGTTTTAAATTTTACATAATTTTGTTAAAAACACACTCAAAATGTTTTAATAGGTTTTGATTATTATTTCTATAAAATTTATTGCAAATACTTGCAAAATATCAAAATAAAAGTGAAAACACAGACTCAAAAACAAACCTAATTAGAGTGACCAGGTGATGCCAAATACAAAGCCGGTATAAATAGTTGTGGGCGAGTGTCGATGTCCGAGACCCCTCAATTCGATAAATCTTTTAGAACATCCCAAAATAAAGGCCGGTGTTCAGTTTTTATGACATTTTCGTAGCCATGAGAAGTACGAGTATAGAAAATAATGAAAATTTCATGAACCGAAAATTTCGCGTAGTTTTCACTTAGTACGCAGCGCTTGGAGAAAATTTCGTAGGCAAAATCAAGTACAGGGTTGTTGTGCCAAAGTTATTTCGGACGCAAACAATTGTTTGGGACCTTGATTTTGATATTTCGATAATTTTAACAACGGAAAGTAATAGCGTAAGCCCAGTATTCAGTTTTTATTACATTTTCGCCGTAAGAAGTACGTGTATAAAAATTACGAAAATTTCATGAACCTAAAATTTCGCTCACACCTACCAAGATTACCGCTCTTTCGGGATTATAAATGTCGAACTCCATAAGAAAAAAAACGTCGTTATTCCCGAAAATGCGATAGCCTTGGTAGGTGTAAATGCCATTTAGGCAAAACCAATTACAGGGTTGTTACGCCAAAGTTATTCTGTACGATAAAAATTGTTTGATAATTGTTTGGGACCGGAATTTTGACATTTTGATAGTTTTAACAACCAAAAGTAACAGTTCATGCTAAAAATACAATGGAGTGTTTTGCGGAATTATAAATGAAATATATGCAAGGTAAACCAAAGAGTGGTGCAATGGTAGTGTGCGCGGCTCTTGTGCATGAGAACGTGGGTTCGATCCCTGCTCTGACCATCTTAAATTTCTTTTCTACGGCGGTCACCTCGCTTTAGGTGGTTTTATAAGACATGTATTTTACATATCGCATATCACTTTTTCAGATGGAAAATTTATGCATGTCGTGTGAACGCTATCAAGCATGCCATATGAACAATGCATCA
The DNA here is from genome assembly GCA_963931995.1 of Phaonia tiefii. NCBI lineage: Eukaryota > Metazoa > Arthropoda > Insecta > Diptera > Muscidae > Phaonia > Phaonia tiefii. Next base: position 294,035,935 of record OZ008369.1, read on the forward strand.
TGCAATACATATGGCAATTTTTGAAATAGGGCGTGTTCTATTTTTGTATGTAAAACCGTATCGCATCAGCTGTTTTTTGATAAACAACAAAGCGTTTGTGGAAGGAGAACAATTTCAAGGAGTGGTAAAATTAAATTAAAATGGATAAACGACAAGGAAAGGTAAGTAATTTATCAACAATTCTAAATAAAAGTATTAATGAGTGTTTTATTCTGTTTTGTGACATGACAACATCAGCTGTTAATGACAAGCAGAGGTCATGCTACATGGTTTACATGTGCACGTTTAAACACAACAAATTAAAAGACGTGTTTTTTTAATAATTTTGACAGGCATACGAAAAACAGACGGGTCGAAAAAGTGATATGCGATATGTAAAGTACTGTCGTGTAAAACCACCTTTACACCCCAATTCTGTATATTTAGTAACATGTGGCGGCGCCATAACGACGCTAAAGTCGCACACTTCAACTGTCATCTAACATCAGATGACAGCGACCCGACATGCTCACCACACCCTCATTAATTACACCATGAGGAATTGTGAAATTCATGGTTGTCAGCCGTGTTTATTTGCATACACCAACGGCTAAATTCCAGTGGATACATAGATAAAACAACCACTAATTACCAACACTGGCGTAATTTTCAAATTTTCGAGGCGTCATCGTGTCACGCCATTTTTGATCGAACCATTCGATAATATCTGCGAACCAGGCAACATCGTGCAAGCGTACTTAAAGACGCTTTATTTAGCCAGAACAGAATACACCGAGATTAACCCCAAAGGAAAAAGAAGCCCAACCTATAGTTCCGCCAGGTAGGAATCCGCCGGCGAAGAAGGAAAACCCACCCTGAGATCGAGGCGACCACACATTGATCGTGACTCCGCGCATTTATAGCCGAGTGTGACGGCAACATCGTTGCTATTGGTCAGCCGCCTCCGTCAGCCAAGCAACCGGCACTACTTTTGTGCCGCAGTGACCCCCGGATTTGAGCTACCCCAGCCGAGAGCGCCCCACTAGTCCAGCACCTAAACTCTTTGATCAACTTAGTCTAATTGCAGTCTGTGCCCATATGACATAATGGCGCCCAACGTGGGGCCTCGAAGATTCACATCGTGAGTCGAAAGGTGTCATATCCACGTTGGGCGCCATTATGTCATATGGGCACAGACTGCAATTAGACTAAGTTGATCAAAGAGTTTAGGTGCTGGACTAGTGGGGCGCTCTCGGCTGGGGTAGCTCAAATCCGGGGGTCACTGCGGCACAAAAGTAGTGCCGGTTGCTTGGCTGACGGAGGCGGCT